>CM077033.1:18625680-19112435 GCA_039090855.1 Macrothele yani | reverse complement strand
GAATGTTGTTGGCTCTAGTGCGGCAAAACCATTCATAGGTAACGAAAGTGTCTACAGCTCAACCATCAGTTTTAGGGAAATCTCTCTTAATTTTCTGGTTGTCATTACAATCTTTCCAAGACTTCAAGATTTCACTCCCTTACCTTTTTCCAATGCAAAAAGTTCATCTTCTAAAAACGCTCACACCTAATCTTTTCCCGTTCCCATCGAACTTCACTATTTCCAACTTTTTCTTTTACAATTAACCTTATTCTTTTAGAATCAAGCGCTTACGTTAGTAGGACATTTAAAAAATCGATGTTTGGGAAATATTTGCCTTACAGTTCGCTTCATGAGAACAACTAACATGATTATTGCAAACAAATGTGAGTTCAGTAATATGGACTTGAAATTTATTTCTGTGCACTGACCCTTTTCAGATCTTACCAAAGAGCAAAAGGTGGAGTCCCTTCTCCTTTTGGTCCCTTCCACCCACATCTGAACTGTGTTTGTATGTAAGCCGAAATCCGATTACCGGGCTTCCGAAATTGAAGGCTATGCCGGGCCTGGGCGTTTGTCCCTGTTTCTGAGGTTTCAACCACATTGGGAGCAACTGAAGAGCTAGAAGGCAAGTTTCTAATGGTCAGATATACTTATGCAAAGAAAGAGTCGGACTGTCTCGTTAGCACTAAAGCTAATCCTTTGTCCCAGCGATTTTGACCACTTACCCGAAAGTGGCAAAATAACAAAAAGGAAATATTTACATAGTACGTTTGGGTGAATCACAACCCTAGGAATTTGTAGAATCGAAAGCAAATTATCCGTTATATTAGTACTTTAAGTGTGCCAGCGTCCGTTATTTAGAATTTCCGCTATTAAGAAGTGAATGCCTCATAAAAAGGCATGCAATTCTTGTCCGTTATACAAAATGTCCGCTACTGAGAAGTATCCGTTAATGGAGTTTCATTGTACTAAAATCGTTGTTTTTTATCACACACGAACGCGGTTTAATATTCTGGGCTTTAGTTTTTTAAAATATGTACATTGCCCTCAAAGTTGAGATTCGTATTTTTCACACCCACCTGTACTCCTGATGCATAATGCATCTGTGTCCCCAGAACACAATGATATGTAGTTAACGGCAAAAATGTTAGTTTTGAATTTTTTCGCTTGAGTAGATGATGAGTGTCATTATTCCAGAGATCGATTTTTCATTTCAACGGTATAATGTGCTTGAACCTCACTCTCATTACCAGCCCTCAATGCTTCGAAAAAATTAGTTCAAAATTTTTCATAGCGACCAAGCAATGTTTGGCATGATTCAGGTCTCGAGGTGTTCATGTCAGTTGTAACGTATACTCTAGATTCAGTTTCCTTTTGATTTTACTATCTCTGTTATTTTATTTTCCTATGTAAAATATCTTCTTACTTAACGAGATGTTATTTCTCCCGCTGAATGATATATGGCAACGATTGTAGTCATGACGTGGTGGTAGGCAGTATAAATAGGCGCGTTCAACGATACCTAGGAGAGCTTTTGTTTATATGCGGAGAGCTTTTGTTTATGTGCGAGGAGAGCTTTTTGTTTATGTGCGGAGAGAGCTTCGTTCTATGCGATTAGGTTCTTCTTCATTATTGTGATACGATTAGTGTGACTAGTAGAGTGTGTGTTGGATGATACCAGTAGTTTTCAAATAAAAGGTTTTAAAGTAAGTAACTTTTTCTCTGTTCAATTATTGTCAGACCTCTGTCTGGCAGTTAGGTCTCTTTTCATTAAGTATCTTCATTAAGTACCACCAGTAAAACTTTTTCATGATATAATAATTACCACACAACAAACCAGTAAGAACCATATCCATTATACAGTCGCTAGCCGAAGCGGTAACCAACCAACAAACACTTTGTTGTTACCTAACACGTTAACAATATTATTGACATTATCTAAACTAAAGTTCAACTTAAATTATGTGGTTTTCTGATTTATTTAATTTCCCTGATGAGCTCATCGACTTTTTGGCTGTTCAAATCGCAAATTGCGATTACGAGCCTCCCACTCTGCTGATCCTTTACGGCAAACAAGAATCCACTGCCTTCCGATTTTCTTACTCAAAGGTGAACACTGGTAATGTCCAAAATTCCAAAGCCACCAAATGACCCTAATCTGAAGTGAATTTCCTTTGGAGGGTGGGGTACATTTTCAAAAACTCTGTAACTGATCGTTTTTCGATAACCGCCGACACAGTTAAAAAATAATCATCCATTTTAAAGATAATTACGTACGAATAATAAATGAGCGGTCTTCTATTACGCAGGAAAATGAATCTAAGTAAATGAATAACTAAGTACGAAAAAATAGATGTTCGGGGTTCTATTACGCAGTGAAAATCACTAGCTTTCTGTTTGACTGTTGCTAGGAAACCTGACTGAAAGATATAGTGCCCCGAACATGATTGGTTGTTAGGCAACGAGTCAGGCGGGATGCACTTGCTGGAGGCATTGCTTATTGAGCACGCATCGTTTTCTTTAGTTATGAAGTTCTAGTAACGAAGATATGTATCATGTACTACAACTTGGCGAACTTGATGTTTCTTGATTTTAAAACACAAAACAGTTCAAAAGTAATATTCGTGTTCTCTATTTGAAAAAAAAAGTGATAAATATTATATTAATGAAAACTGAAATTAAGTAAGAAAACACATTTCTGCCCTATTTTGCAAAATAAGATGCCCTACTTGATTGTACAGAGAATTGTACATCAAGCTATTTGCAGGTTTCCTTGAAATGCTTTAAAAAAGGGGACCAGAGGGGTTAGAGCTTGTTCGAACTTTCTTTGGCAGCCACAGTGGCGCTGTGGTCTAAGCGGTTGCTTCTGACCATTCGCCCGATAAGGGTCCAGGTTCGAAACCCGATGAGGCATGGATGTTGTGTTTTTCCTTCGGCACTGGCTCTCACCCTTCTCTGGAGTAACTGGCCCTAAATTGGGGATGGGCGACCGCTTATAGCCCATTGAGTTGCTCACGGTGGTCATTAAACCTCCAATAAAAAAATTTCCTTGGAGGAACAAAGACCATATCTGAATTCCTAACATCTTCATGAGTAAAGCGACGTATTTCCCGTTCTTCCTGATTGTGGAACTTCCTTCTGTAACAAAAAAAAGTTTGTTTAATACATACAAATTTGCATTAGTTCTTTAAAAAGCGAGTTCTCATTTGGACATGTTTTTTTCGTTTCAAAGAAACACAGTTATCTTTTGCCAATGTCTTTTAGAATTGTGTTTATTTATAATTTCTACATGTGGAACAAAAAATCGTGGGAGAAATGTCTATCACTATATATGCTCTTATCTAAGCTTCAGGGATCCAGGAAACCCTCATTGCTGCACGAAGACATGCAGAATACGTGTATTATGAAACATGCGAAATAGATTAAATCAGTGTTCTCTGGATTCTGCAATTTTTTACAATTTATCTATGTTGATGCCCATGCTGGCTTAAACCGCGGATGAAATTTCCGCGTGTTGAAACTAAGAGAAAAACGGCCTCTGCTCGGTGAATATACGCAGCACCTGGAAGTGATATTCCTAAATAGGGAATTTCGGGGAAATTGAGAACAATGCAGGATTCTTGCATGACCGAACTTACATGTGAATTTGATCTGAGGTTACATTACATGCGCCGTCATAGCTATTTTTCATCTTTGTTATTATTATGTGGCACTGGGCTGGAAGAAACTAATGTCTCCAAATGCACGACAAAGAGAAAAGTGGTAATTTCTCCATATACAAGTACATATCAATGCAAAATGTAGTCGCATTCGTTTGCGACGACCTGCTTCCATCGTCTGGGAAGCTGTTGGATACAGCCTATGTAAAATTATGGACGCTAGGACACAAATAACAGTACAAGTATGCGTTCGACATCTTCTAGGTTGGTAAACCTCTGTTCCTCCATGGAATTGTTAAACGACCAGAAGTGGTGATAGTCTCCTGGGACAATTTCAAGGAATACGCTAAGTGCTGCAGCAGTTATGGCCCAGGAACCTGATCTTGTGACAGGTCACTCGCGTGATGTCTCGTTCCATCCTGCTATAGTAGGACAACCTTGATGTTAAGGACGTCAGCTTGACGTCAGCTTTGCGTCAGGTTTGCGTGCTGATCGTCCGTCGAGTTGACGGTAGTATGCATCTGCAGTGACAGTGGTGCTCTCCAAAAGTATCTGAAAAGAACGAAGCCAAACAAACAGAATAACCATATGTGGGTGTAAGCCGGCTTAAGATGTTGGCATCGGCTTGTGTCTTGATTTCAACAACTGTTCCCGGTCGCTCATATTGTCATACACGATCCATGTCTCGTCACCTGTCAAAATGGCGTCCAAGAACTGTTCAACCTGGTTACACTCAACGCGCAAGTAGTGAAATGGATGCACTCATGTGATTTGTTTTCTGCTGAAATGTGAGGTAATGGAGTACCCAAACTTCCCTCATGTTTATCTTTTCCCAATTTGGTGCAGGTGCGTTATAATTATTATGTGGGTAGTTCCCAGCTGTTGGTAGGCACACGGGGATTGTCCTCCACTAAGGTTTTCCGCATGTCCATATCCACAGTGGGATTTTCCGGCTTTGGGATCGTCTGTTGGGTTAAGATTTCCCTCTTGATACCGTTCGAAGCAACAACAGCACTTACGATGTGAAATGGCATTGGCGTACTCACTGGAAATGTTCCTTACAGCGCCTGCTGTATGCTAGAGCGAAGAAACCTGTATAGCATTCAATGGCGGATGTGGTTTCTTGTTCACTCCTATGTTGGATGACTCTTACACTTAACGACTTCTGACGGCTAACTGTTACTGACTTAAGCCACGTACCGGCTGATATCTTGCCGATGTGCTGAGCATTCTGAATTAAAAATGTGCGCCGAGGCAGAGACTTAGACTTCGGGTACCTCGTGATCGGACATTACTTTCTTCCCAACCTAATATCTCACTTTTCGCTCATCTTTCCCTGCAAAAGTTACACTCATAACCTTCTAGCTTCGGATATGTTTTCTGTTATGATGACCATTGTTTAAAAAATATACGATATTTAGCAACGAAAATTTCTTCCTCATGTGGGCGGAATAAGTGCAATGTATATATTTGCGGATGATTTTCCGATAATTTCAGTTCGGTTAAAACTTACTGTGCGCCTTCGCTCTCTGATTTTGTAAAGAATTTTATTGAATACGAAATATACTGCTTATTTTAAGTGATGTGGGACTTTTAACTCTTAGCGTAAATTTAATCTTTATTTCGTAAAATTTTCTTTCTGTCTGTAAATCTTGTTTGGCGCATTTTTTCTTTTTCTGGAAAGTAATGAAGTGATGCTACTGTTCCCAAGAATTAGGAGTCACCTTTTACTTTCTTTTTGTCATTACTGTATTTTGTGAGCGACACACAATTATAAATCCAAATATCTTTTGCTCCCATTGAATGTAAAGTACCTTCCAAAAATGCAGGGTGATAGGAAATTCGGTTTGAAAAATCAACACGAAATTATGAAGAGTGGAAATTTGTAATTAAAAAAATGCGGTGCTTTATGCTTCTGGTCTCACTAATCACCTTACACAATGTAAGTCATGATTTATCCTATATTATGATGTTTTTTAGGTATGAATTTCGGAATTGCTTTAGAAAATATTCATAATTCTGGAAAACAGAAATAATTATTTTCTTGCAGTAGTGTTTTCGGAAAGTAAATATATAAATATATTTCCTAATGAGGTTTTGGATTATATATATATATATATGTAGTGCTTAACTATGTAATCAAACTTTGGCGCCTAGCCATGGCGTTTTATAAATGAATGTCCTTGGAAAACTGTTCTAATTTATTTTAGGATCAGTTGTAGAACAACTAAATGAAAAAGCCGTTGGAGTTATGTAGGAGAAGCAACTACTACTCCTAGTTAGTGGAAAACTTCTTTGGAAGTAGTAATGAGATGCAAAATCCAAGATGCCCCTGATTAAAGTTTTATAACACATGAGCATTTGTCTATGTAACTCCCAAATAAACCAATGCAACTGCAATGAGATAGCACTGCATTGCTGAAAAAGAATTTCGTAGTTTGACTCTTTGATTACGAGGGAAACCAGCCTGGACACTGCATTTTTTAGGAGTAATATTGCAGTTATATCTTGTTTAATGCTTTTTCTTGAACTGTATTGTGGATACAGAACCAGAATTTTTCAGCTCTGTAGTATACACAGTGCGTCAAAGATTTTTTAAGATTGGCGATAGATTTCAGCCTACGGTGACACCACCAGTGTAATCGCGATTGCATTATAAACCTTGACCATCTGCTTGCTTTCTGCCAAAAGTACTGCGCAGTTGTTAAAGTAACTCAAACGAAACGGCCGTTCATTAGAGAAGTCAAATGTTTTTCATGTTGAATTATTAAGATTTAACAAAGGGCTGTTATTAAATTTAACGCAAAACTTGGTAAAAGTGCCACGGAAACGTACCAAATGATGAAACAAATTTACGGTGAGTTTTTTTTAAGTAGATTAAATGTTTTCCTGTGGCACAAACCTTTTTTCGACGGAAGAGATACGCTAGAAGATGATAAGCATGGCGGAAGACCAAGTTCATCTAGGACACCTGAGATTATTGAAAAAGCGCGTGATTTCGTTAAAACCAAACGATGTGCGTCACTAAGAATGATGGAAGAGTCTTTAAACATCAACAAAGAAACGATTCGAACCATACTGCATGAAGATTTGGGAAAAATAAAAGTCTGTGCTAAATTTGTTCCACACACGTTACCCAATGAATAAAAATGAAGGAGAAGTGCACATTGTAGAGACATCATTTCAGCCGCTGAAAATGATCCAAACTTAAAATCGATTCTTACAGGTGATAAAACATGGTGTTTTCAATATGATCCTAAAACAAAGCGACAATGTGCGGAATAGCAGTTAAAAAAACTCACCACAAGCCAAAAAAACAAGAAAAATTCCATCGGAAATCAAAACAATGCTCATTACATTCTTCGATAGTAAAGGTATTATCCAGAAAAAATTGTTCCAAGCAGGACAAACAATTACTGGTGAGTTTTATTTAAATGTTTTCAGTCGCTTGATGGGCAGAATTCGTCGCATTCGTCCAGAACATCGGGATGAAAACAGTTGGTGTTTGTTGCACGATAATGCACTCAGTCACACCTCACTTCTTGTTTGTAGATTTTTGGCGAAAAACAACATCTGTGTGTTAAATGATCCACCGTATTTGCCTGCTATAGCACCCTGCGACTTTTCTTTATTCACAAAACTTAAAATGACGTTAAAAGAATGTTATTTTGATAATATGTCGAGCATACATATAGCTTCGACTCGTTCTTTGGAGGCAATTCCGCAAAAGTGAACTGGAGCAGGCGTTCGAAACATTAATAAATCGCTGTAACAAGTGTATTGAAACGGGGGGGGGGACCTATTTTGAATAACAAACCAAAACTAATTATAATTTCTTGTTTCTATTTCATTTTACAGACCCAGTCATAAAAATTATTTGCCACACTGTGTATATAACATTTGCCGTTGCTCTAAATCACTGGTAAATAAAGCACAAGATCTGTGTGTGTGTGTTTGCGTGTGTGTGTGTGTGTGTGTGTGTGTGTGTGTGTGTGTGTGTGTGTGTGTGCGTGTGTGTGTGTGTGTGCTGAAAGCATGACCATTTAAATCCATAGGAAGCGCACTTGAATCAAAAACCAGATTTCTTCTTCAAGTTCTTTGTTTATCTTGCATTTCCGGAAATGAGAGTGAAACACACATTACAGAATTAAATTACGAAGCTGAAAGAAATGGGAAATCTGACATTTTGGCAAACAAACCGTACATGGAATCACACATTACCAGGTCTAATTGAATAAATATGACATAATAATGCAATAAATATAGATTTAGCGAAAAATGCAAAACTGTGCACTTGAAATTTGTTTTCCAATAAACAGCCGAAAAGTTGGCACATAAATTACATTTGAAAAGTGGGCGTGTTTGAACCCTTTCCTACATAAATAAAATATTTCTAAGTTATTTATACTCAGTCAAACCCGGTTAAAAATGTACACTATTTCTGCAACCATAAAATATCCAGAAATTGGTATTTTAATTTTCTCCCACTGGCAGATGGAAACTACGTCACCAAAATTAAAAAAACATGTACGTAAAAGTATCACATAGATCAAGGAAACTGAAGGAGGCGAAGGTATTTTCAAATCAAACAGTAAGAAACAAGAAGAATTGATATGGGGGGGACACATGTTATAAATTTACGCCACCCAACGAAAATCTTTTTTAAATTATAGAAAATTGCAAAAAACGAGAAACGTATTCCTCTTAGCATAAGCTATTGGAAGGATAAAAATAATTCTTCGAGTATGTCTCCTTGAAGCAGAGACAGCGAGAAAAATATTGTGGCAACTTTGGCCTTAGATAATAAAGTGTGCATTATTTTAAGATATATACATTATTGTTTATCTATGGGATTTTTCTCAATAGGATTTTTAGAAACTGTGATACAGTATCAAAATCTAATACAAACTACCAACACTAACAAATCCTTCTGAGAGACTTTTTGAGACTATGAAGTAAGACGTTTAGTGGCAGATATTTACGACATCATATTATGTATTTGCGCCTCAAAGTGAACTATTTTTGTTACTAAATGTATTGTGAATATGCTGCAAAAAGAAACGTGAATATATTTCCTCTAGTGGCACATTTGTATTTTAGGAAGGAAAAAAGATTCAGTCGTATGCTAAACATTTTGCACGGAAAACGCTGTCAGACAAAGTTTTTTTTTTCAAAGTGAAGTATCCGAATCGGAATGAAATAGATGAAACTGTGATTAGTCAGGTAAAAAGAGTGGTGTCTAACCCTAAGCAGTCCGCTTGCCATAGGCGTTTGAAAGTTTTTGCCTAAGGTTTCGGTGCATCAGAAAACAATAAGAAATCATTTCCACGTCGACTGCCATAGCATTTCTGTTTCACAGTACGAAGGACAGTATTTGCGTGTAACCCAATGTCCGCGTTAACATTCGATTCCCACGTAATCTGCTTCGCGGTGGCCGCTTAATATTTTGCAACGATGCAGCACAGTCCTCTCTCAAATCGAGTGTCATTTGACCTTAACCGCAACATTTATCCTTTTGGGTAATAGTTTTGCTGTATTTCATCTACCATAAGTACACTGGTGACCAAAACCAAAGGACGAACACTTTTTCCAAACGTTACAACCACAAAATCAGACGCAACGACTTGTTCCGACGTTCAGTGGAAAACAGGTGCACATGTAAAATTTCGAATCCTGCTAAAAGGAGTGACATAATTTCACTTAAACCGAAAAGAGATTAAAAGGAGCGGTGAGTGACGTGTATCTGAAGGAAAACTTTAACGCGGTGGGATTCGATGGTGCATTGTTTTCCTTCACGGAAATTTATTTTTTTCGGATGCCATCTTGGATAACTGCGAAATTTGTGAACAGTGGATAAGTCAAGTTATGACCTGATGCTGATCAGCTTTATATATGTGCTTTCCAACTAAGGATGGAATACATCAGTGCTGTTAGTATGAAATAACATTCTGTTCTTCACTTTCAAAATAGTTCTGTTTTAATTTAGAGCACTCCTAACATACGAAAGTAAAAGTGTTCCTTAAGTGCGTCATTACAAATAAAAATGAATTTTGAAAATACATATATACGACAGTATAAAAGTTGTAGTAAACAGTATTGAGGAAATTTTGTACGCCAGTACTAATCATTATAATTACAAACTCTTGTAGGTTGATAAGTTCACTGAATGTAGGTTTACAGTTTATTTTCACAAAATGGCATATTTAGCGAAGGCAAAGAAAGAAGACTTACGACTTTTGGCAGAAGAGTTAGGAGAGAAAGTATCTCCTGACTATAAGATAGTGGATTTAAAAAAATAATTTTAGGAAGCCAAGAGTACGAAGAAGAATTCGTGAAAGAATTATTAGCCACAATTATAAGAATGAGAATAGATAAAGAGGAACGGAAAAGGAAAGAAGAAATAGATGAATGGAAAAGGAAAGAAGAAATAGAACAGCAGAGAAAAGAGGAAAGAAAATACGAATTGGGATTACGACGAATTGAATCTGCAAGTAAAACACAAGTTAATGATTCAGAAAAAACTGTAGGAGGAATGTTAGGAAGGCCTAAAGTCGATTTGATTTACATAATTTGATACCCACTTTTGCTCCTAAGGAAGGTGACATAAGTCTATATTTGGTTTTGTTCGAAAAGCAATTGCGTAAAGCAAAAATCAAAAAAGCAGATTGTGTTTCGCATTTGATGGGATTAGTACCGTATGAGATTACTTAGCTTATAGCCAGAGAACCGGAAGACGAAGCAGAAAATTAGGAATATGTAAAAGCTCTGTTGCTAAAAAGATTTAAGCTAAGTCTAGAAAAACGTAGGCAAATCTTTGTGTAACATCAAAAGAAAGCACAGTTGTGGCGTGAATTTAGCTATGAACTTCGACATTATTGCACTGAATGGGTTACAGATCTAGATATATGTAATTTGGAGCAGTTACTGTATTTAATACTGACCGATCAGATGAAACGTCGAGTATCAATAGAAGTACGTGAGCATTTTATTGATAAATGGACTAAAGATTTCGTCATCGTCCAAACGTGCTGAGATGTTGGATGACTATGACAATGTCTGGGGAAATATGAAAAATGCTTCAGTTAACATTCAGCAAAAAGAGAAGAATGTGCCCAAAGGGCGAACAAAAAACTTGTACGAAAATAGCAGTAGAAGTAAGCTTATCATAGCTCAAAGAGTTTGAGCTCATGGAGAGCCTAATATTTCTAGAAGTAGAAATTTTGAAAATTTTGAACGCCGTAGGATAATACAATGTTTTGAATGTGGATCGTATGACCATCTTAGAATTCAATGTCCAAATTAAAAAAAGTCATGAATCAGCTTCTGCAACTGTAAATAGAATTTCACAACTGACGGAGGATGATTTGTTGATACCGTTTACAACTACCGTCAGAGTAAATGGGTTTTAAATGCCTATTTTACGAGATTCTGGAGCAACTATTGATATTGTTTTTCAGAAGAACATCACATTTCAGATGTTAACAGGAGAATATGTCTAGGTTCAGTAGCCCTCTGATGTCGCACCAACTTGTTTACCTCAAGTGCAACTAATAAGAGATTTTGGTCACATCGTCACTGAAGCCGATGTAACTAGAAATGAGCTTGACCAGGGCCGATATTTACTGGGAAATCGTACTTCTGCTTTATTCAATCAGATGAAGCACGATAAAGGATTAATTCATCATGAATTAAATGCCGTGCAGACAAGGTCACATACATTTTTCGAGGAAATTTCTAATGTTCCAGAAAGTAGTGGGAAAGAACTTGAAAAGAAAAAAAATGAGAGTTCACCTAATAATGTTGAAGTGTCGGGAATAGAGACTGAGCCGAGCGAAAAATGATCGCGATCCAATATGTTCGCTTTTAGAAATAGATTCTGATATTTTTGCTGCTGCAGAGCGTCGAAGTGATACTTTGAAACCGTTATGTGATACTGTTGGGAATTCTTTCACTGATTTGTGGAAGGAATCGTATATTTTGAGCGACACATTATTAATGAAACGGAAGGTAAACAAGGCCGGTGTTGAGAGAAAACTACTCGTAGTTCCTGAAGAATATAGGGAACACCTTAAAGCTTTGTGTCATGGAGGAACCTCAGCTCACCTATGTGAGGCGAAAATAAAGTATAGAATATTCTGATATTTCTTCTGGCCTAGATGTCATAAAGAAGTAGGAAATTTTGTGCGATCTTGTGAAAATTGTCAAAAAACAGGAAAATCAGGTGATAAGAAAAAAAATCTCCCTTAACACTAGTACCAGTTATCGAGGAATTTTTTTAAAGATAAATGTAGATGCATGTGGTCCCTTACCACCTACTCCTACAGGAATAAGATATGTTATCACTGCAATGTGTTTGTCTTCAAAATATCCTGATGCCGTAGCTGTGACTGACCTCAAAAAACACGTCTTAATTAACCGATTTTTAAACAGAAATATTGTGTAGAAATGGCAGTAAGGAAAACAAGCATTTTTCTTTACAAAGTACATTTTCCAGAAATCAGGGCTCTTATTTCAGGATCAGAGGGTATATTTTCAATGCTACATTAATGGCTTTTACTGAAAATAAATCCCAGGTGCGTAAAAACAGTAATTTTTTTATCGCGCTTTTTTCAAAAATATGTAACACACCATAACCTTTACTTTTCTCCACAATTTTTTATAATTGTACAATTATTACAAAAGACTAAGCTGAGCAGTCATATGTTCAAAGTAAATACAAAACTGCTAGTATACTGGTGCAAGTTTAATTCCTTGTAAGGTGTAGATACACGGCGTTATTGTGCATTTCGAACACAATGATGCCGTGTAAGGAAAATGTCGCATACCCAAATACTTTCACAAACGTCATATTTGAACATGAAATACGTCCTAGTTTATGAAATGTATAATCTTTATGTTAAATAAAGCCTTAACATTTGAAATCAACTCCGCTGTCAGTGTAAAATAATTGTGCTCATATCACACACTAAGAGAGTAGCATGTTGGCAAAAAAGCAAGCAATCTACAGTAATTTATTACGAACATAAATTACATTCACACATTCAAGAAGTTATTAAGGTCAATCACCATATACTTGACTAATGTTTTTCTTGAAAGTGAAAGACGAATCACAAGTTATAAGAAATGATTGATGATAGATATACCTGTCCAAGAAATAGGATAAGTAACAGTTTGTGGAAAAACTGTACGGTTCAGTGTTTTGAAGAACTAAGACGCAATTACCATCCAATTATGAATCAAATTACAAAAATATTCAGTCTGCACTAATAGAATCTTACACGATGAGAAACATGGTAAATATAAAAACAGGATTTGCTCATGGACACTCTAGTCTTAAGAGGGTTTATATGTGATCTGTAAATCCTTTTAAGTACTTTGCGCAACATACCTGTGCTCAATTTGGGATCATCTCCGATTTTAAATACAAATGATTGTTGTTTAAATAAAGTTATTCGCGGCAATTTAATAGATGCTTCCTAAAACTGACGGTTATTAATTAAAATATAATATTCTAATAAATGTAAAAATATTGCGCAAAAGACCCTTCCTCGCACAGATAAATTTCAGTAGTTGTTAGCGTCTGCGATTTTTGTTCTCTTTCATCTTTAAGAACAGTGTTAGAAGTCAACAGAACTTTCTTTTAAAAGTAAGGCAACTTTATGGCAAGATTTGAATAAACGATTGATTTAATTTTTTGGGCAAAACACTTGTTATGAGAATTTCGTTATATTATTTTTCCCATTTTCCTTCTTCCTTTTCTAACTTTAGGAAAAACCAAATCTGAAACAATGCTGTTAAGAAAAATGCATAGTTATAGCTTTTTGATTTTGCAACACCCATCTAAGGAAAAATGTTTGGGACAAGTTTCTCTAAAGATATCTAAAAAATAGAAACCGGTCAGTTTCATACGTGAACAAAACTTTTCGTTCATTAAAATTGGGCTAACGATGGCAAGTTTAGAATTTGTATTTTGATATTATCTGATTTTCACGTTAGACTAAAGTTAATAGCACAGTTCACTGCTTTATATCGTGTAATCTGAAAGGAAGTTGAATTTCGTTTTTTCTGTTCTTTCTCAAATTGTAAATGCTCACCTAAGGGTATTTGTTTACTACATATTACTAGAAAAGGTACAATGCTAATTGCATAAAACGATTAGTATATTTCTAAGAAAATAAAAAATAAATAGTAATTACAGTATTATTTGTCCTCAAAATTTGGATATCAATAACACTTCTTTTTACCTGGCAAGAATTGGTGCTCCCCAAACTAAGATTAATTGAGTACTCAATATCGGAAGCTCTGAAGCCCCTCGGAGGAAGTTTATTGGTTCTAAGCAGCAGTATGCCATAATAGAAATGGCAAACATAATTTTTTATATCCGGAATTTAAAAGTACATTTAATCAAATGGTGGAAACTTACTTGTCCGCAGAAGCTAAAAGCGAACAAAATACGTTTTGAAACATTTCTAAATTTGATATGGGTAGAATTTTTTAACATGATGAAAACTTTTTGTCTGAATTAATTTTGAGAAACTTACAGGACATATTGATTATATTATTTATGATTTGTGTGCTGGTTATTTAAAACGGTGTACGTGTCAGCAATTGCACCATCTGGTTGCATGCTGAGATCATGGTTAATGGTGGCAACTTTATTTCCATAAGAGTTTGTTACACGGTCCAAACACAAAACAGCTTGGTACTTATTCCAATGTAAAATAAGTATTAAACAAAATCTGGGAATATTAACCCATGAAATATTTATTGATTTATATTAGCGTTTTAGAATAATCTATGCTTGAAATAATGAAAAATTCATGTCACGCCAATGAAAGGAAATGCTGAACAACAAAGAGCCTAAAAACTAAGAAATGTTATTTTATAATTTTGAGCGAGGTATTCCACAATTCAATTTCATGAAGTCCCGTTCGTTAAAAAAAATTTCACTAGATACTTTTTTGCAGTTTCATCGAAATAACATAGTTCCACTATTTTATTTCGAAAAAAAAATTACATAAATACTGTTTATTAGGTTTTTTTGAAATAAAAATTATAAAGTAGTAGTTCGAAAACTAGCTGGCTTTGATCGTCGGCTGTGGTAGATAGGAATGCTACGCAAATATACAGTATTGAAATGTTTTCCCAGTCTATGCATATGTTAAACCAGTTGAACACATATGTAGGTGGAATTCGTAGATATGCTACCAACCCAATATTGATATTCCTATTTTCGCAGCTGTTTTGTAAAACGTATTGCAAATGTAAAAAAAAAAAGGAAAAATGCACTACCTGACAGAGCAAATGCCACATCACATACACCTGAATGCAGCGCCGTCCAAATTTTGCGATGAGAGCACACGTACAAGTTATGCAAATGATTTCGTTTGCCGGCCAATCGCACGAACGGTGCGCGAAATATAAGCGGACAACCAGCCCGTGAGGCCATCAGTCAAAACGTCGTCACAGCAGCGAGAAGTGAGTGGTTCTGCTGTACCCGTGTCTGGAGAACGAACAAGGGGCGCCAATGCAGTTAAGATGCTGTCGTATGCGATTCCGTCAAACGGATGAGTTCAGTACAGCTGCTGTCGTAGGCCTTCGTACCTCAAGATGGCTTTTGCGTGTTGTTGCGGAAGATACGCAACGTGATGCCACAACCGTTGGTCGCATTTGGTGACAGTGGTCCCAGGAAGGATCTGTACAATGCGGTAGGGGGACTGGAGAACGATCGTCGCACCTGATGTCATGTTGGAGCGGACACGTAGGCCACAACGGGCGACATTTTGCGGAGTGTACGGGGAGGCTTGGATCAGATATTGACGCGGATAGTTACGCGTCGATTGGCTGCATCTGGTTTACCGTCTAGCCGTCCACTACAAAGGAGGCTGCTCTGAACAGCGGGATATCGTTGCCACCGCTTTGCGCGGTGTCCCTCCACATCTGCATGAGTTGTCGGATGGAACAGTGTGATATCCAGTTAAGAACCGCGACTCTGTCTCACCACGGATGATTGCCATGTGAGAGTCTGGAGTCGACATAGCCAACGGACGGAAACCTTCGCAATTGTGAAGCGCTACACTGCCCGGCAACCAGGAATCATGGTGTGAGGTGCTATCAGCGCCTACAGCCGCTCACCTCTTATATGCATTACGTACAGATTGGCGGCACACCGCTATGTTGTTAAGGTGTGTCTGCCCGTAGTACTGCCGTATTTATAAGGAATCCCAAACGCCATTTCATAGCAGGATAACACCCTGACGCATACCTCTGTGATCAGCCTGAATGCTTTACAAGGTGTGCTGATGCTTCGGTGGCCAGTACGGTTCCAGACCTCTCGCCACTGGAGCACCTCTGGAGCATGATTGGACGTCAATCGAGTACATTCCCAATGCAGCAAGACGAGGGTGAATTGTAGACCCGGATCAACACCATATGGTCCACGATACACCAGTATCCTTTTCGGACTCTCATTGCCCCGATTTCACGTCGGATTCAACGGTGTATAAATAAAAACGGGGCCACACTGCTTATTGATAATCCTGTATTTTTGGTCTGTAGGTGACAATTAAATCATTTGTTCAGGACCTACTTGGCTATCTGTGAGTGCAGTCTGGTCTGTTTCCGAGAATTCCGCAACACTTCATGGTGTGGCATTTTCTCTGTCAGACAGTATATATATATAGCTTAACAAGAATTAAGCCATATACACTATCTACTAACAAGTAATTGGACACCTGTGATAGCAAAGGAAAACGCAGTTTATTCACCTTCAATAGTTAGTGGAGCCTTCACGAGCGGCGATTACAGCTGCGACCCTCCGGTTCATACTCTCAACCAGGCGTTGTACGACGGCTAGCGATATTTTCTTCCACTCGGCTTGAAGAAGATAGGTCAGTCCCTCAACCGATTTTGGACGGTGGGGGCACCCCTTAAGTCGACGCTCCAATTCGTCCCAGAGGTGATCGATAGGGTTAAGGTTCAGGCTCTGTGCAGGCTAGTCCATTCGATTAACCTCATTGTCACCATACCAAACTATGGTGGACTTCGCAACATGACAGGTGGCATTGTCATTCTGAAAGTAACATGGGTCAACCCCGCAAAACTGCCACAACGTAGGAAGCGCATGGTCATCCAAAACGGTGCAGTAGGTCTCGGCGTTGAGTTTATCAGGAATTGCGACCAAGGGTCCCGTGCCATAATAGGAGAAACACCCCCATAGCATAACTCCACCGCCTCCGAACTTCACAGTTGGCACAATACATTCCAGCAGGAGGCGTTCTCCAGGCAGACGCCAAACCCAGACCCTGCCATCCGAACGGTAGAGGGTGAACTTTTATTCGTCGCCCCAGAGAACCTGTTTCCACTGTTCAACGGTCCACTGTCGACGCTTTTGCATCACGTTAGGTATACATTGCGCCGACCCCCCCCCCCCGTGGTCTTCTTTAGCCCGATTATTTGGTGTCTCTCAAAGTCCGTAATTTGCGTAAATCGACATATCTGGATTCTACCTGGCGTTCTTTTCATTATGAAAAGTTGCTGGCGTCGGCTGGTGCTTTTCGCTTTCATGAGGCATCGACTACTCGCCGATTTTTTTGGCTGCCGGTTCGTGCTTTCAGCGCCACCACAAGGTGTGCGATCATTCTCTATCGCACCAAACGTGTATCATTTGCATAACAGCACACTCTCTAACTATTTGCAAAGTTTCGCGGTTGTAACATGTTTTCTTCTAGGTGCGCAAATGTCATTGTCCGTGAGTGTATGTGCGACCCTAATGGGAAACATGCTCTTCATTTAGAGATGGAAATGCTGACAAATATTTTTAAGTCGGGTATTTGAAACAATATATATTGATGTAAAGCTATTGTAAATGCCAATCAGACTTTAGTCCATCTGGCGGCAAAGTTCAGCGGTATGAGGCATTTAAAATTATACGAAAAACCTTTGTAACCATAAACGTACTCCGACAAAAATGTCAAGAAGGTCTGTTAGGAACATTAGACATCGAGATATTTAGAAAAATGAGATATATGTCTGTTCGTCTCCGGCAGGGAAGCTATTCATTTCATAAGCACAAGATATATTTAAAGGATTTCAATATAACCCATAGAGACATAAGTAGAAGTTAGGTGAATAATCCTGCCAATTTCCTGAAAGCACAAACACTCCGAAATACTTTCACATGATTGCTGTGGAGCTGCTGCAAGAATTAGGCATTCTGTGGAAGGTGCCTTAACACTCAGATTGGAAGGTGGAGAGAAGTGAGAGGAATGAAAAGGATTACCACACAACCCTTTGCTACTGAGTATTAATCATGCTCAGAAAAAAAGAACAGTTCGGGGCAAGTAGAGCACAGGGGCCAGGGCAGTGTATAGGATTTTATTTTCGGGGAGGAAGGGGCGAACTGGAAATGGAAGATTTTGAAAACAATCAGGAAAAAATAACATCTACTGAAAAATAAAAGAAACAATTAAAGCATTATTTTCCATTGTAAGCTGATGCGTTTCTACACTGAAAAAAATCCCAACACCACGAAAAAATAGCTGTAGATGAATGAAATGGCGGCAATACATTTCTATAGGTAACATATTTAATCGATCAAGGTTTCAAGATCACAGCTTAATGTAAGCGCGAGAAGAACCATTTTAAATGTGAAATGCTGGTACATTAATAACCGGTGTAACCGCCAGAATGTTGAATTCAAGCACGCAAACGTTCATGCATTGTGTCGTACAGGTGCTGGATGTCAGTTTGTGGGATGGAGTTCCATGCCTGTTGCACTTGGTCGGTCAATACAGGGACGTTAATGCTGGTTGGGGTTGAGGCTAGAGTTGTCGTCCAATGATGTCTCATACGTGCTCGATTGGAATAAGATCTGGTGATCTAGCAGGCCACGGCAACATGTCCACACTCTATAGAGCATGTTGGGTTACAACAGCGGTATGCGGGCGAGCGTTATCCTGTTGGAAAACACCCCCTAGAATGCTGTTCATGAATGGCAGCACAACAGGTTGAATCACCAGACCGACGTACAACTGTGTCGTAAGGCTGCGTGGGATAACCATGGGAGTGCTCCTGCTGTCGTAGGACATTGCTCCCCAGACCATGACTCCAGGTGTAAGTCCAGTATGTCTCGGCCGCAGACTGGTTGGTTGCAGGCGCTCACCTGACCTCTTTCTAACCAACACACATCCATCACTGGCACCCAGGCAGAACCGGCTTTCATCAGAAAACACAACAAACCACCACTCACTCCGTCTTCTAATGAACTCTAGCTTGACACCACTGACGTCGCAAACGGCAGTGGTTTGGAGTAAGTGGATTGCACGCTACAGGGCGTCTGGTTCGGAGCTGTTCTTCAAGTAACCGATTTGTAGCAGTTCGTTGTGTCACTGTGGTGGCAACTGCAGTTCGACTTGTTGCCACAGACGCAGTACGATTCGCCACGGCCATAGGCCTTACACCGCGGTCTTTCCTCTCAGTATTGCCACGTGGCCGGCCGAAACCCGGTCTTCTTGAGGCAGTACCTTCCCTTGACCACCGCTGCCAACAATCATGCACAGTGGCTAGATTCCTGCCAAGTCGTTCTGCTATATTGCGGAAAGAAAATCCACCTTCTCGTAGCCCTATCACATGATCTCGTTCAAACTCCGTGAGCTCTTGATAATGGCTTCTTCGTCTTCTTAAAGTCATTCTTGACTAACATTAACACACTACGTCGAATCTCAACGATAACTAATGATCACGAACGTTACAGCGCGTATTTAGAGCAAACCTGCTTTGCATGTTCCGAGGGGCGCTACTAGCGCCACACGTATGCGCCGAGCGCGAAATTTGCATATACGTCATCTTACAGATGCACTCCCACAGCCTACCAACTGTCGTTTGTCTAACACAACCGCTTCTTGGTGTAGGGATTTTTTTCCGTCAGTGTATTAAATGAAAGCATTTTTAATGTGAGTCGCATTTTTGCAGAGAAATGAAACATTTTCGAGAGTGCCAATGCTCCCTTGGCTCCCTCCAAATACCCTCCAGTAGAACATGAAAAACATGACTTTGGGGATAGATACCTATAATTGCAAAAATACTGCGGGTGACCTCTCTGACCTGTTTGTGAGACCACGCTGAGAATGTCGCATAAGCGACAGAAAAGCGATGCAGTTGTATTAACCGTTTTAATTGGAAAAATAAGCACACTGCTGAAGGGATAATCACCATGAGATAATTCCGAGAATGTGATCAGTTTCTTACATTTTAAGCGGGTCCATTTTTTTTCTACACAATATTTTCCTATACGTATTTTCTTTTTTTTTTTAATTTGTGTCATTGAAAAGATATTTGCGAGTAAAGATAATTACCAAAATTAGCGAAATGCGCATTTCCTCGGTATTCGTAAAAATACGTATATCGCTGTTTAACGCAGGGCTGTACCAGATGATACTTCATTTATATTGGTTGCTGTAACATATTTTTTTTATAAATAATGGTTAATGACCACAAACAATAGCTGAAAGGCTTATAAATGCTCGCCTTTAACTAATGGGGATTATTCGTTTCTCATAGCGGACAGAGCAAGACCAATTACGTTGGACAAACTCACCACGAATCCAGACCCATCGCTGACGAATGGCTTTAGTTTAGGGACATAACTACTTGCCTAATAGAACGCTGCCAAATATATATCAGGCATTAAACTGATTCAATTTTGGGACGAGTATTCAAAATGCATTTGCTTCCGAAAGATATGCTTGAATGCCCTTGTTACCACAGGCATTTTGCTTTTCGCTCTCGTGTGGTAGCCTACAGCCGAAATCAGCCTGACCTCTAATTTCAGTCATACAGAAGCAGCCTGTTTTTGATATGTCGACTGACGTTCGTACTGAATTAACAAAAATATGAACGAAAAGAAAAAGGTAAAAAAGATATACGTAGAGTCAGTTACCATGTTCTACAATGCGTTCTATCATTTGTTTCAGACGACGCAGGACTCATCATTCTCTACAAAATCACTTTCAGGCGTCAGACATATATATATAATACATTATTTAATTTAATAACACTACGGTGGTAAATAGTGAACGATGATTTTTACTCTTGTAACTCTGTCTGACAGAATCATTCATTCACAGAAGATAATTATCCTTATCTATCTCATATGTAAAACAAAATATGTATCCGTACGTATTACAAATGTGACTAGCGGTTGTGGGTTATAATCAAGAACTCTGACCTCTTCTTACCTTATCATGTAAATGATAAATGCAAAACAAAAGATTCTACAATGTTAAATTCTGGCCTCGCTTCAGTCTTCTTAAATTGATGCTTCTATTCAAGCAAGCGAATGTTTGTTAACATTATTCGGAAGTTCATCAGAGAGCAAAAATGTAGGCAACACCACAACAGAAGCTTCAGCATTTTGTATATCTAAAACAAATTAATAACGCAGTACAAGAATAAGAAAATATATTGAAATTGGAAATTAATGGGTGCATATTGTAGACAATTGTGACGGGGAATCTTACAATTCAGATAATTTACGGAATGTTATAGGAAATGTATAACATGCATAGTGTGAACGTTTTTAGAATTTCAAAATGTGCCTTAACAGTACATGGTATATCTATGAAATGATCAAGTTGATATGAACGCATGTCTATAACAGATAGAGCTTATCAGGTTGATCTATAGACTTTGTTGAAGAGATGTGCGTGAAACGCCGGTGGCTTTCGTACCCTAACATGGCACGGGGATATTTTAAATCCTATACCCAAAAACAATTCTTATCTCTTGTACTGGGTCCCATGTTTGCCTACATACCCATAAAGACAGAGTTTGAAAATTCTCGGCGGATTAAAATGCAATCCGATTGTGTGTAGAAATTCTTCCTTAAAACTGAAATCATTTAAAAAATGTAAGAATTTCAACAAGTTGCTCGTATTTTCAATAGGCTTTCTTTACCGGTACAAAGCATAGTTTTGATTATGCCTTTAAGGTTTCACGTGAACTGCCAAATTCAACTACAAACTATTGAGAAAGACAAATAGAAGCACCTTAATTCAGTCGTCTGTTAAAATAGAACTTGGAATTCGCATTGCTGAAAAATACATAAATAGGAGAGTTCAATTTCACATTAGCAGCACCTGTTGTTTTCGAAGAATCGAAGCATAAGGGTTGCTAATGAATACTTGGTACAACCACCACTGGTTGCGATGCCTGCTATTGCGTGGAGTAGTGTGAAGTAACACGAAATTGTGATGATCTAGGAGAGATTGTGGCAAGAGACCGAGAAATGCTGCAAGAGATACCGTGTGTACGGTGATAGCCGTAGCTGATGTCTCAGAATGTTCCAGGCATGATCGATAACTGAAATATCCACGGAACCAACTGGCTGAAAGATGGTTGAACAGCACAAACAGACCCACGGAAGTTATGAGCATGAAATTCAATAGCCAGGTTTTGCTACTGGTAAAACTGGCTATTGAATTTCATGTCAAAACAATCTTTATGACTGTGAAGCTAAACCACCACCAGAACATTTATTCAAATGTTGCAGATATTCCCTGAGCTTAGTGAAAATCTATTGTTATAATCTCCAGAGCTTTTCGTATTGAACAGTTCATTCTCAGAACGCGAGATTTTCCTAATCATGGTAGACAAACATTGACCTTGTTTCAAAATGTAAAGACAACACTTTAATTTTGAATTATAAAACATTGTTTAGGTGGGTATCAGAATTTCGAGTTGCCAAAAGGAAATACTTTGTAATCATATTTTAATGCTGTACTGAAGTTTCTTTAATATTTACTTGAAATCGAAGAAATAGCTCAGTAAATTGAGTCGCACAGCGACAGACGTCCAGCCATATCAGAAAACGAACGCCTTCTTATTTTTCAAAAGGTCTAAAAAATGGAACACATAAGAAATATAAATTTCGGGAAAATTTAGAAAACATAGCAGAATGACCCATGGAATCACTAGACTTCGAAACATTAATGTGAACGTAGAAAAATTTATATTCGGAAAATATTTATTAGGCCCTGTGATTCTGATACGTATATATTTCAAAAAACTATAAACATATATGTGTAGTATTTGATAAATTCCTGGAGCCCCTTCTTGATGCATTTCATCTTCTGATCTAAAGACCTAATTTCTTATTTAGGATCTTGTGGTTTAAACTGTATGCTACATACAGTTGTCTAAAATAGTAATGAATAGTAATATTTCAGATATATTATACAAGTAAGCATATTTTGTTTAGTGAAAGACATTTCGTTTAAAGCTTTTGGTATATTACACTGGCGGGAAGTGAAAAATGAACACCAAGAAGGAGACGTCTGACACCAACGAAATTTATACAGCATAATAAAGGAATACAGAGAATAACGTGATCAAAACACTATGGCAAAATACGGTTGTACTTGCTGGCAAAACTGAAAAATAACATTTCCATGTAACATGGTTAGTATGAGGTTGAACCACCATGAACTGCGTCACACTGTGCAATTCTAGCATGCGTCTGTCGTACAAATGTTGGGTGTAAGTTTGGGGTACTGAATTCCAAACATCCTCAACCTGGACGCGTGATTCGGGGATGGTCGTGGCTGGCCGGCTAAACTGAATAAGTCATTATCCCATAAAATCCCACACGGGCTCAATGCGGTACAAATCCGGTGAACGTGCAGTCCACGGAAGCTTTCTCACACCCTGAAGTGCATGTTGCGTTGCACAGGCCGTGTGTGGGCGGGCGTTATCTTGCTGGAAAACACCACAATGGACCGACCTTACAAATGGCAAAACAACGGGCTGAATGATGTTGTTTATGTAGGAGGTGCTGTTTAACGTACCCGGTACAAACCCTAGTTGTGTACGGGAGTGATAGCTAATCGCTCCCAACACCAGGAGACCAGTTGTAGGCCCTGTGTGTCGCTGGCGGATGCAAGAAGGGTGGAGACGCTCCCCAGTGCGTCTGCGAACCCGCATACGGCCATCGGAGTCTGCCACGCAGAATCTGCTTTCATCGCTGAACACGACAGATCGCCATTGCGTTCTCCAGTGCAGACTGTGTTAACACCACTGCAGCCGTTCCTGACGTTGGACTAGAGTCAGAGGTACACATGCCAGAGGCACACGTGCACGTAGTCCTGCATCCAGTAGACGGTTGCGGATTGTTCGCACAGTCACCTCAGGTGCAACGGCAGCTCGGATTTGAGTCGCAGTGGATGCTCTGCTTGACTACGCCGCTCTTCTTATGCTTCGATCGATCCGCTCATCAGTCCGTTTATGACTCCCGGTTCCACGTCTTCTCGTGTGAGAATGTTTCTCGGACCATCTACGCCACCATCGTACCACCACTGATACTTCCCGTCCAATTAGCTCCGCAATACGACGATACGACAACCCTGCCTCGCGGAGTCCAACTAGACGACCTCGCTCAAGGTCCAATAACTACTAAAATCGTACACGTCTTCTATGTCCAGGCATTGCAGCTTCTTAAGGGTCTTCGCACGTGTCGGTACGCCGACGACTGATTACATTCACTTCGCCGTACTCCTTAAATACCACCGACGATAATTTGCATATTTTGCCGTGCTGTGGCGTAAGCGCTCACCGGTTGGTCCCGAAATTAACATCACACCTACGTAAACTCGCCATATGAACATATGCATATTTCATGATCGTCCGCCAATTCCTTCTTGGTGTTCTTTTTTTACTTTCCGCCAGTGTATTTGTAAATTAAATTACTTGTTTCAATTTTATAATAACTCTTTGCAGAGGCTATTCTGCTTACATTAACCAATTATAAAGGGTTCCCATAAAACATTCGTACATGCTGAGATGGCATTTTGTATAAAGACTTCAAGTTACCAAAAGGTGTAATTGTTTGTGATGGAATACGAGATTGCACCATAGAATACAAATTTTGAAGATGACAATCCGTATTTTGGTGCAAATATGAGAAGGATGGTAAGTCAGATAATATCCGAAAACGTGAACATTTCTGCATCCTGAAACGGGAATCGAACCCACGCTATCAATTAGCGCCCGAGTAAGATGACCACTACACCACCCGGAACTACCAAAATCTCGAGTTTCCGGTTAATTTGAATATAATCTGCACAGGATTCACTAGTCGAAGCAACCGGCATTCATGTTTAACTAATCTGGAGGTGTTCCATGTTTAGCAAATCTAGAGGTTTTCATGTTTAACTAATCTGGAGGTGTTCCATGTTTAGCAAATCTAGAGGTTTTCATGTTTAGCGAACCTGGAGGTTTTCTTTCTTTTTTTTTTTTTTTTTTTGAGTGGAGGTTTAACGACCACCGTGAGCAACTCAATGGGCTATAAGCAGTCGCCCGTTCCTAATTTAGGGTCACTGGTTCCAGGGAAGGGAGAGAGCCAGTGCCGTAAGACAAACACAACATCCATGCCGGACCGGGACTCGAACCCGGACCCCTTACGGACGAATGATCAGAGGCCAACGCCTTAGACCACTGCGCCACCGGGGCGGCCTAGAGGTTTTCGGGATAGGATTCTTAACTTCCAGATTCTCCAAACGTGAGTACCGGTTGCTTCGAGTAGCGAATCCTGTGTAGGTTATATTCAAATTAACCGGAAACTCGAGATTTTGGTAGTTCCGTGTGGTGTAGTGGTCATCTTACTCGGGCGCTATCCGGGACCGTGGGTTCGATTCCCGCTCTAGGACGACGAAATTTTCAAGTTTTCAGATATTATCTGACTTACTATACTTTTCATATTTGCACGAAAAACCGATTGTCATCTTCAAAATTTGTGGTGCAATTGTAATTTGTTGTTATTCATTGGATTTCGTTTATGATACACGTATACCAATTTACTGTGTGAATTCAATTTAGGGTTACTATGGAATTATATACATCGTTAGTTTAGTGTTGGAAGAAAGTACCTTTGTTTTTAGCTGTAATTGATGCAATCTGGTTGGGATGATGTAGCGGGATAATTTGCGGAAAAGTACACTCAGAGCGACATTCATTTCAGGTGTTCATTTCTTTTGCATTTTCTGATAAATTTGTGGTGTCTTATGCATGAGCCAATATAAAAAATATTTTCAGGCGGAATCATACTGAGCGACTTATTTTTTACGTTTCGGAACATTTAAAAATGTCAGTTCCTATGCATTGTGCATCGTTGAATTGCTGGAACTTTTCGCAAGTTCCATTTGTTAAAACATGTGAAAAGGTATTTAGATACGTTTTCTGAATACCAGAAATCACGATTAAGAATACCCGATGTCAAAGAAATATTAGCTATATTCACGGATATGTGATGTTGAGATTGCTGTACAAACAGCTCATTGTAATTAAATAAGAGGTGTAAGAAAAAAAATATATTAAAAGAATACCCCTTGATTTAAACGACAGTTGAATGGGAATGGAAGTTGGCTCAAGGCGGAGAGGCACAAGCATCTCATAAAGAAAACACACCTCAGCTACGCAAGTACGAAAAAGAAAGAAACAATGAATCAATCGTTGAATTGTTAGAAACAATTCAGCGAGTGATTCCTAGTTTGTGGTGTTTTTTGTGCCCGGAAAAGACCGATAACAAAGGATGCCGGAGAGTATTGTACGAGTTTATAGGCGAACAATATGGGTTGAAATATTCCCGCAGTATCAAAGCTCAAGAATAAAGAGGAAAACTTTATCATACGCATCCTTCTGCCGGTATTGTGGCACTTAAGAGGATCGATAGTGGCAGTTGCATGACTGTGCCGAAATCACTGATTTCTATAAAGAACTGGAGATTCGTCACCAGCGGTGACAGGAACACCGTAACCTGACTCTGGAATACTGCAAGCAAGTCCAGTAGACCAAAGACCTTCGATGCACCTTGTTCTGCAACGCCGTTAGGCATAGTGTTTGACAGGGGTACCTCATCAAGAGCAATGCACCCAGCTTGCCTTGTAAACACAACTCAAGGTTCTGGGGTGCACTCTTCGTAATGAAACGTGCCACATGGTATTGGCCGTTCAAGCAATATCTAAACAATGCAGATATCAACTCGTCCTTTAATGTAGACTTTATATTCAGCAAGTTACTGCCTTTTCGTTGACGACCCTGTGTTTGTACAATGTTTCATTAAATATCTTAAAACTTATTAAACTCGTTTTAACCATGCTTACCGATTTGCTCGAAAACAAGAAAGATGACACCAAAGTTTCGGTTATGATGTGCACGTTTTTAAAATATTTTCTGAGGCAAATAAAATTTATCAAATTTTTACAAAGTCATGATACCCGATAGAAAAAAATATCAACTGGATTTTTTCAATCGGAGATACATCCAAAAACAGAAAGAGCTACTTACTTCCACCAGCGGCTAAAACCATGTTACGAAATTTAACAAAAGGCACACACAAATTTCTCATAGTGAAAGAAAGTTGTCAGAGACAAAAAAATTTTCAAATCGAACAGTTAACAGGATAAATACAGAAGGAAATGGCATGTAACTCTACGCCTTCTAGCGGAACAATTTCGCATAATGCAAATGTGAAACTTGGCGAAATATGTTTTTTAAGGCAAAAGCTATGTTACAGAAAACATAACTTTTCAAAGACGTCTCTGGCAAGCAAGGATAGAGAGAAAAAAGGCTTTGACATTTATGCCGTCAAGAAGGAAATATGTGTATTATTTAAAGAGGATAATGCTGCCCGTCTTTACTGTAGTGAATGACAAAGGGTAAAGAAAGAAATTTCTCAAATCGGTATTTAGAAACAGAGACAGAGATGCAAACTGAAGTACGCAAACATTACCTAGCGACAAATATTTGAACGATAAACTCCTTAAAAACAAACCTAAAGTGTTTCACAAGGTAAATGGTATACGGTGGTCAGAGAATTTCTTAAAATGCACATTCAGAAGCAGATATATTCACAAAAGCAGATATTTGCCCCGACTAGCTGGGAAATTTTGCTTTATTTTAAAACGAAAATGCAGTCAAAAAATTTTCATACTTAGTAGTATCTGACCATTTTTTTCAATCAGTCCAGCAGATATTTTTGGAAACGAAAACAAACCTGATTGTGCGCTCTTTAGTGATTGATTTGGGCGTTAAGAACAATTTGAAATTATATGTGAAACAGATTGCACCGTATACGCTCTCCAACAAAGAAAGCATTTTTCAAGAAGGACTTTTAGATGCAGAGATATCGACAAAAATATGATATACATCTACGCCCAAGTCGGAAAAAATATGCACTATTTTAAGCAGCATGTTTCGACTTTTCAGTAATATCATGGGACCCTATTCGTATCAACCGGGCGCTTCAGAGATCATAACTACACATCTAGAACCTTGCATTGTATTTACAAACAAGCTCGGCCTATTCTTTCATTGGTGCCTTCGCTAAATTTTCCACTTCACAGAACAAGGTTTATCACTACTCGTCGCACGACATGACCTTTTTTCAGTTTTTAAAAGTCTACTCACGGTGTTCCTGACAACACTGTAAATAAATATTTTGTTTTTTTCCAGGAATCAGTAGCTTCCACATAGGTATGCAACTGGCAATACGGATCCTCTTGAATCTCCACGCATATTTTGCTGAGATACGGATCGGAAACATCCTTTTTATAAGATTTCTATTAATTAGTACCTACAGGAAGTCTTGTTTCTCCATACAACCATTCTCAGAAGACACATACCCCTAAATTAATTGGAATTAATTTTATATGAATTATTTTTAAACATTTCGCAAGACAAACTTTGCAATTAATGCAGTGTTTCACTATTTCCCTGTATAAGTGAGAACACTTTTTACCAATTCGAAATACAGTAAACTTTCGCTAATCCGGCTCTCTATAATCCGTCCTCACCTTATTCCAGCCGCCTTCTCCTTACGTTGTTTTTGGTTGCTGAAATCCTGTTAATATCAGACCGGAATGAATTATACTTCATACACCAGTGAAGTTTTCAATTTTAACGCTATGTTTTGTTTTGAATTGGTGCTAACGTTCATGTTATTCAATTTAAAATAAAAGTCGGAAGGTTCCTCAACATAATTAGGAATATTACAAAAAGCGTATTCATTAAAGCTGACTAAAATCTGTGACATGTTTCAAAGTGACGACACTGAGTAGAAAATACAAGATTTCATCTGTGCTGTATTGCAATTGTATTCTTTTACTGTGTATAGTACGTACACATACATATTGGGCTTTACTGTGCTGATAATATTAAATTATTACTACATTGTTGTAAATCAGACAGTACAATACGTACTGATTGTGTTCTATTACTGTTATCATATGCTTGTTTTCTGTTTATGTTTTTTAAATTAATATGTACTACATATAATAAGTTTGTAATTGTAACATTACATTTAATGAAGAATTAAACTGAATCTTTTTTGCACTCTCAGTAATCCCACACTCTCGCTAATCAGGCCCACCTCCGAGCAAGGAACTGCCGGAATAGCGAGAGTCTACTGTAAAAATACTGCAACAATGGTTGACTTAGCTCTCAGATTATTTTGTAATTTTTACCTCACATATGTTTTCAGAAAAGTTTTTAATAGTTGCAAAATTCTGTTGGGTCTAACGTTTAATCTTGTCAGTGGAGTTCAACAATATGATAAGAGCAGTTGTTCCGATACTTTTTCCCGTGTTTTCGTTTGTATTTAGCAGCATGGGATACAATATTCCATACGAGAATTTCTTGTTGTAGCCTGCATCAATATGTACAGCCATGTGCACGTTTTACGATAGCATCATTTAGTTTTTCTTTCCTTGCTTTCATTTACCATGTTGTTGATTAAATCACTAAGATCAATAATAATAAGATGGATTTCTTTGCAGCAATTAGGCGGGTACACCGGCCAGACCTCTACCGGGCTATGTCCCAAGACAGGTGGAAGACATTTGTCACAGGCCAAGCAGCCCATGGCACGCAGTAGTGGCATTAATATTCTTGTTACAAAGGAGAAAAACACTCTCGAATTTCACTTAATTAGACATTGTAGACATTGAAATCAATTTTATTGCACAAGATATATCCTTGAATAAAAAAGGTGAAGTCATCTATTTAGAAGTTTTAATAATCCAGATATAAAACTAAATTTTCAAAAAACGGTTTTAATTTGGCTCGAGGTCTAATGGTCGGGATAAGCAACCGGTGCTGCTGCATTCTGTCTCCCGGTACAAATTTCAGTGCAGTATTTCCAGAAAAGAAACAGAATAAGCATCATTGGACAAGCGCACTATTTAAAGTTCATCCGGGTCAAACTTCACCGACTTTGCGAAACAACGAGAAGCCAGTGCTTCACAAGGGGACATATTAGAATGAAATCGTGAAACCTTTTCCCCAAAAGAAATTAGGTGTCGGGCGACTAAAATTGCCCTGAGGAAGAATAGAGAACATTAAAAATCTGCTCAAACATCTGAGTTCATCATCAAAGAACATAATGTTTTTTCATGACTTATTGTTTTTTTACCAAATAAAATTACCCCAGTTGAAATTTTTGTCTCTGAGTTCCCAAAAGGAAACAAAATAATAATTTGGCTAAATTACAACACTAAAATTTGCAGTTATTTCACAAAATCCTCTTTCAGTCCTTTTCGGAAAATTATAACTATATATTAGATATTCAGATCTCTGAAAATTGGTAGTGTTGCAAACACCCGAAAGGAAAAATGAAGTTTATGAGACCAATTAAAAAATTTAGATGGCTACTTTTATTTAAAAAATTTTGAAAATAAAATACTTCAAACTAACTATTACTGTACATGTGAATGTAGGCTAATCATTGAACATAAAAAATGAACGAATTTCTTCTGAAATCCATTCTGTCACTTTCGACAGAATCGAGTTCAGATAATTCAACATAACTCATATCGTATCACCGAATTCGACATCTCTTACATAATTGTGAAATAAAAGCCTGCGAATGAGATCTCACTATACTTATTACTAGCTTTGTTCAAAGATACATGTGTGGGACCTTCTCTGAGTCACAGATTGTACATTTGTGCAGGGATATAGATTTTTCGCAGCGAAATACAGATGTGTCAAACTCATGCACATATACGTGAGCTTGAGTATATATGCTTAAAGGAAAGATATTCCTTTGAAGATAAGAAAAAGCTATATCTTTCGGTATAAATTTAAATTAAGTTATATCTTTGAACCACAAACAAGGTACACATGCTACAAGTTTCGCTTAATAAATAATAAAGTTTCTTTCCTTTCATTTTGTACCAAAGGGGAAAATTTCCAACAGCTTAGCTAAGTCGCTTGCATACAAATCTACGTAACGGCAAGTTCAGTGAAGTGGAATCGATTATTTTTTTATGAAGAAAAACAAACCACTGCAGTGAGATCTGCACCAAACAGCAGTTGAGGAACGTGTACTTGGCTTAACAACGAAATTCGTGGTGGAGATAAGGAGTGTTTAAACCAAAGGGAAAGGTGTTGATGATTACGAGAGCAGTTGAACGATGTACAGTGTCAGGCACCTTATTCTTCGTTTTCTGTCGACGAGACACTTAGACGGTTTAACCATTCGTCAAGGTAAAGTTGTATTTTCATTTCAGCCAATGTGTTTAATCCCATGGTAGGTCTTCCTGAATCTTTTTTAACGGGGGAACAGCCAACGGCGTTTAACTGTGGTCTGACCATTTTCTGTTGAAACTTCTCAACTTCTCATTCTCATTTTTCTTAGGACGGTAGTTAGTTCTCAAACCAACTGACTAATACATCATTTTTCCAGGGGGTAGTTTTCCCCGTTGTGAGTTTGACTAATCGTCAATAGCTGCAAGTAGTCTTGAAGCTAATCTATTGAAGCATAAAAAGAGAAAACAATATGGCTAAACATTTCTCGAAATTAAGACAACGTTTGTGATTAAAATCAGTAGGGGCTTATATGTGTTTCAAGAAAAACACACGCAAAAAATAAATTGAAATCGCTTTAGAGTACTTTAACAACGCATCATATCTAGAGAAAACGTTCCCACAGTTTCATTTTTTTCACACCAAGGTATACACCATATTTATTTTACATATCATTTAAAATTAAACTTTATTTCTACAGATTTGTGATGAATCTCGTTTGTAATTACAGTCAGTGGCGGACTTATTTTTTTTATATTAAATCAATTTTTCTTCCTTTTAAAGCTGCAGATTTGTCGATTATGTCGTCATAAGATGGTTAGATGGTTGTTTCTTCGTGAGCATCAATAAAATGTCTTCCTGAATAGAAATATTTGCCAGAGAAGCCAGTCTATCTTGGGAACTAGTGTTACTTGAGCAAGTTTGTATTCTTTTAAGAAAACTTCTTTCCACTGGCACACTTGTAGATGGAATTGTTAAACTGAGGAAAACCAATTTATAATCTTCTGTAAAAATGTCTTTCTCTCCGTGAAACACTCGAAGGAGTTCTTGAGTCAGTATATTCCTTAATTTTTCATCGGCATATACAAGATTCAGTTCATTTTTAAGGCGCTGTGTTTAGTAAATATGTTTCCGCAAAAATGTAGATTTTCAGGAGCTCGAGAGGGAAAGCAAGCATTAAATTATTCGAATTTGGTTGTGTCAGCAAGTCAGACAAATTGAAGTTTCTTACAGTCTTGAAATCTTATATCCATTTCCATAAAAATGTGGTCCAAAATTTCAAAATACAATTGTTTATAATTTAGAAAAATTGTTTCCTGTATAAGAGCAGCATATTCCCGTGCTCATTTCTGTGATTTTGCTAGCTTTTCCAAACTGTGCTTCAAATAACTCATCGTTCTTTTTATGGCTCAAAATTTCACGAGTTTTTTTGTTTTTTTTTAATTTGGGTTACACAGTAGTTTATGTTTAGTTTTTTTTTCTTCAAAAGTTCGAATAATAGATCGGTGGAGCCAAAAATGTAAATTCGAAAGTGTTAATATCATTCAAAATCCCCTTGGCAAGATGAATTGATTTTTTGTCTGATTATTCGATATTCGTCAGAAATCCGAACACTTCCTTCAATTTATTTCAATCTTCAGCATCTACACTTACTAATTTCGAAGTGGAGGACCATCGAGTTTCTGCTATGGTTGGTCTGCATCTTGCGGTTTTGCCACCCCGGTGGCGCAGTGGTCTAAGCGATGACCTCTGATCATTCGTCCGAACGGGGTCCGGTTTGAATCCCGGTGAGGCATGGATGTTGTGTTTGTCTTACGGCACTGGCTCTCTTCCTTCCCTGGAACCAGTGACCCTAAATTAGGGACGGGCGACGGCTTATAGCCCATTGAGTTGCTCACGGTGGTCGTTAAACCTCCAATCAATCAATCATTTTGCGGTTGTTGATATAACTGTATAAGACCGCTTCGCAGAATGGTGAACAAACGAAGCAATTCCACTGAGGCTTGCAAAAAGTATTCGGCACTTAGAAATTTTAGAAAAACTCTGGTGTAATACAAGATTCAAACGATGAACTAAGCAATGAACAAAAACAGCTTGAGAAGCTTTATCCTTGACTTTTTTTTTCTGTAGCCCATTTAAGTGTCCAGACATTATACTTGCCCCACCTTAACATTGTCCTATTTATTTGTGTTGGTAATCAGACTATTCCAAAATTTTGTTTAGCATTTTGTATAAAGCTCCTGACGTTATATTTTCATTTACATCATGTAAACCGAAAAATCCCTCAACCAATACACCTTACGAATCAACAATAAAAAATTATTTAATTTTTGACGTGATCGTTTATATATTCAGAAATACATTCAATTAATTCATTTTGAATAGTTTTTTATCCTTTCGTATTAATTTTCAATTTCTAAAGAACTTCTTTATATCAGCAATGAAAGTAATTCAATGAAATTTGAACGATTTATCAAGCCCATGCTTTCGTCATGGCCATGGAATGCTAGTTCTTGTTTGCTCAAATACAGTGCAGACCAATACTGCATCAATCACTGTATTCAGGAAAAGTCTATTTAAACGAACGGTTTCGTTAAAATGCGTTTTCGAAAGCCTAGCATTTCCCCCAGGGCATCGGCCATGGTGTTTTGATTTTTTTCAAAATTCCTTAACATTAATCCGCATTTCAGGTGCTCGCTAGAGTGCCAATGTTTATGAAGTGACCGTGTTACGCTTCATAAATCTGAGAATCCGTCTTTATTCCACGCCGATTATTTATTACTAAAAAGCTAGCAGAGCCAAAAAAAAAAAAAAAAAAAAAAAAATAACACCCGCTCCACCGTGATCTCTCACGACTTTACGCTCAAAAACTGAAAGATCCAGAGGTAAATCGCGTGCAGCTGAAACACTTCACTTGAGCGAGTACATTGGGCAGGGTGACTTCACGGTTACCATGACAACTCGGCCAAAAAATGCAGACTTCCGAGTATTCTCATTTCGGCTCTTCACTTGCGCTGTTTTGCGTGTAAGGATTTGTTTTCCGTATTGAGCGCGCTATGTGAATTAATATCTATTCAAAATTTTGAGTATTTTGGAACTGAATAAAGGCAAAAAGGAATATAGTATAAAACAATACAATAAAACTTTATTTTGAGTAAAATAGGTGAAGAGGCACTTCACCTACTTCACCTGAGAAGCCGCCACTGATTTCAGTAGTGTTTAGATTTAGTGCAAGTTTCCTGCTACCATCTTTTCCAATTAAACATGGGTATATTAAGGAAGCATGAGAAATAATTAATGATGGAACATTAATTATCAAAACACCCCTTCATACAAAATGTGTGTCTACGTGATTAAGAAAATTAAGAAGAAGGGCAACAATTATTTTCCTGCTGCTCATGTGGTATGGTTTGACGTCTTAGTGAGTACACTGCGCTTCCTATTCTAAGATGATATGCTTTCATACGAGCTGCAAGGCCTTTCTCTGTTGAATTCCCCTACAAGTAAGGCTTATGGATTTGCTTATTATATTTCAAGTTTGGTATACGTTTTTGTTTTAATTTCCACAATTTTTGATTGAGGTAATAATAAATAACAACAATACATTATTCTTTTGGTCTCCACATACGAGTCAGCTTCCGACCTGAATAAATGAATTTTGCGTTCAGACGTAAGTAAACATCATCCGTCAGAAGCATTTGCGCAAGGATTATAAAACTGCACATTTTGTAAATAGCTATAAATCTGAGTAAACATCTCGCACGATGCTAGGTACTGTAAGTGTGATGTTTTTGGAACTTCAGGAAAAGCATTCAGCATCTCCCATCAATGTACAATGTCTTTGAAAGTAATGTGTTATCTACAAAGACATTATTTTGCATCATTCATCATTTTCTAGTACGTGAATCTTCGCACTTGAAAATTTATCAAATAGTATTTAACAAATTGCCAAATTCTGTGTAAGAACAAGATTATCGATGCGATTTTCAGATTTTTCTATGGCTTACTATAGATCTTATCTGCAAGATGATACTGAATATGGCACATGGGCCTTATGTGAAATTATAAATTTTGAATTTCAAATTACAATGGAGTTTGAAAATCAAAATAAATATCGTGTCCGAATATATTTTCTTTGCGATAAAATAAGTGCGTTAACTCTTTAGGCATGAATGATAAATTATTTTTCTTAAAAAAAAAGGCGTACGTCATAAGTTCGATACGAAGGTAATCGCATAATGAGAAATTAAAAACGCAGATTGTGTATGTAATTCTGCTATAAATAAGAGCGCTCATTCTCCACTCATTGAGGATATATGTAGTTTCCAAACGACAATATATTTTCCTCTTAATACAAATTAAAGGGCTTCAATTCTGGCATGCGGGTTGCTTTTTTTTTCAGTTCTACAGTAGGATAGATCAAAATACAAGGGGCAAGTTTTTTTCGTTATGTAAAAGAACAGAAAATTCATGTAAGAACTTTAGGAGTTGGAAGAGACTTTACGGTTGCAAAAAAATGCCTGTTCATGTGGATGCTCCTTACATTTTACACCCTTCGTGGAAAACTGTAATTCTTAGGCTTTCCGTCTCAATTTATTTTATACACTGAATATTTCTTAGGACGTCTGATGTTTGCAGAAATGTTCAATCATTAACAGTATATTAACCGTCGACTGCAGTAAAATAATGGTAATACAAGGCAGGTTATTTGCGAGTAACCTTTGTCTTATTGACTAGGCAAAGCTTGACGGACTATATTTCGGCTATACAGTGCCAAAACAGGCATACTATATTTATAAGCAATAACACAAGTTTGTTTCGTTAAAATGGTTTTGCTGGTTAAAGAGTGCTGTGTTATACGTTTTCTCGACAGCCGTGAAACCTAACGTAATGAAGGGTTAACAACGAACTGTTTAACGTCTGTAATGTAGACTGAGTGCTGTTAAAGTAGTTGTTGACGTTTTGCAATATGTCACAAGAAATATATTCTGATTAAATAGGATAAACGGTAAAACCAAATAGTATTTTACACAAATCTACCTAGTTACACGTTAGAAGTTCTCTACGAAACCACCATACGCATGTGTCCAAGAATCTATGGAAGATGATGAAAAACAGTTATAGAAAATACAGAAGTGTTAAGTTTTCCAGAAAATGTCACAAAGTACTCCTCCTATGTCGAGCAATGTATTTCATTGAAAATAGAAGTAGCGACATTTCTCAAATTCACTGAGGGGTAAAATATGATTCAAATACAAACAATAATACATTTCTGCGAATTTGTAATGGGAATTGACTTCTTATGTCACCATTTGTTAGTAATGGATCATTCCATCTGGCTGTCCATTTTGAAACTTCAGTTTGCGCTCTTCGAGGAAGCCTTCTTTTGAAAGAGATGGGATTTCCAGAGTGTCAAAAATGTATGTTGCCAGGAAAAAAAATGATTCTACAGAATCAGGTACGAAATATTCGCCAGGAATATCTCAGGGAAAGGATACATCATTTAGATATGATATCAGGAAAAAACATTGGCGAGGGCTGTGTCAGAGCCACAGCCGCAGGTCTGTCGGGCGTAGAATACGTCGCGTGGCTGTTGGGTGTCGGGCGGGTGTTAGAAATGAGTGAATGCCCAGAGTTTAGGTTCAGCGAGTTTTTTTATTTTTTTGGCTGTTTCAGGAAATATTATGCTGAGAGTAATGTATTTTGAGAGAATGTCTTACTTATTCTAGGCTCAGAATAGTGTTGTTGACGAGGAAGCCTTCTTTTGAAAGAGACGGGATTTCAAGAGTGTCAAAAAAGTATGTTGCCAGGGAAAAAATGATTCTACAGAATCAGGTACGAAATATTCGCCTGGAATATCTCAAGGAAAGGATACATCATTTAGATATTATTTCAGGAAAAAACATTGGCGAGGGCTGTGTCAGAGCCACAGCCGCAGGTCTGTTGGGCGTAGAATACGTCACTTGGCTGTTGGGTGTCGGGCGGGTGTTAGAAATGAGTGAATGCCCAGAGTTTAGGTTCAGCGAGTTTTTTATTTTTTTGGCTGTTTCCGGAAATATTATGCTGAGAGTAATGTATTTTGAGAGAATGTATTACTTATTCTAGGCTCAGAATAGTGTTGTTGACGAGGAAGCCTTCTTTTGAAAGAGACGGGATTTCAAGAGTGTCAAAAAAGTATGTTGCCAGGGAAAAAAATGATTCTACAGAATCAGGTACGAAATATTCGCCTGGAATATCTCAAGGAAAGGATACATCATTTAGATATTATTTCAGGAAAAAACATTGGCGAGGGCTGTGTCAGAGCCACAGCCGCAGGTCTGTTGGGCGTAGAATACGTCACTTGGCTGTTGGGTGTCGAGCGGGTGTTAGAAATGAGTGAATGCCCAGAGTTTAGGTTCAGCGAGTTTTTTTATTTTTTTGGCTGTTTCCGGAAATATTATGCTGAGAGTAATGTATTTTGAGAGAATGTCTTACTTATTCTAGGCTCAGAATAGTGTTGTTGACGAGGAAGCCTTCTTTTGAAAGAGACGGGATTTCAAGAGTGTCAAAAAGTATGTTGCCAGGGAAAAAATGATTCTACAGAATCAGGTACGAAATATTCGCCTGGGATATCTCAAGGAAAGGATACATCATTTAGATATTATTTCAGGAAAAAACATTGGCGAGGGCTGTGTCAGAGCCACAGCCGCAGGTCTGTTGGGCGTAGAATACGTCACTTGGCTGTTGGGTGTCGGGCGGGTGTTAGAAATGAGTGAATGCCCAGAGTTTAGGTTCAGCGAGTTTTTTTATTTTTTTGGCTGTTTCCGGAAATATTATGCTGAGAGTAATGTATTTTGAGAGAATGTATTACTTATTCTAGGCTCAGAATAGTGTTGTTGACGAGGAAGCCTTCTTTTGAAAGAGACGGGATTTCAAGAGTGTCAAAAAAGTATGTTGCCAGGGAAAAAAATGATTCTACAGAATCAGGTACGAAATATTCGCCTGGAATATCTCAAGGAAAGGATACATCATTTAGATATTATTTCAGGAAAAAACATTGGCGAGGGCTGTGTCAGAGCCACAGCCGCAGGTCTGTTGGGCGTAGAATACGTCACTTGGCTGTTGGGTGTCGAGCGGGTGTTAGAAATGAGTGAATGCCCAGAGTTTAGGTTCAGCGAGTTTTTTTTATTTTTTGGCTGTTTCCGGAAATATTATGCTGAGAGTAATGTATTTTGAGAGAATGTCTTACTTATTCTAATCTCAGAATAGTGTTGTTAACGAGAGGCCGATGGTAGGAGAAGTAGCTCACGTATCACATGCCATGGACGATGATGATTTTTGCGAAAGTCAAGTCGCTATATGTGTTTCTTACCGTTCAAAGTTCAAGTTAAATTGAGTCTTCATGTAATCAAATTCGTGTAGATTCGTTTGAACGTCGGAACCTCTGTGACCCCAATCATATTCTTGCTAAATATCTTGGAGTTCTTGGAGTGCTTGATCATCATCGCAAATAGAAACATTTTGAGGTCCGAGATGGAGACGTTTGGGTTCTGAATGTAAACGCATCCAAGAATGAATGTCATTTGCCTTTCAGTGTGATGTCGAGGAGGAACATATATCTTCAGTAGTTATCAATTGTCCGTTTTCTTGCGTTCAAATCGATCTTTTTAAATTAAAATCTTGAGACATGTCAAAAATTTTCACAAAGTTCTTAATTATTTCAAACTTTTTCACACACCTAATCACGTTTTCTCATAAATATTATTATAGATACCGATGGATCTCGCGTAGAAGAAACAAATGACAATTCGCTGTACGTAGCGCTATTACGTCCCGGTTCCCGGTTATACTAATTTTATCGCGCTGCCAAACGCCGATTTTACAACAAAATGATTATCAAGGGCGCCGATGACTATTGCTTCATCTGACCTTTAACTCTATTTCGGTAAACTCTTTGAACCATCCTCTCTTCAACTCAGTTATTATATTTTTGCTAGCTTTTATAGTTTTGAAATTATTGAAAGAAGTCTGGTGTACACTTTTTTGTGAGACACGGATTTTTACCTAGGGGCCCAGTAGTGAAACGAAACGATAGAAACATTCTACCTCAAAAAATGTTCTCATGCTGAAGAATATTTTCTTGTTTTATTTATTTGACTAATAGTACAAAAGTTTCCATATTTTCTAAAATACTTCTTTCGGAAGACACACCATTAGAGAAGCAAATATATTTGGTGAACATTAGTTCACGCGCACATAATCTCTAAACAGAAAACAAGCTGAAAGAAATCCTACTTTCCATTTTAATAATTATATTATTTTAATTACCTTTCTGCTACTTAACTTCACAACGCTGGAGGTTTTAGTGTGCCGAAAAATAGTTGTGTTAATTTCAAATTCATTGATTTTGAAGGAACCTTATTAAATTATGACAGTGACATAAAACAATTATCTAGAATTATTGGCTTTTTTTTAGAAAAAAAAATTGCTTAATTTGCCTAGCATTTCTTTCACACTTTCCCTTGCAAAAATTTCGTATTTTATGAACTATTGATAAAGTTGCGAAAAACTTTCAAAATGCAGAGATGTTTTTAATTTTCTCAATGGTTATATGCGACATTACATATATATTGTTCATTCCTGCATTAATTTCTGAAATGCAAATATGGTAACGAAAATCAGCTGCTTTTCAGATTTCCGCTTTCGATTCTTTACTGAGAAGCAAATCCTTTTTACATTTATGCTACGTTTGCAAAATTTATTAATATCGTTTCTCAGCATGTATTCAAGATTTCCAAGCGTGCTATGAGTCGTGCGGGAGTGCATCTTTTTCTATTTTTAAACTAGCATCCTACTCCACAGGTAACTGTAGAGCCATTTCCGAATATCGTAGATACCAATACCAACAGTGAGGTTTGCAATGACAGTATCTCTATAGAATTTCCACGAATTTGGAACCATTTCTTGAGGTAATGCTCTTTATCCACGGTACTGCGTGCCCAACGAATATGATGCTTCGTTTCTGGTGATGAATAGATGATTCCACATATGTTCCTTTATTATCTAGTCAAGTCACTGCGTTTAAAATACTTGTGTTCTACTATTCATTCTCCAATTTGCTGTCTATCCTCCTTGAAAAAAACATCTGGTTGATGTGAAGAAGATTGGAAAGCTTTGATTTCATTCTATGCCAGTAAATTCGTATTACTAATATATTTCTCGTTCATTGTAACCTCATACATTTTAAATATTTGAGCTTACAAAGAATGAACATTTAATGATTTCATCGTTTGATAAATGTTGAAGGACATGAGAAGTCTCGTAACGTAGTCCGTTCGTAAAGATAGTGTAATCTGTCAACCAATTTTAGACAGACTGTCTACATTGAAAATCATTTTTAATTCTATGATTTTCACTCGAAGAAATTAAGATTGGTTTTCATTTCTCTTTGAGGAGAAATGCTTTAAGCAATATAAAAGAAGTGAGGTAAAAGAGTTTGTAAGTTCTTGTACGCACAAATATGTTGAAGCAGGAGAGCGTTAACCACGTTATATGTATAAATATCAACCTTGAATCAGCTTTGCGAAAGTCAGTTTATCTATTAAACATCAGTTTTCTGAAAATTGCTTTTTTTTTAATAATAGCCGAATATCGTCTAAGCATCAGATTTGTTTGACTTGAAAACTCCACGTTTATTTTAAATTCAATTTAAAAATTTCAGAAAGGCTCAGGTACAATTTTTTAGTATTTTGTTTTAAACATTATTTTAACAAGCAATAGAAGGAATGAATTTTTGAATACCTAGCTTCCGTTGAAATTCTTCCAACACGTTTGGCATTTTGCCAAATAATTTTAATAAAGTTTTAAGAGTGAAGATTTAGATTGTAAAAACACCGATTTGCCGTGCACGTTTAATTTTCTCTCCTATAACACATTACATTAGGAGACCTTGTACACTGCTGAAAGATGCTGTAACGCTTTTCCCTCTAGTTTCAACAACAGCAGAATATAATAATAATAGCACATAGAAGTGGATGACGTGTTTAATCAGTTATTTTGCGTTATAGTGATTTGCGAAATATCCATTTGGTAGTCTTTGCGTAAATGCACTGACTGATGAAATTTCTCATTCATTATTTTTAGGTAAGACGTCGACTCTCATGGAAAAAAACACAGCAAAGTATATTTTTATTACGCCAATTATACAAAAATATAGGAAAATTAACAGCAAACTTGAAAATATAGCAAACAAATACATAAGCCACTGACTGAAATTTGGAATATCCTGTACTTTAATCGAGACAGAGCTTGCAGCACAGATGAAAGCGTTTCGTCTGAAAACAGGAAACACAATCTTTTGTACTAAGACGTCATGACACGTCGCATGAACAACACAACAAGACCTACCATTTTTCAGTTTCGTAATCATGTAGTCACATATTCGGGATAAAAGGGTGTTTTATTAGACGAAATTACTTGGTATTTTATTTTAAACATCATGCAACAACCTAAATGCACTCACGTAAAATATTTGAAGATGTGAAGATGCAGTGCAAGAGACTTGCTCTGAAACTGACAACTACTTAACTCACAAAGGAGATTCAATACCCCATTGTAGAAATAACTTCTAACTTCAAAATGACACACAAAATATTTATAGTGCATGCGTTGGTAGGGAGAAAATGAGATCGGGAAAACCTTATGTTTAAGTATGATGCATTTTTAAAATACTGTACAGTTAGTTCGAATTTTGTGTATTTCTTTAAATACATCTCAGTTCTCATTTTCTTGAGTTATTGAAATTTAGAGTCTTAGTTTTAAGAAGATTTATAGCCAGAAAGACTTTTTTTTTAATTTTCAAGAAAACGCCTGAAAATCCAAATGTAGCCGATGACAAGTAGTGAAAACAGTCATATTAACAGAGGATGGAAGACACCCTAAAAATATAAACTCCAATGAGCCATTACAGTAGTGCCAACCCCAGCCTAGTGAAATGAGCGCGCCTGGAGACCGAACGGTGGCGAAGGTCAAGTTCACAGGACAGTGTACATACAACAAGAGCACCGACATTCGGTCAATAGAGTGCTATGAGTCAGAATCGGAAAAGCTATCGATTTATCGGGGTTTGGTTATTGAAACGCTATTGATTTATCGGGGTCAACTTGTGATGGTAAGGCACGACCTGTGGGTTTTTCACGTTCTGCTGTAGCATCAAAAGTGGTGCAACGATGACAAAGCGACCAACCTTTTCCCAGCCGTGTGTCCTCCGCAGCTCATTGATGTCAGAGGCGAGCAGACACTGATGCGCATTGTTCACAGCGAGCGCAGGGCCATAGCACAACAAATCACCTGCAGCTATTAGGTGTGCAACTTAATTCTCGGCCGCTAGACGCAAGCGAAAATAGAACGTCGGCAAATGCAAATAACTGTGTGCGAAAATGGCTGATTGCAGCGCCATCCCACCGCTTTCCAAGAAACTGTCCGCTCACAGCTGTAGTGACAGAAGGGGCGAAAGTTGACGGGGAAAGCAATGTCGTTCGAGAAGTAACATTTGAGGCATTGCCTCCTGTTTGCGTTGCAGCTGCAAAACAGTGCCGCGGAAGCCCAGCAAATGATCTATGCTGCTTTGGGTGAGCCTGCTGTGTCCGACAGTACGTGTAATAAGTGGTTCCAGCAGTTTAAACAGGAAATTTCCAACTTCGTGATGCAGAAGGTCCGGAACAGCCACAGAAAGTTGACGATGAGGAACTGGAACAACTGGTGGACGCGGATCTCTGTCACACACAATCAGTGCTCGCCCAGGAACTCGGAGTAACACGGAAAGACATTGCAAAGCGCTTGGACAAGCTTGGACGGATTCACGAGGAGAGCCGTTGTTTGCCCCACCAACTCACAGCTGCGAACAAGTCTAGGCGCTACGATATTGCTGTGTCCTTGCTCTCCAGATTCAATCAGAAGGATTTCCTCCACAAGATTATGATTTTTAATAAGAAGTGGATCATTTACAATAATCCTTAGCGGTGCAAATCGTGGGTTTGTCCAGGTCAGCCTACCACCAGTGCTGCCAAACCGAATATCCATGCCAGGAAGTTGTTGCTGTGCATGTGGTGGGATCAGCGCCGTGTCGCACACTATGAGTTGCTCAAACCTGGTGAAACGGTCAATGCTGAGCGTTATTGTCAGCAACTCATTAGTGTGAGTGACACAATGGAGGCGAAAAAGCCATACGCCGGCAAGGGCAAAAGGTCGGTATTGTTGCTTCAGGGTAACGCGTGTTCTCAAACCGCGAAAACGCCTTTAAAAACGATCACCGGCCTGTGATGGGAGATTTTGTCGCACCCGGTGTATTCTTCAGACTTTTCGTCGTCGGAGTATCACCTCTTTATCTCCCTGCAACATCACCTGAATGATACACACTTAACTTCTGTCGAGGATGTCCACAAAAGTATTGATGATTTTATCAACTCGAAACAGCCTTCTTTTTTCCGCAGTGGCATTCGGCAGTTCCCTGCCTGATTGCTCAAATGTATGCAACACGACGGGGATTAAATCCCTGAATAGGTACGTATTCGATTTGCTATAATTTGTTGTCAAAGTTTCGTGCCTGTGGCCGAGAATTAAGTTACACACCAAATACAGCAGTGGTGACCAGGACAATGTGTCACATCACACAGTTCATCGCAGCCTTCTGCGTATGGTCCTGCGTAACAGGGCACCCACCCGGGTCCCCAAGCTCAATGTATGTCATAGCCAACAACGCATGAAATGGGCCCAAGATAATCGAGATTGGACTGTGGATGTTCGGAGAAAAGTGGCCTGATTTGACGAATCAAGTCTCCGTGTGTGTCACTTAAAGGTCGAGCCCGGATACCCAGATTACTAACGAGCTATCGCACCAGAGTGCACTGTTGGACGCAAACAGGCCACCGTGGCAATGTTATGCTGTGGGCAATATTTTCTTTGGAAACTTTACGTCCACATTATCCTAATAGCAGTATCCCTCACAACTGTCAGGTATCTGAGCATCATTGCGGACCAAGTTCACCCATTCATGGTAACTGTGTTTCCTGCTGGTGATGGCTATTACCAACAGAATGATGCGCAAGGTCACACTGCCAGAATCGCCAAGGAGAAGTTCGAGGAGCGTGCTCGTGATTTTCTGTTAATGCTGTGGCCTCCAAATTCATCTAACATGGACCCAATCGACGATTTGCGGTTCGACGTGGAAAAGCGCGTTCGCGCTAAACAACAACCATTTCGAAATGTACGGTAACTGGAATACATGGCGTTGACGTTTTGGCACCTGATACCACAGGATAACTATCGCCACCTCATCTAATCGATCCCTCGGCGAGTGGCCGCTGTTTTGCAGACTAAAGAGGGTCCTCCATCTTATTAGGTAGGTGATCATAATGTAATGTCTCATCGGTGTATTAGACCGTAGGCTCGCGACAGAACTACGACCCCAGGAAAACTGAGAATGAGAAGTTTCTACAGGAAATAGTAATACCTTAGTTAAACGCCGTCGGCTGTTCCTGCAGAGCGAAGGATTCATGACGACCTAACTTCGTATTAAACTCATTGGCTATAACCTTGATCATAATGGCCTGTGCGCTGCATGAGAGAAATTAATTAGTTTTTCACACATAAGGTCACACCTGACGGTGAACGGACAAACTCTCAAAGTACAGCTCCGTCGAGTGCTTGAATATCAAGCACAAATGCTCAGTTTGCTGTTTGTTGTCCTACTGACTGCTGTATTTTGTTCTGTTTCCTCCAAAAAAATTACGATGCAACGGCACGCACTGAACTTGCAGTTACTGTGGTATTGTATATAAGCATCTTATCTAATTCGAAGGAAGGCAATGGTAGACATAAAAATGCAGTGAATAAAAAATACGTAAATAACAAAAATGATTTTTGAAAATAACGTGGGTGACATCACGAGGTCATTCATAGCTGATTTAAACTGTAAAAACTTCGGGATGATATTGGTCTATTTGCAGGACATAAGGAACTATAAGTTTGTGGTCTCTCTCGCTAATGCAGGACGGGACTTTCGCCCAAATTTAAAAGTCGTTGATTCCATGCCCAGATGTAGCATCGGTAACTTTATTTTTAGTGCGCCAGACTTGAATAATAATGAGACGCATATAGCTTATTAAATCCGTTTGTTTTTGTGGGGTAGTTAGCATAAAGATTTGCGAAGCTTTCCCACTCCACTAGGAGTGTTTCATTTATTCTTTATTTCCTCTAATAAGCTTTTTTGTCACTAATATATTTATATTCACATCTGCAGCTCTAGGTTATTGGAATTAAATAGCATTTTACGGTAATTTACATAAAAAAAAATTTATAATTTTTAAAACAAGTAATTTTTCACAAGTTTGGCTGTTGCTAGAATTTTTTAATTTTTACACTGTTTAAGTCCAATGTCAATCCTAAATTAAAAGTACACAAGATATAAATCCAATAATTGCAATGGGAATATGCTTTCGAAAGATTTAAAAACAGCTTCTTGTTTTATTTCTTCGAACAATAAAATTGTGGTACAAGATCACTTCCGAATACTCTCTCAAACAAAAGTTTTTGGTGTTAGAAAGCCTTTTGGTAGAATAATCTTCCCTGTATTAAAATACACTGCTGTGCAAAAATTAAAAGACGAAGAGGAGAAATTAGCATAACAGCGGAACGAGCAGGCAAAACGGAACGAAAGAACACTCAGGAGATAGACTAGGGTTCGGTACGGTAGATCATTCGCATATATGCAGCATGACGCATGGGGGGGGAGAGTGTCACAGGGTATAAAGCATACGGGCAGTGTACGCTCGGCAATTCGGTGATAGCTATTGCACGAGGTACATCGGTTTGAACGACGTCGAGTTGCTGCCACCGTGTGATATGGCCAACAGGCAATCCAGTAAACGACATCTCGATGACTTTACCCGAGGTCTCGTCATTGGGAAGTTGGAAGAAAGTCGAGATGTGATTAGTGTTGCCGAGGAGTTCGGGATCGCTCACAGCATCGTTTCACGAGCTTGGAGAGCATTTCAAAAGACAGGAACAGCTGTCCGATAGTCTAGCAGTGGTCTTCCACGAGCAACCACGGCGGCTGACGATCGGTATATTGTCCTGCAGGCGAGAAGAGACAGACGGCAGACAGCGGGAGAAATCGCAAGGCACATGCAACAGACAACTGGACGTCCGTTATCGCGTTTTACCGTGGCCAGAAGGCTGCACAAAGGTGGTCTATTTACATGACGACCAGTACGGTGTGTGCCATTAACGCCTCCTCATCGGAGTTGGCGGTTTCTGTGGTGCCAGGAACACAAGAACTGAACACATCAGCAATGGGTTCGAGTTCTCTTTACGGATGAGAGCCGATTTACTCTAACGAGTGATTCCGGACGTTTACACATCCGGAGCGAGCAGGGAACACGCAATCACACCTCCAACATCATTGAAAAGGACCGGTATGGAGCAGGCGGAGCTCTCGTTTCGGACGGTATCATGCTTAGCAGCCGTCCTGACATCCACATCTTCCAAGGAGATTCAGTCACTGGTGTCCACTATTGTACCGAGGTTCTCCTGCCTCACGTACGTCTGTTTAGAGGTGCTCTGGGTCCTGAGTTCCTCTTCATGTACGACAAAGATACCCCTCATCGTACAGTGGCTGTCGCAGAGCTGTTGGAGAGTGAAGATATTCAACGCATGGATTGGTCCGCAAAGTCCCCGGACCTAAATCAGATTGACCACGTGTGGGACCTCCTCGGGACACGATTGGCAACACGTCACCAGCCGCCAGCATCGATTCCGCAGCTGCGATTGACGCTACAAGAGGATTGGGCATCGATGCTACAACAGCTCCTTGACAACCTCGTCCTCAGCATGGACAGACGTTGTAAATCTTGCAACGCAGTCAGCGGTGAACATATCCCTTACTAAAAACTAGATTTTCTGAGCCGCCGCCTGTCACATGGATGTTTCTGTCTTCTGTCCAGTTGTGCTGGAAGCTACCTTTTCAATAAAGTGCCTTGTATCCTTTGGATTCCTTGTTTGGACGGTTTTGCTCACTTGTCATATATCCTTACATCTTGGGGATCTTATGGTATGATTTGAATAGATATGGAGCACTTCTGCACGGCGTTGCATTTGAAAAACCATCTCGTCCTTAATTTTTGCACGCCAGTGTATAACATCGGGCTTGTATTTTATAATTGGTTTTAATATTTGAAATTCATGAACTGTACATGTGCAGAGCACATACATTTTCGAACAAAATGCATGACAGGCTTCGTTTTTTAATCTAGGCCAAACGCATTCTAATTCGCTGAAGAACAAATTTTAACAAGGAAAAGAGGATTTTCGATATCTGAAAATCTATAGTTGGAGTTTGCAGTTTTTCTTTCTCTGCAGGAAAGTAGGTAAGCAAATAAACCATGTTAAGTTGGGGGCATTTTATAAATGGGTGAGAGACGTCAAGAAGGTTTCAGGAGACCCGAGGCAAATGCCTGCCCCCAAAAATGTGGAATTTAAACCCAAAGCGTTATAGCAAATTTTGGAAACAAAGGTGATCACATCAGAAGTATGCCGGATGAAAGGATCCAAAAGAAAAATTTTGGAAAAATCGGAACAAAATGTTGTCGGTAATTAAGACTCTAACATTTTGTAGTCGGCAGAAAATTTCTCTGTGTAATCCTTGAGGTCCTGGGTCAGTAAAAACAGAAACCTTTCCCTGCTTAAGGAAAAAATGAAGGTAATTTTACAGCCCTTTTATGATTAAGAATTGTAAGTAGCGATGAAACTCTAAAGAAACAGAGAATTTCTGAAATACCCCATCTTATACACGTCCATAAATTTAAAATGAAATCATTGTAGCATCTGGTAATATAATTTTTATCTCATATTGTAAACGAAATCCTTACATCTGAGTGCTTTAGTATATTGACAGAAGAAAGAACTGATATTTTTGCATAGCAATTTTCTCTTTGTGCTAGATTTATAAAACAAATAGATAGCAAATTTGTTTTAAGAGAAGACATTCTCTGATTTTTCTATAGCTTTAAACGAAACTTTGTATTTGTGCCTACGCCGACGTGATTAAGAATAGTACTTATTAGTAGTCTGACGGTGACTTCACCCTAAAAATGCCGTTAGGTAATTGGTATTTAGCGAAAAGTAAGAGGTATAGTACTGAATATATACTGATGCTAAATATGGGAAATATTTGTCATATTTATACAGGTAGAGTTTGTTATCGCTAAAAAGTTAAAGTGAATTTGACCCAAACTCACTTATACTGAACGAGTTTGTTTACTTGTTCATGTCTCACGAAAAAAGTAATTATGTTGTATCTGATGTTCTATAATTTTTAACGTAAGGGAAGAATGTTACGCTAAGTAGGTTTGGACAGTAAAATATTTCTTAAAGTTACGCAATTCTAGCATGCTTTTCTAAAACTGTAGGATATAACGATTATAGTTTGCTTAAAATGTTTTCTGCAAGAGAGAGAGACAATTTTATAGCCATTACATTACAAAGTATTGTTCTGGATGACTGCACGTAAAATGTTCAATGATGTCATATGCCATAAATAACGCATCGGCTGTTGATAATATTGAATAATTAAACCACAGAGGAGTGAGACAACAGTCTAAATTAGAAGTCAGACTACACTTCTAACTTAGACTGTTATCAGAGCAGCGTACTCAGTTTAAGATAATAGTCTAAATTAGAAGTCTGAATAAACTGTGTACATAATTGAAGGGGCTTAGTGTTTGACTGTCACAAAGTGCTTTTACAATTTATAAATAGCTGCAAAATTACAATCAAAATATTAGATAGAAAGCAGACAAGGTGAAATGTACCTTATCATGACTGGCACAAGACAGACCGTTGTGGAGGAAACTTGGGGAGACCTTCGTCCAGCAGTGGATTGATAATGGTTGACAATGATGATGATGATGATGATTCCCAAATTGGGGAGATATTCATAAAAGCGAAATTAATTGAAAATAATTCTTTCTATTCACGGTCTGCCTTGCACGTTACGTTGAATCATAGCCATAAAAATTAAATATTTTAAATCATTTTCCAGTTTTACCACCTGACGTTTCTTAGTAATCATCATTAGTTACTACATACTGAGAAGAGAGTTCTTACTCTGTGTAGAGCACCTACAGGATTGATGTAACTACTAATGACACTCAGAACTCTGAAATCCCCACAGTGAGCTCTAACACTTTGCGCGGGACTTAGGAATAAATCTTAAAAACTGAAATGAGTTTGTTTTCAGCATATGTTAGATATTAAGTTTAATTGCTATTTAAATCTTAAGAATATTAAATATCTTTTCCAAAAGGTTTTCTTTTTATAAAAGATGAGATGTGTCTGTGTTTCTTATACTAAGGGCAATTTTATAAGGATTTAATACAGCAGCGCATAATTACTCAATTTGAAGTAATAATATCTTACATAAGTTTTACACTGAGAGGATCGAGAAGAAACTCTCGGAAAAGATAAAACATAGAAGTTAACAACGTTGTCAAGCTCCCAAAATTTTAGAAGTAAATATGAACCGGATACGAGGCTGAAATGGACGACCACAATTGCCAAAAGGTGTTCTCCGGTAAAAAAATCTGCGAGAGAGACCGTCGGGACTTCAGTATAGTTAATTATCGAATTATGTAGATATCTTAAGCAGCAGCGCAAGTTACCATCAGTAGTTGTAATACTTCAGTGAGCATTTCCTGCAGAAATTGGCAGCCAATACCTGTGGAGGAAACAGCAGCACATAATGAAGGAAAGTAATATTATTATAATGACAAGGTTGATCTAATGTAAGTTATAATCTAATGTATTATTATAATGACAAGGTTGGTCAATGTAAGTTCCGCTGAAAAAGCTTAATTTCTTATATGCAAACCCTGCACCAGAATGTTGACAGTTTCGAGGTATACACACATGTATATTTTAAACCATATAAATGAATAATAAGCGACTATCATGAAACTTTTTCCATGCACAATAAATGAGGTGTTTAAAAACACCCCTTTCATTTCGCAAAATTCTTCTGGAAAGCTTACCGATTGACCCTCTGGAGTGATTCCCTAGTTAGTGCTGGTACTTCAGCAATACTTTAAAGTGTGATCTTGGACTTCTTTGCTTAATTATCAGTTGCTCTTCGAACGTGTGAGGAGAGAGCTGCTTTTTCCGCGAATATTCCTAATCGTAACTCTTGCTGTTGTCTAACGAAAAAGTCAATAACAAAAATATTCTTCCCCAGAAACGAAAACAGCACGTGCGGAACGTAAGGTGGGCAGATTTTTTATTGCATGGAAACTCTCTGAAATTTTGAGGACATTCCCTAAATGCCCATTATTCGATATTCTTTCAAATGAGCCAGAGATTTAATTAGTTTACAATGAGAAGTAAATGTGATATTGGTGCTCTGTTAATATTTTGATTTTGATAAATTTTATCCCTACTCTTTTTCATTGTGAGACTACCTGTTGTACAATCGGAGTACAAATCACCAACGAGGAGCAATCATGTAGGTAAAATTGACCATGAAAGCAACTCTTGCATGATAGCTATCAAATTTATGAGGACCTAAAGGTCCTTTACACTAATTTTCCTCAATTGGAATCTGCAGTTAAAGAAAAAAATAATACGAATATTTACTCTATCACTTGAACATTTTACTGTATATATAGAGACCAATTTTGCATTCTGCAGTTTAGATGTATTCACACAGTTGTTTTTATTATCTTTTGTTTAGTAACTTTTTATGGAATATATTTATGATATTAAAACAAAGCACAACATGCGAGGTAGGTAGTTTCTTCCTAATAGGTTTTTTTCGTTTCTATCTCTATTACACCTTACTCTTGATTTTTGATATTTTGCGTTTCGTTTTAAAATTGCTATTACCATTGATACCACTTTTGTTGTAAACCCTGATTTTTTAATGTTGAAGAAGTGTACCAAGTTTTGCGTGTCAAAGAATTTGCTTATCGAGTTAGGTAACCGTGCACATGTGCTGTTGAGAAAAGGAACTACTTTGGTTATCAGGTCTTCGAATTCTACGAAAAAAGGTCAAGCCTGTACAGTAGAAACTCGTTTAAAAGTTTCCTTCTTGCATGTTTTTCTCATTTGTACGAAAAATTTCGCGTGTTCAAAAATTCTGAATTGGTGTTAATCCTAAATTACATCAATTAAACGTTAATCGAATTATCTTGACTTTCATACGTTAAATTTTTCTGTCGTGTGTACTTGAATTAAAATGTATAACAACGTGAATAACGTTTGCCAAATTCATTCCCACCCCGCACTTTAGCTGTGAATTTAGTTTTTCTCTTTCCAATCACTCGTTCCTTCAATCATTCGCCATCTCCATTTTTTTTCAGCTACACACCCTGTGTCTCAATCTCCAAAAAGCGTCATTTTAGTTAGCCTTTGCCACAGAATCCTGCTTTTGTTTGACGTTGTCATACATGACACATTGCATTATGCCTTCTTTCGCATTCCCTAACTTGAATTGTCATCACGGCTTCACGAGCTCGTGAAGCCCTCTTTTCAAAAGGTCAAATGAATAATTTATGGGAATTTTTTGAAAATCACACGCTGACGAAATAGCTTTAGATAGTAAATTGAAAAAAAAACTTGTTTATATCTTAAGACCATAGTTGACAAAATCAAGAGATCGTGGAGACAGCAACCTCTGCAGGCTTTAAAAGATGCATTTTGGAAATGGAAAGTCAGCGAGGTTCAGGGACATTTTATAATTCTTCGACCTGTGCCATTTCAATAGGTTTTTGTTTAGAGTCTCGAAGTTCATTAAAAAAGCCAAAGAAGTTGAAATGGTTTCGAAATCAGTGCACCAAAACCCAAATTTATCGATATGTTGAAACGTTTGTTGTCTTTCGAAACTCCTTGTATAAGCATAACACTAATTGGAAAATAATACAGTCCATCAATATCCTGGCACATATGCTTTAATATAAAATTCAAAACTAATAAAAAATTAATTATCTTTTCAAACCATGCCCATGATTTCAGAGGTTATAAAGTTGCTCAGAATATTGCAAAGTAGCATGGAAAGGTGCATGCTTGAAGACACAGAAGGATGAGAAGAGTTAAAGACACGATAAAAATCCGTGAGAAATGGACTATACATTCCGCTGACTAATTGACCCCGTTGGACAGCTGAAATGCTCGACATGATAATTTTAAAGCAGAAAAATACCCAGGAAATGACTAGAAAAGAAATGGATGGATTAATTCGGAAAGAAAACCGTAATATTTTGAAAGATGCGCTCAAGATATTTGCCGAGTGATAACTGAACTATAATCAATCCCATCAACAGAGGATGCGGCCAGCTGACTACGTGATTTCCGAGAGGGCGCAATTAGTCAACCAACGTGGCATATATAAGGTATGAGTAGAGCAGTAGTCACTAAAATTGGGAGCGTGATGTGTAAACGGAAGGATTCATCGGTTTTTTAGAAAGTACAGATTTGAGGAACTCCGACAACGGGTGCCTCGTTGTCCTAAACGGCTGAACTGATCAGTTTTTTACGAACCCCCTTATTTGAAGTTTATCAGGATTGGCGTGAAATTATCAAACACCGACTTTTATGTAAAACTGCACAGAACAGCAAAAGGTTGATGTGAAATGTGAGTCCCGCGTCCGACGACTAGTACAAGCCAACAGACACAAAATGTTTCAACAGTTGGGAACCCAATACAACAGAAGTCAACCCTGAAGTGTATAAATCATGGCCATTTGTTGCACACTCTGCACGGAGAAGCCAACGACTTCGAAAATATCCTGTCGAAACCATGGTTCATCAGCCCATAAATCACACCAGGTGCAAAGACTATGCAAGTTGGTCGTCGGTCACTGAGAAAAGGCATGATAGCCTGGCGAGTTGTGCTTTTACTCCACTTCCTGGATGGTAGTGTACATTTTCGGCACAAACAACATGAAGCACTCGTAGTATCATGCATGGTCTCCACTGCGCAAGCTGGTGGAGGTGGTTGTATGATGTCTGGGATATTTCCATCACAGGAATTTTGAACTCTGATGCAAGTTCCTGCCGTAACTGTCAGAATCAACGGAACAACGAATGACTTTTGTCTACCATCGTGAATTGATTTATTACAGTTTACACCCAGTAATAATGCCCTTTTTTAGAATGACTACGGTATGTTCCACGATAACAATGCGCCGACCTACAGGTACAATGTTGTACAGGTATACTTTCGGGAACACAGTTCAGATTTTCCGAATATCGATTGCCCTCCGAACTCTCGCGATATCATATCTGTCCCGTAGAGCATTTGTAGGACACTATTCACCCGTATTTCAGTCGTCTGAATACGTAAATGGTATCTCCATAACTATATTGATGGCCGTATCACACGTAACCTAGCTGGCCCAATCTACCAACCGCTTTCTGCACTTTATTGAATGGATGTCATGTCGGATAGCTACTGTAATGCGGCTGAAAGGGAATCTACCAACTTTATTAACTAGATGGTCACAAATCAGTGATCATTCAGTGTATGCAAGAAGATATACACTGTTAAAAATTCCCGTAAAAAAAGTCTTGTTGCCCGTGTATTTTTACGATCAAGGCTCGTTTCTGCAGTTTCAAGGCGATGCCCGTATTTTAACGGGCATGGATATGTAGGACAACTGTTCCAAACCGTAATTTTACGGGCGTTGCTAAGAGGCACGGGCTAGCCAATGAACGATAATGACAGAAAAGGAATGCGGCATGCATCGCTTTCTGCTATTGGTCAGCGAGTCGTCACGTGATTTTACGGTGGATGCTCGTTTTTTTACCAAGACGAAGGGATGGACGATATTTTCAAAAGTATGATATCTTTAAATATTTCTGAGACCGATATATTGAATCGAAAATATCTGTATTTAAAGATCAATATATCGGATTGATTTTTCGATATTTTTCAATACTTCTGATCTCAATAAGACTGATATTTCGGTTTATTCACTGCATACTGCATTTGGGTTATTACTGAATCCGATCCAATGTTGTGTTAAGTATTGGCTATTGGGAACTGGCTGTTGGCTTGTTCGCACAAATCTCAGCCAGCACTAAATTATCCTGCAGCTTGAAAATATAGCTGCAATCAAGTTTTGTTAATACCATTAAAATAGTGATATCTCAGAAAAGTAATGTATATTACTAACTTCGTATCTTTTACAAGACGGTCGCTGTACTTGGAAATAAACGTAGTGCGTTTATTTTGCCATTTCAGTCGTTTTGTTGTGTAAATAATTATTTCCGATAGCGGAATTGATATTTAACGTTTTTTTACAAGACCGACGCCATGGGTTTTACGACTTTAAAACTCGTTAAAAACTTAGTGCTTTTATTTCGCCCTTTTACGTTGTTTTGTTACGTAAATAAATATTTTCGACAGCGGAATTAACATTTTACGTTTTTATAATTCATAAAAATTCGCTAAAAATATATCTTGTATGCTGAGCTGGAAAGCCAACATCAGGGTTGTTTACATCGTAGCCATGGTAATGTAAGGGCGTATTTATATTATATATTTTATACATTTATGTAATGTAAGGTGGCATATATTTATGCCCCCCCCCCAAAGTGTTTAAATGTGTTTTAGTTATTGTTAAAATGTGCCTTACATTGGAAACAAAAATGCTTAATTTAATAAAAAAATTCATTAATTTACGTTAAATTTTTTTTTTCTATTCTCATTCTTTTATTTTGTCCTGGTGGATTTATTTTTTTTTCATTTCATTGGCACGGCACGCCCTCAGAAAAAATCTATATATGCCCCTTGTTGCATTTCTTAATGAAGGGGCAGAGCACAGATGGGATGAAAGTGGCCAAAGGGCAGGAAGTTGTCACATAAATTTACAGAACATAAATGCGGAAACTGTTTTTTTTTACCAAAACATGTTATCATGATTCTCTGTACTTAACATTGCTACCTATGCAAGATTGTTGATACAGCGAGACAAAATTAGTCAAAAAAGCAATCATAAAAGTGTTGTGCACTTTTGTGTTTATATAACATCTGCACTCCCCTTCCACTAATGGGGGGGGCTGTGGCTGTGGATAGTATCAACTGTCACCAACGATATTTGAAGGTTTTGGTTATCATTTGAAAGTAAACAAATTAGATGTCAACTTTCCTGTTAAGCACACTCAACATCTTTTAAAGAATATACATGAATAAAAAAACACACTTGAAATGGAATTTGTGGCAGAAATATTTTGCTACATAGAAGACCAGTAAACCACAGGCAATTGGGTAAATAAGTCTCATTGATTTGATTATTCTACGCATGTTAAGGTTTTTCCATTATTCGAAATGTTTATTTAAGTACAAAAGCGGAGTAAAATGCCTAAAACAAAATCACTGGGTTACTTCTGTCTGAAACATTACCCCCTTAGCCTGTAATCACAGCATATAATTGCAATTTCTAATGCAGAATGTTCTGCAAAGTCATAATATTGTTGAGAGGTAAATGGCTAGAGCTTTTTAATGCAATTTTGAAGAAGTTTGCACACATACATGAAAATATATTATTTCAAAGTTAGTGTGCATATACACTGTAGATACATATATAATTTTTTTTTGTAAAAAAAAACAAAAAAAAACAAACAAACTGAAAATACAACAAACCTTGTTAACAGGTTTCGGCCTAATTTGCCCAGTGTTATCCATTTTGTCATTATGTCTATTTCTCTCTTGATAATAACTGTGAACATATTTTTTTTTTTTTTGTGAAAACTGTTATTCTTAAACGGAATGGCATTAACAAAATTCTGTTGTCCAGAAAAGTTTTAATGTGCAGTGCTCTTCCTCATTTGATTTCTCTAGTGTTTCTTTACAGTATACAAAGTTACTTTTTTCAAAATTCTTTTGCTGCTAAAATCTAATAAATGTGCAATGTAAAAATTGCATTTGTACTCATAAATATGGGTTCTTGGTTTGATTAAAAGGCAATACATTGTGCCAAATGTTTAACACTAGCTGTAGGAAGGGAGTTCTTAGACTACCATTAAAGATTATATGAATACCTTGCATTGCACCCATCGGTTTTACATTTGTTCAAGTTTGCAAAAATTGTATGTGATTTTATAACTGCTACAACTGATTCAGCATCAATATCAGGAAAATTCTCATACAAAAAGATTTCTTCTTCCTCAGAAACTGCTAGAAAACAGTCAAATTTTCAAAATAAGAAGCACTGTTCATTAAATGTGAAAATCCTCCAAATATGTGGCGTCAGTGAATAAACAAAGATGTCGCTCTTTCCAGGTTTTAGCAATTAAATGTCATGAAATCTATTCAGTCAAGAAATCTATTTATTAAATGTCATGAATAAAATCTATTCAGTCATGAAATGTTCATTAAATGTCATGAATAAAATCTATTCAGTCATGAAATGTTCATTAAATGTCATGGAAACTATTCAGTATCTAAATAATCATGGAAAATGTGCCTACCAAGTGGTAAAATACATAAAGAAGTTGTTCCTGTCTTGTCTTTCCTGGAACCACTCGCCCTAAATTAGGGACATGTGTCTGCTTATGGTGAATCGAGCTTCTACACATTCGGGAACAACTTTAGATGCTCATGGAGATCAACACACACACACCACTTCACTTCACGCATTTTTTTTCCAGTTCTCAGTCCATTTCTTTGGATTTCTCATCTCCATTAAAAACTTGTACACAATAAATATCTGAAGTATTCTTTATCAAGTCTAAAACGCCTGAGGAGCTATCTTCGATATCATATCATTTTTTTTTTTTTTTACATTTTAAATGCGCATTGGTGGAGTCTATCCTTAAAATTAAGGAAGTCAGCAGATTTAAATTTTTTTTTTACAGTTTTGAACTCAAATGGGATATAACATTTAATGTTTCACTTATTAACACCAAAACAACACAAAAATAAGTACTGATTTCTCACCTCTAGTTATATTCAACTTGCTGTAGATGAGGGATTTTCTCTTTACATGCATATATATCACTAAGCTGTTCTCTAAGATCATAGGTTAGTTTCTTGATGAGAGCTTATCTGCTGGATTAAAGTTTAAAACTGATGGCAATACATTTTATTTACTCTTGATGTATCAAACATCTGCATTTACAGTGATCTCAGCTCACAACTTGAGCTTCACTGACATCCATCACACACAAGACCATTTGTACTTCACATTTATTCTCTTTTTCTCATGCAGGAATTCCTGAATCTGGTCCTCCCTTGATCTTCTACATTTTCTTCCTGTCACTTGTGCAGAATAAATTCTCCTAGTAATCATCTCACCACTCATTCTCCAAACCACCAAAGAGTATTTGTCCCCACCTTACAAACAATATTTTGCTTCACACTACTCATCTACAAAACATCTTCATTCCTCACATGATCAAAACATATCTTGCCCCCACCCCCATAAGTAACACATCTCTACAGCTCACAAATCACTCCTATGTTTCATCTGCAGTACTCCACCTTCACTGCTGCACATCAGAGTAGGAACAATTACTGTACTTTTCCACACACAACTATTAGGGACTTTTTTGAGAACCTATCATTCATCATTTATTCAAAATCCTCCTGAAGCAGCTGTGACTTTCAAAGATGAATTTACTAGCCTACTAATTTCACCACCTAATTTGTTTCCTCTGTCAAACATGCTTCCTAAATATGTAAATTGATTTACCTGGTCAATCTCTTTGCCATTTAGACTGATCTGTTTGATTTAATACTAACAATTCATCTGTCAAAAACATAACTTTGGGTTTTTCCTTTCATATACTAAGTTTGAAATTCATACAAACTTCATACATGTGGGACAACATACGCTGCAACTCACTTTTGCTCTCTGCCAACAGGATTGTTTCATCAGCATGAGCAAACATAATTGAGTAACTACTCTCCACAGATAGCATTTACATAGTCTAATGACGACTCAACCATATGTGTCTCTTAAGACATAAAAATATTCTTTACCTTAAAAAATTGTTTTGGTAATAAGTAATAACTAATTATAATACACAAGCTTGGCAGTGAATGTGGGGAATAAATATCCTACCAGTTTTCTCAGATAATTTCTTAGAAACATCAGCGGAAATTTTTTTTTTTTCAAGAGCTGCTTTCTCCTGCTAAAAGGGAGCAATTTTATTTGTCCTTTATTATTACATTTTATAGCTTAAAACTATCTTTATGCAAGATTGCAGCTCTCAAGCTGTATTTTTAGTGATATGAAAAACACATAAAATATTGTTTTTCAGATCCTAAAATAAAAAAAAAATATATAGCAGAAAGTTTTGATGCAAAAATAAATAAAAAAATCATGCAACAGAAGTGAGCTTGTAATCTGCAGAAATGCTGAATATACTTTCCAAAACCCAAAAGGTTATTTTCTTGTTTCATGTGTGGGCATTGCTCGACGAGCAGGGATATGGTTTCTGCTAAGAAGTTTCCAAAAATCCCAGTTGCAAAGGAATGTTTTCATGAGTTTTTCATCAATGTGAGATTACGAGAAATATGTATTTCCAACATTTCGAGAAAAGGTAAGTTGAAGCTTCAGTATGGCATAAATGACAAAAAAACAAAAGTACTTATTAATCCCAGCAGACTGGAATCTTAACCATCAATTAACGTGGGAATAACTGAATTATAGAAAGAATAACTATTTTTGTTGGGATGCAAATGTCAAAGTTAACATTATATCAGCTTGCAAGGAAATGTTACGGAAAAAAATCTTTAAAAAAACTTTGTTATTGTAATTTTTAGAGCATTTTGTATACATTTATATTTTTCAGAAGGTGTGAACAATGTTTGCTATTTTTTTTATCGTTTAAGACAGAACACAATGTTAATGGAGTATACAGATATAATTACTTCTATGGTGTAAGCAAAAATAGTTCCCATGGCATAAGCAAAAAAATTAAAGTGCTTATAATATGTTTACAAGTGACATTTTTGTTAAAAACAGTAATTAGAGTACGAATAATTTGTGATGGCCTTTTCATAGAAAGCAATTATTTTTCCAGAAAGATATTTAAAAAAATGCTAACGATTATTAGTCCTCCATTAAAATATGATTATAAAAATAAAAACATAAAAAATATCGTAATCCAAATTAATCAAGTATATATATTTACTAATTAATTAATGAAAGCCATACTAATTAATGTATGAAAAACATAAAAAAAATATCATAATCCAAATTCATCAAGTATATATTTACTAATTAATGTATGAAAGCCTGTCTCTCCTAGATAACAAAAAACGAATGGACAATCAGAGGAAATAACATGCTGTAAGTGTGGGAAAATCAGCAGATCAAGACGAAAGTTGTTATGCTCATATTTTTACCAGATTATATAATTACTTCAGGAAGTTTCACTATGTATTAACAAGATAATTGTCAAAGGATGATAAAAAAAATTACGTCTGATATATACATAGCCTGAATTACAACAAACTTTATACTACATAACCTGTAAGACATCAAGAAAACTCTCGAAAAGCTGTTTTGCATTTCCTTACCCAGCTGTTAAGATCTACATACTTTATCACTAACAAAAAAAACAAAAAAAATGCTTCACTTCAAATTGTGTGTCATTGGTATGTATTTAATTTTGGTCAAAGTGCCAGTTTACTTCAAACATAATACTCATAGGCAAAAGAACAATCTGCTATCAACCGTTCGTTAAATTTGTTTTCTGGGTGCCTACTGTCAACTAATAGTTAAAATTTTCAACCATCGAGGTTTTCAACACAGCAGATATTTTTCCTTGTAAAGTTCTAGAAATCGGAAGGTGACATAATATCATGTGAATCTCGATAATGAGATCGCAGTTTGATAGTCCTCAAGCAACATAATTTTCGTGACATGCCAGAGGAAAGAACACAGATTTCATTCCACAAATTAAATCGCATCAGCCATGGGCTGATATATTGAATATCGCACCGATATAGTGATTTTCTGATATATCGTAACTTGGATATCAATACTATATATCGAAATATCGGACAAAAATATCGATATTTCGAGATATTGATAAATATCGCCCATCCCTAACCAAAGAATATGAAACATGTGCAAGAAAGACGCCATGAAAACATGTGAGTAGACATTTTTTAAAATTAAGTTTATTATGATATGTAAAAGTAACGAAATCAATTACACACATTTTTGTTTGATATTAAGCTCACGAACTGTGTACGTATATATATATATATATATAATTTTAAAAGTTTCACCACCAAACGAATGTGGCTGAAGCATTGTCACACAGGAAAATCTATGTAGTAGCTAAGATTTCATTTGACTAGGGTAGGGGCATATAACTCTCACATCCATATTTGTTTTACCATCAATATGATACAGTGCTTTACTTCCTGTGCAAGTCTTTATCGCCAGGTATATACCTAGCGTTGACTAGGATGTCGAATAAATTCGATCTGTACATGCTGATTTGGGAATTACGTAGGGCAGCATTCTTCGTATGTTTGTAGTCTGAAATGAATTCCATTTTGCAATATAACACGCATAAATATTGTCTTATCGTTTTGGGCTTTTTTTTTTTTTACGGCATAGTGTTCAACTCCTGAATTTAGACAGAATTATTTCTAAAGCACAAACTGGCTGAACAATACTTTGGGTTTTTTTAAGACTCCTTTTCATTTGCTCATGTACTTAAGAACTTGTGAAGTATTATATTTGCACCAATGAATACAAAGATTAGCTATGGAGTACAGATATGTATAGGCATATTCTTTAATGAAAAGTTTATTCCAGTGTGTTTATGTGGGTATACAATATATAAAAAATACAAATACACAGGTATATTTGCTAAAATTACATACACTGATGTCACAGAAATTGCACAAATGGCTAAAAAAAAAATCAAATAAAACTGGTCAAGTCATTTGTTTAGTATCAGTAAGATGTATGAGCTCATTTACTCTTGCAAAGTTCATCAATATTTTGAGTTTTCTTGCTTATGTACAAACAAGTTATCTTCAACATCCAGCTTATTTCAATATTTAGGTTTTATGGTGGTTAAGGATAAAACACTAGTTTCACATAAATATGTAGTTGTAAAAGGCAACAAATACTTAAGGCAGTGCTCGACAATGTTGGAAATTCTTTTTCCATTGGAATCCAAAAACTAGTCGCCGCCCCGGTGGCGCAGTGGTCTAAGGCACTGGCCTCTGATCATTCGTTCGTAAGGGGTCCGGGTTCGAATCCCGGTCCGACATGGATGTTGTGTTTGTCTTACTGCACTGGCTCTCTCCCTTCCCTGGAACCAGTGACCCTAAATTAGGGACGGGCGACTGCTTATAGCCCATTGAGTTGCTCACGGTGGTCGTTAAACCTCCAATTAAAAAAAAAAAACGTCAGTGATTTCAAAGAACAAATGCTTTTCAAACCAACCAGAGTTAAAAGATGTCTCATAAGTTTTTTATTTGGCAATAGAAGATTACACATTTCTGCATTGTATGTGAATGAGTAACTAGTTCATTCAGTGGGAATGGGAAATACTGCCTTGTAAATGTTTGGAGAGTGCAGAGATGGACGATTATTAGCTGTTTAACATCAAGTTTCCAATTGTTTGCTCATTTTCTGATGATAATGAATTCAGTTATGAAAATTGGTCAGAGCTGTTCCCTGTAATTTGGTTTTCTCATAAAGTTTTTTGGTCATTGCTTGTGTTTTGTTTTTTCAACATTGAACAGATTGTTTTCACCCTGTAATGAGAAGTTCCACTAGTTCATTTTTCAGAAATTTCAGCTAAATATGCTAAACTTCACCACACATCCTACCAGCACTAGCCATAAATTCAGATTAATTTTGTTTTGAAAATTGGTTCACTATGTGACTCGGTATGGTTGCTAACAAATCCGCATATGCCCCCCTATTATTTTAGTGAAACCCACTTTGAGAACTATTGGTCTAGAGGATGTTCAAGCCGTTCTGGTATCAGAGTTGGTTGTACATCAAGGTTTTGGCTAGCAGTCACAATTTAACATATGGTTTGAGTCCCATATGAGGCATTAGTTTTGCCACCCTGGTGGTGCAGTGGTCTAAGCACCATCTTATGATTGTTTGTCCAAGTGGGTCCGGGTTTGAATCCCGGTATGGCATGGATGTTGTGTTTGTCTTACAGCACTAGCGTTTTCTCTTCCCTGGAACCAGTGACTCTTAAATTAGGGACGGGGACTGCTTATATCCCATTTAGTTCCTCACATTAGCCGTTAAAACTTTTAAAAAAGAAACCTGTTTTTTACATAACATAACAGCTTTGGCTTTCTCCTTCCCTAGAACCAGTGGCCTCAATTTAGAGGCGGGGAAAAAAGTTTCATGTGATGAAATGTCACATTTTCGTTCAGGAAACACATTTGTGATTCTCCCTGACTGCTACATGGTTTTGATTGCTTTTAGGAATACCATTTCACTCACATTTTTTAGTATATAATTATCAATCATTTTGTGACTATGGTATATTCAGTTAACTCATAGGCATCCCTAGCTTAGTTTTCAGCAGGAAGAAGCAAACAATGGAAATCTGCATATATACAAACCCCATATGCCTCTCATTGAAAACAGCTTTTTTACCACTCAACACATAAATTACATAAATTTAATTGGAAACCAGAAGAGCCAAAAAATATATATTTTTTAATTATATCTATAATCACCTCATCATCACATGTATACAGTAATATTTCACATATATGTCAGCGCAAACCAAAACACGCATAAATAAGAGCGCAGCATAAGTAAAAGTTAGTGTAATTCCAGCCAAAATTAAGTTTAAAAAGTAATTAACATGAGAATAACATGCAAAATAGGAAAAATATCAATGATTGAATTTACTTAGTTAAATTTAACACTTTAAAGCTTAGATTACTCAAAAATGTAAATTACTTGATCTCAAAATTTTAATTACATACCTTTTTTATATTTATGGCTTTTTAAAGTTATGTAAAATTGAAGACTGTTTCTGCTGTTGCCTCTCATTGAAAACAGCTTTTTCAAGTTTGTTTAAACAGGAATGTGTGGCAATTAGATGTATCGGTGAGTTGTATGTAGTGACAGTGTTTCCAAAGCTTCTACACTGCTTTCGTGACAGTCTGGGGATCTTTTGTTAATTCTTTGTTATGTCTCTTCATCATCATCCTGAATTTCATTGGCTATTTCTTGAATATCCCTCAATTCCCCAATAATGCATTTTCATTGATTTCTACAAACTCTTTAAAACTACTCAATCCACCTGAAATGGCACTCCAATCTTCATCATTGGCAGATTATTCGGTAAATGTGTAGATTAGCGTCCTAAATTATTTTGTCGGAAACTTGTAATATTGACTTGCGAGTGCGACACTGTGGTAGGCCTAACACATCACTACGGCAACGATGTGAAGATTTGCTTTGTTGAAAGGAAGATTCGCTTCGCCGTGCAATTCACGTGCGGATGACTACAAGTCCAAGCAAGTACCTTCTTGCCAGGAGAGCGAACCATTTTATACTCATATGCTACACAATATAGTTTGTTCATGTTTTGTAATTGTTTTTAAAGCAGACGTGAAATTTTTCATTCTTTCGCATATGATTCCCTGATCCGAAATAGAAAGTTTGGTAAATGTGTACTTTAGCGTTTAAATTATTTCGTCGGAAAAATGTAACTGTGTGGGAAAAGTGTGACATACAATATTTTAAGCATGCAAAATAATGCGAAAAGGTGCAAAAATATAGTATTTTTAGATAAAAGGAAATAAGTTTTCCAAAGTATTTACCTGAGAGTGCGATGGTTTGGAAGAGTACGTGCGGTATAGGCATAGGACGAGAGAGCGGCAACGGCATCAAGGTGGAGTCCGGTGAATGGAAGCTTCGTTGAGAAGGGCAAGTAACGGGCGGAAGAATTAAGAAGGAAGCGGTTTAGCAGTACGTAGTCATCGAAAAGTCTTGTAGGCATATGCAGAAAGAAAGAGGTTGAATTTGTGCAGCATTGTAAGTTTTTGTTTTTTTTAAGGGTAATTTTGAGAAAGCGGAAGTACAAAATCGTCAGTCATTTCGGATTTCGTCAGGGCTTAAAATTTCATTATCCGCCACAATACAAGAAGCTGTCTCCTGCCATAGTGCGATATATGAATTGAAGAAAATTGCTTATTTTGAAAAATATCCATGTCACGAGGAAAAAAATGTGAGCTACGATGTACTGAATAACAGCAGAACTGCAAATGAAGTGCTTGAAGAAATTACCTACCTGTGCACATCTTCCAAACCAAAACTAAAACTTTGGGTTCAACCGGAACCAAAACGTCTTCCTCAAAACTTCTGTCGTACATAAATTATTTTACATTCCTTAATTTCTTTCCATTCGGAGACACTGTAAAACCACTAATAACGACATTCTGCACATATCTTTCTCAAAAATGAATAAAACAGGTTTGAACTACTTCTGCGCACAATTACACGATACTCTTCCGAAAAATATACCCTACTGCTGTCGTATTCTTCCACGCATTTGCTACCAACTCGTACTTCGCTCCGTCGCACAGCACCTTCACGTGGTGGCCGTTAGCATCGCTTCAGCCTCCCGCACCACCTGCTACAAACCATCGTACGCGCAGGTTAATACTTCAGAAAAATTATTTCCTTTTTATTTAAAAATATAATTTTTCACCTTTCCCTATTATTTTGCATGCTTAAAAAAATGTGTGCATCGAACTTTTCACCCACAGTTAAATTTTTCCAACGAAATAGTTTAGGACGCTGAAGTACACATTTACCGAAAGTACTAATATGCTTTTCTATGTTGTACAGAAAACTGGGGAACTATAAATTTCGGTTTTGGTTTGAACAGATTTGCTGTGTCTCTGCACTTTTGGTTCTTCTGTTAATAGCTTGTTCGCACGCGAGTTTCTATCTTACTCATATGTATCTTTTGCAAATCGAAAAGGTTTTATCCGGTTTTTCCTGCCAACAACGTACAGGATACAACAAAAGAAAGGGTGGCTGCTGTGGACCTATTTTCTGTAGCGTATCACTACAACATTTATTGCTCTTCTGCCAATAACGTAAGTCCTCTTTCTCTTGTACCTGTCATTTCCACACAGCAACAAACCTTCCTTTTAACGGACCAAAGCTTCACATCTTCACTGGAGCGATGCATTATTCCTATCGCAGCTTCTCTTCACAGTGTCAGACTCACAGGTCCATATTACAATAAAAATCTTTAAAACACGTTTAAAATATGAAATATCTGAAAAAATATGAAATACATTAAAATATGAAAAATATGAAGTTTTAACCCTTTGTCAATAAACACAAGAGGCTAGTTCCAACAGAGGCATGCATTCAGTCGCTGACTTTAAACATTTGGAGCAAAATTACATATGCTTCCAATTTATGGACCTAAAGCATAATAATTAAAGAAGGTGATATTCTTCTGTCCTTGGCACTGCGTAACAATAATACAACTTCCAGTGATTAGCAGTGAAAAGCAACATGACGTGCGATGACTGTCTTTTTTCTTGTAGTAGAAAATTATATTCTGAACTTCATTTTTAGATTTAATTGCCCAGTCTGGCACCTAGGGCAACTAGATTATTTATTTACCTGCCCAGGTCAATGATTCACACGACTCAGGCATGGTATTTTTCAAACCCTGATATGTATAAGTAAAAATATATACAGTACATAATTTCATACATACATATTAATTAAAGCTTATATATTTCATTATTACTACTTTAGCAAAAACTTCCCATTACAAAAAAATTACCTTTGCTTGTCTCTGTGGGCACTATTTCACTTTTACAGCATTGCAATCTTATGCGTAATGAAAATTTCTGTAGTACATACTAACTTTTTAATGAAAAATTTGTAATGTTTTAAGAACAATACGTTGCTACAATTTTTTTTGTCCCCCTTGAATTTCATTATAACGAGTTTCGACGGTTATTCTTTTTTTACTGAATCTGGTAAATGCTGGCCAAGAAAATGACAGTGAAAATATATCATGAACAGTTTCTTTGCTTTGCAAATGTAGTAATTAAAGTTAAATGTAAAAAAGAATTGATTTCATTCTAAATTTCTGCGAGTGAAATCTTTCACCTGTGTCACTTTAAGCAGGGCTTGGAAAATATCCGAAATGTTACATGCGCAGCTGGGTATATACATAAATTATTTACCTACCCTGGTAGTAAAACCTGGATGCCCAGTAAAATTTATATTTTAAGATAAATCAGAAGCCACTTTTTTTTTTTAAGTTAAAAAATATGAATTTTTTTTTACACATTTTGTAATTCCTATTTTAAAGGTCTATTCAAAATGTTCAATATGCAAAGCATGTATTTCATGTTTTAAGATGATAGTGCTGAAATTGGTACAAAATGATGTGATGAAATTGTTTTTTGAGAAATTTAAAGATTCTGCCGTGTTCTTTTCCTTTGTCACTAAACACCTGATTTGCACATCAATAAAAATTGTTTCAGTATCTTCAGGTATTGCCAAGATATTATAAATACAACTATTTAATAGTTTTCCAAAAAAAAAAAAAAATTGTGCTCCAAAATGGTTTCCTTGTGGCAACACAACAATGAAAGAACAGGTTTAGTCACTGAAGTCATTTCTAAAACATTCCAAACAGGAAAATTTAATATTTTAGAAATATTGATATGCATTAATGTTCTATAATGACTCAGTTAGAATCAGGGTCTAAACAAGTGTTTCTTCTTTTGGGTGGGGGTCTGAGATTTGAAATTATGCCCTATCAAGTTCAAAAGCTCTCATTTCCATTCAAGTATTTTTTTTTCTTTTCTTTCTGATACCTTAATTATGGGGAAGCAATGTGATCTTTCAAAAGCAGTACTTCCAGTTTTTGACATAATTTTACTAAACATGTGAAAAGTAGGTAAATATCCAAAAATTAGAGATAGGAAACAAGACAGTAAAAGTTCTGGGAACACTGACAACACAGTGCTCAGTAGAATGTAAAATGAACCAGCACACAAGGCAGTGAATGTGAAAACAAAAAAGCATGATTCAACCCTATGTCAAATGTAATACTAGCCAAAACCTACATGAAAAACCAACTTTGACACCATTGTGGATTGAATACCCTTATAGACGCAATGTACTCGGATGCCAGTTCGTAGTTCTGTTTGTCATTGATATAACATATAAATACAAGAATATGCCTGTACATATCTTTACTACATAACTGCCCTTTGTATTCATTCATGCAAATACTACATAAGTACGTATGTGCAAATTAAAATGTCTAAAAGAAACTAAGTATTGTTCAACCAACTGTGCTTTAGAAATAATTCTCCAATTAAAACATGTCTAAAAGAAACGTAAGTATTGTTCAACCAACTGTGTGTACAGAGTTCGTAAAGCCTAATGTTAAACAAATCTGTGTGTAACTGATGTCATTATTTATCATATTGTAATAAACCTGATTTTAAGATATGAAAATATCATTACTCACATTTAGAACTGAATTGATTCAGTTATAATGTAAGTATCCAACAATTTCACACTCACACACTCTTCCACAAAAAACATGCATTTACTTGCACACTCTTCCACAAAAAATGCATTTATGTAAAAGTCGGTGACTACTTGCCGTGAGGCTTAACCGAATATGGCCAAACTTCATATTTACAGGGATTGCATTTCAAATTACAGCTTAAGTTAATACGGTCAAACTTATTTTTTCGGGTATAGCCCTTCAAATTATGGCGTAGCTCAATACGGTCAAACTTATTTTTTTATGGGCAATGCCCTTCAAATTATGGCGTAGCTCAATACGGTCAAACTTATTTTTTTATGGGCAATGCCCTTCAAATTATGGCGTAGCTCAATACGGTCAAACTTATTTTTTTGTGGGCGTTGCTCTTCAGATTATGGGCTTAGTATTTAGGGTTCAGACCGTAATTTCATGGGCTTTCACAAAAATGGGCCAAGCCGTAGTTTTATGGGCAACGGCCGGGCCCCCAGTTGCCGGCCATTGCCCGTAATCTAACTGTGAAATTTTTAACAGTGTAGTGATATTAATTGTGTTATGCTGTGAATATTCCAACAAAGTGGGCTCGAACTGCTATACGGGTGACGAGGCTCACAAGGATATGTCACTTAGGGTATTTGTGTAATTGTCAGAACCACCAACTACATAAACCCGACGTGGATGCTCCTAGCGGTGAAACGCTAACCAACTTCTATAAAGCAGAAAATTTCAATGATGTAACAACAATATCAAAGTGCCTGAGAACTATTCGTTTACTGCAATTCGGTCATAAAAAGAGAGTCAACGGGATTATTTCCTCTGTACACTAGCTACGCTAAAGTATTTTTCTGAATCAATTCACCAGTAGTGCAACTGAAGTCGAGTTTACAGGACTGGCTTTCTGGATCTTACATCAATACCATAGGTTTCACATCATTCTCTTATGAAAGGGGCAGCACGCAGGTTTAGTATATACCCGATTCATTTCTGTCCGAAAGCATTTCCTGTCATTTGGTTTTATGATATTTTTCATCATAATCGGTGGTAAAATATTTTCCTATCATTCGGCGATATTTATAAAAGCACACAATGGAAATATTGAACAAAACCGTATCGACAATTTTCATCATGGTATTCGGTTTTTCATTTGAAAAATTTATGATAATCAGAACTATAAGCATTCTTATACTAAACATTTAAAAAAAATAATCTAAATTCCTGAAATTTGGAGAGTGCCAAATAGTTAAAAATGTTTTTGAGAATCTCATTACATCTTCGAATGATTAAATTACGAAGAAAGTTAATTGGAAAAAGAAATTTACGTTCCTAAACAATTTTAAACCTACATATGCAAATAATTTGAGAATCTGACGTCAAAAACGTACCTCAAGGCCACCTAAGAAATATTTTGTTCTAAAGAAACATGATTAGAAAAAGCAATTTACCTTTTTCAAACAATTTCTTTCTACATTCATATGCTGAAATTTCGAAAATTTGACATCAGAAATTTTAATCCATGAAATTTTTTTATCATGAAGTGAAAAGAAATTTGCGTGAAATAAATTGCACTTGTCATTTTTAATTCGAATCTTTGCTGAGAACGAGGGATTTCTTTACAAGACAATTTCGGGATGCAGATGTTAAAAAAAGAACAACAAATGCATTTGGGAAAACATTTCTTTCAGACATTAATTTGTGATAACACAAAGGGACTAATTATTTCCTTGCACGGAAGTGGTTCTGAAACACTAATGTTCGACAAAAATGTTGTTATGATGCCCTCTGCGATTTTCAATATTTTCTTCACTTTCATTATTTTTTTTTTTTTTGATATGATGATACCTGCATCGTTCATTTCGCAAGCAAATTCCTCCTCGTTTGCAAACAAAAAGTATTCCAGAGCTCGCCATTTGGTCAAAATCGAATTAGCCTGTGATTCTCATAATGCTTTATAATTTTTGATATCTACTATTTTCCCTCCAAAGCAATTTTGTCTATTTGAAACGGCAATGGTTTCTTTGGCTGGATATAGAAAATTATACCTGCCTGATTAGCACTTAACACTTCATTTGATCTGAGTTAACTTATGAGAGTAGCCACTTCTCTCCATTCATTCACTCGTTCCGCAATAAATGCTATCGTATAATGCAATAAATGTTATTATTGCTTTTATTTTCACCTATGTGGCTAAATTTAATCATTTGCATAGTAATTTCACAAGTACTTGTAAGTGCAATCAAGTAGTAAAACGTAACCTCCAAATAGTTTCTAATTTTTTAGCGCAATGCCATTTCCGTAATTTATAGAGGTTTCTAACTTGGAACAGAGTCTCAATACTCTGCCAAGATTTATTCCTTGAGGTCTTTGATGTCGTGTCCATTATATCTAGCGTTTGATAATTAGTGACACTCTTGTCGGACAGAGCGGATTATGACTGTAAAGCCGCCATACTCTTGTGCTTGTTATTTTAACAAAATTGTGGGTTTATATCTTACATATTGGAAATGCAATTCAGGTTTGCATAATTTTCTGACAATTTTTTGTGTACTCAGGTAGATTACATTACAGATCAGTACATACCAGTTTCGCAGATTCGAAGTGCAACGAATCGAACGCGACAGTTTACCATACCAAAATCTATACAACTTGAAATCAACGGGAAGTTTTAAAATATAAAAAATACACGTTTGTACTGCACGAAATAAATTATCTAAAATTTAAACTACTTATAAAGAAATACTGTATTTTTGCTGATAACTACTTTAGGATCATGCCAATAAAGCGATGCGGTTTAAAAATCATGTTAAGTGCAAGCAGAAAGTATTGAAACATGTGTACTTGTTCCGGGTACATGGTTGTAAGTTAATACCAATTAATAAATTGGTTAATACTAATCGATAAATAGCAGGTAAATAATGGATTCCAAGCAGAAGAAACATGCCGTCATTCAGTTCTTGATGAAGACAGGGGTGCAGGACAAGGTAGGGTGCCGACAAAGCGGCGCAGTGTTCTCCTTTCAGCATTTGCTTTAAGTGGATCCGAGTTCGAATCAAGATAAGGATTGAAAATTGTACTTATCTTATGACACTGTCTGTCTGTTTTCCTTTCCTAGAATCTGTGTCCCTAAATTAGAGACGGGCGAATGCTTTAGCACATCAATTTGTTTACGTTGTGGTAAAACTCTCGAAAAATAATGCCTGTAGTATTAAAACGGTGTGTATTGTGCAATAAAAATGCCTGTAGTTATTTACTCTGTGTGTATTGCGCCACAATTTTCAATAGTAATGATATCATCGAACGACAGTGCAAAAATTGCAGTGATTTGTGGGTGTTTAGCCCAAGCTCCTCAAATTAAACCATGAGGAAGCGTTCAATGAAGGCGTGGAGCGGAATATCACATCCATGGATTCTAGTGCTTTCTGCATTTTAGCAGGTGATTTGTGTGTTTTTAGCAAACTGCGATCGGGTCCATTCAAAGTGGGTATAACGTTTTTATTAACTGAAAGAGGTAGGTCAAATTGCACAGGTTGGTATAATAACTCGTCCTCTATATTAACCGTTCTTCTTCATAGCAGGTAAATAATGGATTGCAAGCAGAAGAAAAATGCCGTCATTGAGTTCTTGACGAAGGTAGGGTGCAGGAAGACTGACATCACCGGCAGACTACAGAATGTCTATAAAAATGAAACCATTGACAACAGGATTCTGCAGAGAGTTATGAACAAATTTAAAGAAGGGAAAACCAGCATTGAACACAAATCACATAGTGGGAGACCATCATATGCGACCACTAATACGAATCATCAGCGATTGGACGAATCTATTCGCGCGGAGAGACGAGTCACAATCCGTGAGTTTCTTGCATAAATAGATTGTGGTCACAATGTCACACAGAAGATGTGGAAGACTTAGGGTATAGGAAAGTGTGTGCAAAGTTGGTACCTCGGCAGTTGACACCAGAATTGAAGGAGAGAAGTATTGAAATCTGCTTTGATCTGCTGGGAGCATTTGAAGCCAATGAAGACACGTTTTTTTTTTCGATCTGGTGACAGGGAATGAAACGTGGGCGTACCTTTGCAATCCGGTAACGAAAAATCGGTGCTTGGAATAGCGTTCCACCTCCTCACGAAGGCCTAACAATTTCAAGAATCAGCGACCAGCAGAGAAAGACATGCGCACTGTTTTTTGCGATGACTGGTGTGTTATTCTCCTTGATTTCTGGAACGTGGCAGTGCCGGGACCAGTGAGGGCTACATTGAGACACTTAAGAAGCTTAGAGAAGCCATCAGGAGGAAGAAACCGAACTAGAACTGAAGAGGATCTACATTCACCGTGGTAATGCAAGACCACACACATCTTTGGCAACAAATAAAGCAAACAGCAAATTAGACTGGTCGGTAGTCCTCATCCACCATGCAGCCCAGATCTTGCGCCCTCCGACATCCACCTGTTCATTCCGTTGAAGAACAATATCCGGGTACAAGGGTTTGATCATACAGGCGAGGGGAAAGTGACTGGGAAGAAGTGGGTACAACAGTCCACACCTGAATTTTTTCAAAGAGGATTCGAGAATTGGGTTCAACGATGGCCCAAATGAATCGCGTGTGGTGGAGACAATGCTGAGTAGTACCTTTTTATAGAGGAAACGTTACTCTACCAGCATGTGCAATTTGAATGACCTCTGCTTGTTAATAATAAAATTCATGCCCTCTTCTGCGTTACTTTTGTTACAACCCTTGTATATATATATATATATACAAGGTTTGGTCAGAATAACGTTAACACATAGAGAAAGAAGGTTCTTAAAAAGCTCATGAATCCTAACTAGAATGGTCGAATACAGACCCTGGGCAGATGTTACTGCGAATAAAGACAACGAAATTTGAATCACACGTTATACAGGACGATAAAGGAATCAGTTATAAGGAACATTCATTATAAAATACATTTGAATTATTGTATTCCAAACTTTAATGCCATGGCAGTAGATTAAACAAACAAAACTTCAACTGGTGAAACGTATCTTATCAGGTTAAAGATTTTTGTTTGACAAATATCATTTTAATGCCACGAAATGGTATTCAGATATTTGTAATTATTTTTAATTTCTTAGAGCGTCTGAGAGTTTTTGTAGTGCTTTTCGTACACAACTTTAAGATTGCGATTCTTACATACACTGACTTTGACTGGCGTTAACAAATCACACAGCTACAAAGCAGCTTTTAAAAGCATTCCTTTAATGGTTCAGAATGGTGCACGTTATAATATTTAAAAGAAAATCTATATTTATATTATTTTTGTCCCGACGTTTTATTATTTTGGTAACCAAAGCCTACTGTAGAAAGAGTCTTATCAAATATTAAGCGAATTACCAATTCTTTCCTACGTTACCAGTTCGATTAAGAATCATTGTGTGCGTTTAAAAATCTGTTTCTAAATTAAATTAAAAATGATAAAGAAATAACAAAGGTTTGAAGTCGTAGTGATTGCATGATATCATTAATTAAAAAGGGCGAGTCGAACGTTTTCACAATATTTGGATCACTTTATGTCTTTATACGTAACTTTATTAAGAAAGCTGATCAGTATTCAAACTACAGGCCATCATGTTGCACCGTTTTAAGCCATCTGTCTGCCAGTTCTTCGATTCCGCGCTGATACCAATTCTTGTCCTTCGAGGCAAAGAGCTCCTTCATCCCAGCTGCCACCTCCACCTGGTTGTTGAAGTACCGCCCGCGAAGGTGTATGCCATGGACCGGAACAAATAATAATTCGTCAGGGAAAGGTTCGGGATATGTGCTGGGTGAGGCATAATTTCGGTGCCCTTAAGTCCCTGAAGTTTTGCCCTGCTCGTTTGCGCGATGTGAGGCCGAGCGTTGTCTGCTGTAGGAGAGCGCGCTTTCTGTTCACTAATTACGGATACTTCTCCAAAGCGGCATACCTTCTCTCCATTTGCACAGGGTGGAATTCGCGGTTAATGATCTGACCGTCTCGAACAAATTCGTAATGGATTATCCGCTCGAAATTCGTAGCGCCCACGTTTAGCGAAATGTTCTGGAAGCAGGCCGAGGCTCAGCGACTGTCGTTGTGTGTTAGGTTTGCGAACATGCACCCAATTTTCATCGCACGCAACAGTTCTGTCGTTGAAATGTACAAGGCGAGGGTTTTCTATGAGTTTTATGCACACTTCGGCTCTGCGGTTTGTTTCAGCTGGGGTCCGTTCGTGAAGGACAATGCGGCAGCTCCTGTAGTACTTGCCGAGTTTCTAAAGTTGACGAACCATTGTGGTCTATGATATGCCCAGCTTGCCTGATAATCTCCGAGGGCTTTGTCAGGTTTCCCTCAACGATTTTTCAGTATGGTCTCCAAATCCACGGTTCGCGGCGTACCTGAACTTGGTGATCGTCGAGGTTTTTTTCACCTCATAGTAATGTTTTGAACCTATTCAGCTCCCAAATCCACTGCCATTCTGGAAACATTTGAGATCATTACCAACAATGAAGCGTGCAATGTTAGCATCTCGCTGGAGTTACCACGAATTTGGAAATATTTCTTCAAATAGTTATAGCCTATTCTTTCTTCCCAGGATTCCGCTTGCAAAATGAACATGATACGTCGTGTCTTTAAGAGTATAATTACTTTTGCACCTCTTCGTTTATCATAAAGTCAACGGGTTTAAATTGTTAAAGCGTTCTGTTCTCCAGCTTACAGTCTGCTGTCTACCTTCCTTGAGAAAGCCATCTGGTTGATTTAAGAAAGCTTGGAAACTTTGATTCCAATTTTAAACAAGTTGCCACATTTGACTGAACGCATATTTTTAACCAATTCCGATGTTCTAATTTTTATTTTCTTTTGGTAAGGTATAGATCTCTTTCGGTATTTAGACATGAACCACATTTATTACATAGCTCATATTCCGCAGCAGCATTTTAGTTATGAAAAACAGAACTGTTTGTTAGTGAAATAATAATTCATTGGTGCCTAAATATAGTATCTTTTATTTAAAAAATGCCGCGTGTAACATGCTGCATTTATATGATAAGTAGGAATAGCCTTTCTGATAGAAAGAAGGCGTATCATTGCGCAATTTGTCAAAAAGATTTTGCCGACCTTCATTAAACATTCGAACCTATTTTCGTACCATTCATGCAATCATTGCATTTCGTCCGTAAATTCCGAAAATTGCCGATCAATTTTACTTGGTCTGACATTTCTTGCATGTAGAAAACTTATCACAGACCGGACTTTGCAGTCGGCTGGCTGCTTTTATTAATTTAAAAGATATTAACTCACAGAAAAAGCTTTACAGAAAAGTATAACCTCATAAATTAGCTTTAGCTCGTGACAAATTAATAAGTTAAAAAAACTGAGCATGCGTGACTCTAAAGCGAAGAATTGCGCGGGTGTGATACGCAAACTGTATTTATTATCTGGATGGATCTCGTACTTCCGATTACCACTATTTCATTTTAAATCTAAGAAAATCCTTTTAACAGAGGTAAATAGTTTAGATCAGAGATTTTACTCTTGGTCTTTACCATAACGGGTTTTATATATGGAAGTTTTTATTCCAGTAAGGAGGTAAACTACAAACATAGTAACGCCCACATCTTCGAGACTAAAATTCCGCAACAACGGTAAAACACACTGATTTAATGAAGCAGTAATTATCTTCAAATGGTTTCATTTGGAGAAATTACGAAAGGACATACTTTTTATTTTCAATCTCTATCGAGCTTGAGCACAATTTAATTTATCTTAATTTATCAGAGCACCAGATATTAAGAATCAACAAACCGAGTTGTAGACACTTTGCTCTAAGGAAAAGCAAAAATTTAAGAAATCGTAATTTTAATCTGACGGTTGATGTGTGAATCTTTGAAATGATTTGGAAAGTAAAATTTGGCGTAACAAAATAATAGACATCTTGCTTTCATTGAAAATATAAAAAGTATTTGAATTCCTTGAAACCAAGTGCGCGACACATTCCTGTCAGAATAAACAGTATGTGCGGCCAATGAAAATTCAAGGCAAATGCCTTTTTTCTCTTTTTACATTTCAATCTTTATAAAATACAAATACTTTAAAAACATTGTATCAAAAATGGGAGAAAGTTCATATGAATCATATTCAATTCCTGACTAATACATTTTTTCGCACATTGCTACTTAGTTCTCAAATATGTCCAGTATTTGTGATAAACGTCACCGAAGACATTTTGAATTCTACATGTAAATGAAAGCTGCACTATTATGCCAGGTAAATATATATGTGATAAATTTAGTTTTTACTAAATGATTTGTTGCATTAAAATGAATTTTTTTGATTTCCTACTTTGAAAAGCTACGATAGAAAGTTTGCTTTACTCCCCTCTTCTGAAAAATGTTATGATACGTTTGTCAACTTCAAACTTCTGCAGAATTCTACCAGGAAATGTTTCAGATGATAAAGTGAAATGCCTGATAACGTAGCGATATAAAACAGACACTTAAGGTCATTTACGCAGAATTGCTTTGCGCTAATGAAAGGCATTTCCACATGAAACAAAAGTACATTATGTAGATGTGAAATTATTCCTCGCGGGAAAAAAACTAACATTTGTTGTTTTTATTTCATAGCAAAAATGATCTTTCACACGAATGTAAAAGATGTGTGATAAGAATGGAATACCTGAATTGGAAATTAAGCTAACAATTTATGCTTCATTGAAGTTAAGGATAAATGTATACAGACCCTATATTTGCTAACACCAGGGACCGGTCCTCGTTTAAAGTGGATAAATTATGATACTAGGGACCTAATTGGAACTAAGCGGATATATAAAATATGGAATAAAAAAAATTAGTAAACGGACGTGTTCAAATAGTTTTTTAGGAAATAATGTTTTCAGCAACTAAATAAAAAAATAAAATTGTAATAATAAGAGTTTCACTGCATTAAAAATGAAAAAAAAAAATTAGGACCTTTTCTGGATGCCGACCACTTTTTTCATAGTTATTTTGTATGTCTCATTGGAAGGGAGATTTCATCACTAAAGTATGCGAACAAGTTTACAAATTTTGGTGATAACATGAAATAATGCAAAACACAAGTAAAAAGTAGTTATGACAACCACAATTCCCATGTCCAGAAAAATAAAATAAAAACTTGCTATAAATTGGAATTAAATGTTTGATGATAATTCCAAATATTGCAATGGTATTGACCAAAAATATTTATATTTACAAGTATATATTATACCACACCAAAATCCTATTTGTTAATCGCAGATGTACAACAGAGCATATTCAGTGAAACCCCAGGTAAAATTTAGTTTATCTGATATTTTGGTTTGTTACTGACAGAAATAAATACAGATTTCACAATGCAAAATATTTCAAATAAATTTAATAATGAAAGTTGGACTCCCATTGATTTCCTGTTTGTCTCTTATTATAGTTCCATCAAATTTTCACTGCTTTGTTAACCGTGTCGTCAGTGATATTTGACCTTCCATTTTTATTCAGTCCCTTTAATGTTTACTCTTTATTGGTAGCACCGTACACACATAAACATTTTAAGGACACATTTTACACTGAATTTCTACCTGTGGAGACACCTATCGCCCTGTTCTAAACTGCTGTCAAATTAAAAAAAAACGTGAACGTGCTTAAGGGAACTTACTGAAAAATAGAGAACATTTTCATACCCCTAAAATCTTTAGCAAAAAAAAAATGCCCCAAAATTAACATCAATGTATAATAAAAAACAAATTTCAAAGAAGGTAACGTTCGAATACGGGATTTTCTTTCGGCCTGAAAATTTGTTCTCTCGTAACAGCTACGTACGATTTAACAAATTGTGAAACAATATTTTAATTCGCTTCTTAAAAAAAAAGCGAAGAAAAAAATCCGATTTAGGGAGTTCTTACAAAGTGCAGTTGAACCATTATCTGATAAGCAAAAAACAGACATTTTTATAGCGCAAAAGTGTGCAGACCAAATGGCTTAGCTGCCCATTTCTGTTTGTATTCTTCATGCAAAAATTCAGTTGTGTTTCTAAAATTCTTTACATTGAACTTTATGTGACTTTGATATCTACCACAAAATGTTCGTAAACTGAACCTCTTTGCAAAAGACACCAAATCCCAGAAAAATATCTCTTAGGAAATACAACCTGGAAACAGCACAAAGAGTGAAACATCGCCTTGCATTCTACTGCTTCTGAGCAAAAATTGGGATTTGCAATGCTTTTCCTGGTAAATTTAACACTGCTGACACATGAAAACCTGAACACTTGGAAGTAATTCCTACCGGTGACACTTTAAACATCATGCTGGTTTTCCTTCAATGTTAGTATTTGAACCATATTCTCGATCTCATTTACCTTAAGTAAAGGGCATCGTTAAAGAAATTCGCAGACATTATATGAAATAATGTTATTCGCCTAAGCGCACATTTTATTTAGTTTTGAAAACATTAGCTTAATGCCATGTTTTTGGTTTCCATCAGAAACAGCGATACTGCTTCATATACAGATATTATTGATGGAATTAACATCAGTTTCTTGGCAAAATATTTTAAGCATCAGAATTTTAAGAACGTTTAGTACTTAGCTCGAAATATCATAAATATATAATAATGACGACACGAATTCTGTGTATCTGAACACCATTTACAAATAAATTCGAAGTGGGTTTCCGCCCACTGAAGTGAGAAATGTTTTTTTAAACAAGAAAGCCGTGTGGTGTATAAATCGTTTCCTCGCCCGAACTGCGACTACTGAGAGGGTTTCTGAAAGTAAAAATTTGATTTTCGGTAATGTTAAAAGTGTGTGAAAATTATGTCGAAATATAATGGTTGGTAAACTGTCAAGAAAAATCAAGGAGTAAGAATTTTTTTTTTTTTTTTTTTTTTTGCGAACTCAACACTACAGTTGTTGCAACTTCAAAACAAAGCAAAACCACAAATACTTCCCGTATTAAGATAAACAATAAGAGATGAACCCAAAAAATACACCAATTTAATGGCATTAGAAAAAAATCGTAGGTTTGTTATTGTTGTATGAAACAAGTTGGTATAACCGAGCTTTCGGGCACAAACGAGTGGCTTTGTCAAGGTTGATTAAAATCTAACTAATTCTGAGAGAATCGACAGTGATCTTTAACATTTGAAAAAAAAATATATATATACTTACACTGAGTTAAGTTCATATTGTTCCGAACCGGAAAAGCGCAAGACAAATATCAGCAAGGGACGTAATGAAAATTCGATCTTAACATTTCAAGAAATCTGTCCATAGAAGATGAAGGTCACAGAAAACATTATCGTTGCATGCCGACGTCGTTGTAGGGATTTCAACTGATTCTCTGTAGGTGGTCTCAAAGTGAGTGGTGTGTGGTACTATTTGTTTCTATCTTGTCCACTGTGGTAATGCGTTTCTTAGACAAATTACTCTGGAGAGCGAAGAGTTAAGGGCCTCATTTCTCACGTTCATTTTGCGCTCTGTAACCCTGGTACTAAATCATCTTTTAGTCATCCCTATGTAGCACATTTGTGTTTCGTCAGGATATTCCAGTGGAATGGAAAAAACACCAGCTTTATGGTCAAGGCAAACTTTTCTCATGAGTGAGAGCATATTCATAACTGAGGTAGTTATTCTAATGCCGATGTCCATTCCTAGTTTCTTTAATCAATTTTTATAACAAACGGGAAGCCGCGGATGTATTGTAGTGATCCTATAAAGTCTATATGGCTGTTGCATTAATGTGGTTCTTTACTTTATCAAGGATTGAAGTCTTGAGTTCTTTCCTAAAACCTGCAGATGTTGCTTGATTAAAGATGTTTCTAATTTCTATTTCTTTGGCTTTATTATCTGAAGAGAACTGGATTGCTGTTCTTAGACCGGCTCGAAATACGCTGGTTTTATATTCCAAAGGTGAAAATGTGTAAGACGCAGGAAAATTTGGAACCGTACGAGATGTATAATATATCCTACTGCGAAAATTTCCATTTTCTGATTTATGAAGAAATACGTCAAGAAACGGTAATTAACTTTAATTACCGAGTTGCATGGTGAAGTTGACAGAGCTATGCATTCTAATAATCCTTCTCAGGAAAGCGTCTAGTGAATTGCTACCATGAGGCCAGATCAAAGGTGTGTTATTTGCATACCTGTGCAATGTTGAAGGTATTGATCCAGTGTCATTTAAATTTTATTCTCGAGAAGACGCAGCACTGCTGCTTCAACCGCAGACATAGGAGAGCTCGTTTTTGCGGCTACCGTTTGCTTGTAAATTTTTCCGAGGTATGTGAAAATATTGTAATGTTTCTCTTGGTTTAGTAGGCTATTAATGGCATCAATTGTTTCCTGGGGGAATTTGTTTGAGCTTCTTAAATTTCCATAATGTTGGAAATTCAATATAGACAAAAATGATGAGCTAATAGTGTTTATTAGATCTTCGCAATCCACCCTTCAAACAAAAATCCCCCTAAATACTATGATTCTTAAAGATAAGCGGGCAGCAAAAATGCAAACTCTACTACCAGCCTTGAAGGAAGCCGCTAAAGTAAACGCCAGGTAAGCATACAACTTGCCTATTCGGCATCTAAAACACCATAAACCTGGATTCTCTATAAGACCTATTATGGGAAAAAAAGGATATCCCATGTACTTCGTAGGAAATACTTTAACTGTTTTCCTTAAATAATTCTTGCCGAACTCAGATTACGCACTAAGCAGCTGATCTGACTTCATCAAGAAAACTGCATCAATAAAAATACAAAGCCCTGACATCATGAGAAGTTTTGATGTCATCTCCCAGTATCTATTAATTGCCGTAGAGGAAGCAAAGTACAACATTATGGAAACCGCAAGAATCTCCATTAAAATAGAGGCCCTCTTAGCCGTAAGTTTCCTAGCACTGGGGAAAATGAGAAACCAGTCAGTACGCCACTTCCCGGAACATATTCCTTCGTTTTTATTCTCGTACGACTGAATGTGACATCCGATCTAAACCTTAAGGAATTATCGTATCGTTACACAATCTGTTGTTCTGATCCCAGTAGACGCTATCTCAATCCTAAAGAAAAACGAGTTAGAATTCACCGCGGAGATATACACGTAGCACTTTCGAAGTACTTCACATAAAGGAAACGAATAATGTTTCTTTAAAATACATTATTTTAACTGCTGCTGAAGTAAAAATAAATTACTACGCATGGCTTTATAAATTGAAAATTTTTGTTATCAGTTATTTTTCTGTAAGTATTCGCGACGACCCGACCGTTATTTTCCGTTCGTCTAACAATCTTAAAGTTATCAAGTTTGTCTCTCATAAAAGTATTTTTTTTTCTTACTAAGTTCATATCACTGTTCATTAGAGTCAATCTTCAATTAAATAAAATCATACGTTCACATATACCTGCATTTGTTTTTATTTAGTTGCGATCAGAAAATGGTACACATACAGAGCTAATACGAGTATGACGCATTTGTCTTCGTTTCGTTGATTTTTTGTTGGAACACTCAATTAAAAAAAAATTGTCTGTGCACGCTGATGTCCAAGTCACAAGCGTGATGGAACTCTAAGTACCTTTCTGATGCCTGGGGGTTATTTATAGGGGACCAAGAGGTCTTGCCCTTCTCCATGGACGTGTTTAATTTGTTTTGAAATGTGATGTACATAAGAAAAAGTTTAACAAAAAAATTGCATCAACTTACATTCGGAAATGATGTTTAAATATTTTTTTTTCTATATTGATTAACATTTATTTTGTTCTGATGAACTTAAAATATTTCACAACCCCCGAAATCTTTTTATATACTTTTCTCCTGCATGGCTACCTTTGGATGCATTGATAAACTTGAAAAACATACGGAAACTACTCCATTAAAAAAAAATTATGAAATGCCAATTACTGTGATAAAATCAAAAGTACGTTCTAAATTCATTCTCTGGTTCTTTGTTCTAGGTATAGCCTTTACTTATTGTCACTCAAGTTTGTTTGTTTCCGTTGCTGGAAATGCAAAAAAAAAAATTCCTATTCAAACCTATGAATATTCCAATCATTTTTTTTTTGTTTCACATGAAGACAAAGTTTCAGTTAAAAAACGTATTAAGGAAATACATGCCATCACAAAATTAGGATTACATAGTAGCTTTCAGAGGAATTAGTTTCCAATTTAAAAAATGTTATATATATTTATATTTATAAATTTCGGTGGTAATTTTGCTCTTTTGAAAAACTTTATGGGACGAGGCATCGTTGTCTGTGGCCTTCGTCCTGCTGCCGTGATAAAGTTTTCCACTTTCTCTTTAAGAACATTCTCTTTTAAGCTCATAGGAACTCCACGGGCATGGATTTATAATTTAAGTTCAGTTACTATATGTCTATATGAACTGATCAGAAGTAACTGCATTTCGATATGTTTATTGAAGAGCAAATGGAATACACACTGGTTGGAGAGACATTACTAAGATTTCGTCCGCATTAAGAGAAATACATAAATGCACTGGAAGAGTAATCAAACCATTCAGTCATTGCTGTATAATTTTGTTCTTTAAAATGGCATTCATCGTTGAGAATGTATTGTAAACCTAATAGCATCCAAATACTTGAAGGTAAACCATATGTTTAAGTAGCGTCCCAATTATTGGTTAGATTACGTGTTCACAGGAACCAAAAGCTGTAGTGACGTAGCGAGTATTAATGTTTCTGATGTATGCTTCCGTTTCCACTTTTCACACTAAGTAAGAAATGGCTTTACTGTTGTATGAATAACATTTTCTTAAAAGAAGGCTGTTAGTGTCACAATGAATTCACTTTGTCCGACGATACGTACAGCGGACCTTACACGTTCAATAATACTATCACTTATTGCATTTCATTATGGGGCTGTCATTACTCCATCATTACCTGTCATTACTCCATCATTACCTGTCATTACTCCATCATTACCTGTCATTACTCCATCATTACCTGTCATTACTCCATCATTACCTCTGTCATTATTGTTACACCTTATACTCTCTTATTAAGCGTCATTGCTTTGCTTCAGTACCAGGCGAGTAGCCACGGAGAGTACACCACATTTTTCTGCATCTTAGGATGGATGTGCAACGAAAAGTGTGTTTAAATATAATTTGAGATTCAGGAAATAAGTGTTTTGTTAAACGGCGGTGTTCGATGAAGGAATGGCTAAACAAACGTGAATTCGATGATTAGGTGTTTGATTATGAACGCATGATTAGATTCGTCACACAGTCTACAAATTCGATTTAAAAGCGCACTGGTAAATGAATGCGAGTTTAGTTGTCTAGAAAGTGCTTGAAGAACCCCAAGAGAAAAATGTGCGATTCCTGTGAGGAGATGCAAATCCCTCTAGAGATGTAGAAGTGAATACATTAGATTTCTAATTACATCAAAAATGCGATATTATTGAAAAAAAAAACAGAATGTAAAAAAAAAAATCAACGGTCGCTAAGTTTTAAGGTAAAGCATGATTCAGCTGATCGTCTATGGGTATCAAATTCTGAGCTATGTGACCCATAGGTCTTCATTCATGCAGGGATTTTTCGCTTCAGAGTTCTCAAAATGGAATACATGAAGTTACAACTAACCACAAAAGTTGGCTGAAAAATGCAGTTGACATCTATGGTCTTGTTTGTCAGAAGAGGAAATAGATGTCGCCATGTCCTGTTAAATGATATCTTCTTGTTTCAGCCAATGAGATAATGAAATTCTTCTAAATTTTCGAAATTATTCCACAGTATGTCTCTTAATTACGGAAGTACTGGTGGTTACCTTAAACGGTAACATAAAGCTTTGCTTTTGCAGATGTATTAACGCAAAACAAAATAACGACACCTTAAGAAGAACATTTTTTGATGCCCTTCCTTTGTTACAATTTATGACGATATCTTCACAAGTCTTGAAAAATTGCATATTTGACTTCATTATTTCATTTTTAGACCATGGTACAGTATTTTCTTTTCATTGACCATAATGTTTACAGAGTTTTTTTTTCAGTTATAATCATATAACTAATGTGAGTTACTCTGAAATATGTTTTAATGCTCTTTCTCGTACACCGGTTACAACTTATTACAAGGTCCGTTTTGTTTCACTGTTATATAATATAAATGCAGACAACCTCTTCTATCAATGTTATCTAGAACATTTTTGGAACACGTTGCTTTTAACACAAATGAGCTACAAGAGAAACGAAGGAACAGTCACACTCGTATTATCTTATACAGAAGAAGGCGGCTTGAATTTATATACCATAAAAATGTCTGTCGCCTTATGAATAAATATCTGATTCAAAGGAAAATGTCCATTGCTTTTACAGAAAAAGAAACGGTTTCTGCAAGCGTATTGTAGTTTTTCTTTTTCTGAAAGAGCTCTCAAACAGAGAAAGACAGTAAATAGTTCAAAATACTTACTGCTCTTTCAGAATGGGTTAAGCAGATTACTGAAGACTAGGAATCCATTTGTTTAGACCAAATAATTCTACAAATTTCCGTCTACATTTCGTCTTTTGCTAGACTGCTTTGCACATTAAGGATACTTTTGAAACGGAAGTGAAATAAAACATTTTTGTCCTTAAATAAGAATTTTCTAATGAACAGAGAATTCCGTCGATTGTTCATGGAGTGTCTATGACTTTCTTTGCGTTTTATTTGCTTTGTATACATACAATGACTTTATCCAGCTGTAAAGAATCAACGTAAAATGTATCTGTATGCAGAGGGATTTGCATTAAAATGTAAGAAATTGATCATGAAAATTCCGTTCTGCCTCCGAGCACCAAAGACTGAGAAGTTACATAAAACAGATTTTTTCTGAGTAGTTATGAGGAAATTTCTTGTTGCGAATATAGTGAGGCCCAACGAAATGTTTTATTGAATACCAGATTGTGTAGTCTCGACTGCCCGCACTCGGAATACCGGTCGAAAAATTGTTTCATAGAATTACTCAACTTAATACTTCACGAAAAATACTGATAAAGTTTCTTCGCGAATGAGGAAGGCGACTTGTAATTGTATTGACTGTGTTTCTCATTCATATACAGAAAAATATTGTTTCAAATGGCAGAAATGCAAGAATAAAATTGTAAACTGCTGAAGTTCGTGCACTACTAAAAAGTGAAGTGCAGACACTGAGTCGAAAGAATGTTTGCTGTGTCTCAGCATGCGAAGTCTCCGAACAAGATTGTTTTATAAACACCTGAGAGTCATTGAGCGGGAAAGGTTGTACGAAGAAGAGAAGCTGGATTTCCTACCTCGAAACTGCCAATCGTATGCGACTAAAACCATTACCGTGATTCGAACGAGCTGTCAGTGGAAAGATGAGACTTGGACACACTGAAACGTGAGACGTTGACAGCAAAATCGCACTACTGCACGGGATGTCGGACATCTCAACCGCATCGCAGGGACTGATCGCACGGCGACATCCACCGTCTCAGTTTAGAAGTACACCAATATGACACGTCACGTTTTGTCCTCCATCACGTGTCTATTTCGTCTGCACAACAGGAAGCTGATGGGTTATTGTGGCTCATTCCTTTGACACTTAACCACAGGCATCTCAGGCTGAAATGGGCTCAGGAACACAGACACTGTGGCGCAAGAGGTCGCATTTTCTGACGAGTCACAATTGAAATTAGTTCACCATGATGGTCGAAAATGGGTTCAACCACAGCGTGGTTAACGGCACCGTGCAGCATGCATTTGCAGAAGCGTATCGGTCCAACACCAATCCTCATGCCTTGGGGCGCTATTGAGTTCAATTCGCAATCTCTCCTGATATGAATTGAGGGAGACCACAACTGCCAGCTATACTTCAGGGATGTTTTAAGGGTAGAGGTTATACCCTTTCTTTAGAGTTGTTATGGAGCTGTTCTCCAGAAGCAAAATGCTCGGCGATTTCATTATCTTAATCTGTAATATTAAATAAGGGCGATTGTCGTAAAAACCGGTCATGGAGATTGCAAGAAATATACATGCCATTTGATGTGTTAAAACATGCCATTTGATGTGTTAAATAAAAAAGCAGGGAAAAATGAATAAAATTTCGGAATTTCTGAATCCGGAAAATAATATGCGCAGCGACAATTTATCATAACATTTTTGCGGAAATTTTATAGTAAACATGTCTTAAAACAGAAAAAAATAAAAATATGCAAAAAAATGAAAATCTACGAAACTCTTTACTGAATCTGGTATGTGTAACTATCATTTAAAATACTTTTAGAAGTCAGTTGTTACATTAGGGGACACATCTTCTGATATCATAAGATTCTTAACAAAATACTAATAATTTGACACCTCCCTTTTTCGGAGATCTCAAGCTCGAGTACGAACCGTTCACACATGCTCCTTGCCGTCAGCGTGCAGAATAGTTATATTACTTTGTCTTCCATTTCAGACACTATAGTTCATACTAGAAATGCTTTTCTCTGAAATTTCATCTTTCCACTGCAAAACAAAGGATTTCGAAATATTTTAAACGGAGCTGGGGAGCTGAACATATACAGGAGCGTGCTGAGTTTCTGAACAAAGTTCCTGAATTCAGCTTTAAAACATTTTATTCTAACATCAGGGATATCAGAAGTATAGCGATAAAATGATGTCATTCTGAACCGTTCATGTGTATTGTACACTCAAATATGATAGACTGAAAGTTTTTTATCCAGAAATCATTTATAAAAGGAAATATGAAATATGTGAAATGTTGGGTCACCCAAAATTTATGTGTAGGATTTTTTTAAGCGGAAGTTCTAAAGTTAACCATTCGGAAAATATACGTTTCTGAAACTATGCACGTATATTCCGTATCGACCATTGAGTTAGGTTCTTCTGTTCATCTTAACGCAAAACACATTCTGATACAAATACATTCTAATGATCGTTTCAGGATTCCACCCTCCGGAAAGTATCTACAGAGTTTTCTAAAAATAATTCTCAACAAAAGCTCATTGAGGAAAGTTTTTTCTAATTGAAAATTACTGACAGAAAGTTTTAATGTGATTCGTCTGCCTCTAAGCAAACACATTTGCCTTGGACTAGTTCAAAATTCCTCATCCTAATATTGTTAAGCGATAAATGTGTTAATCCGAATCTTTTGACTTCAGTGTCAGTTTCTTATGTCTTATGTAGGGTAGTCCTAAGGAAATTTAAGACCTGCCGTGATATGCTTGAAAAAAGAAGTACACGCATTTAAAAATAAGTTTTGGGGAACAACATACCCAAGACAACTAGAGTTAAGCAGTACTATCGAGCAAAATAATAAATATATGTAGCACAATTATGGTCGTACGATGTGTGAATTTCTAATTTACAGAATTTTGAGAACCCCAAAATAAGAAAGTTCCGAATGGAGATGAGCTTAACTGCTACTTGGTGATTACGGCGCTAACTGTGAGTGCTACTCAAAAGTAACAGTGATTTTTAACCGTGATCGGAATCACAGTTTAGGACCTGTTCCTTCACTTCTGTGTACGACTAAAGCAACTAATAGTAGAATCACGTAGAAGAAAGGTGAGAGTGTGTCTGTGTGTCGCGATCATGAACAGCGGGTCGTGAGTTATATGTTTTTAAAGTTTTTGTATGTCGCCCCAGTGGCGCAGTGGTCTAAGCGATGGCTTCTGATCACTGGTCCGAAAGGGGTCCGGGTTCGAAACCCGGTGAGAGATGAATGTTGTGTTTTGTTGCGGCACTGGTTCTCTTTCTTCCCTGGGACCAGTAACCCTAAATTAGGGACGGGCAATGTTGCTTACGGTGGTCATTAAACCTCCAATAAAAAAACTGGTATACATAATTCTGCGCTAATCCTGATATTTTGCTGTAGCTTTTACGGCTTTTTCAAGTGAATTATGCATAATTCTTATATAAGTTTTTTGCGGTAAGTTAAATTTTGAATTCAATTATAAAAAATACACTGTCCTTTTATACCTAACACGGTATGTTACAACTTCGAAAGAAACGAGGCACCATTTTATCAGCCTTGGAATGGATGAAGCTACTAAAAATTTACTAAATAACTTTCACTGTTCACTATTTTCTCCGAATTAAAAAAAATGATCCTCACTAACTAAGAGAACGACCTAACGGTGATCTTACAAAGAACGTTGTAAAAAAATCACTAAGAGCAGCAAACTGCCAAATCGCAAAAGGAGATAACCAGTAACAAATAAGAGCTACAGGAGCAGAATTGACTCAGTAACAGTTAAGACGGAGCTGTGAAAAAGCACGAAGAGCATTATGGGTAGCAATGACAGAGTGAGGAACGTTTATTGGACGATCACTGTTACTCACGGTTTTCAGTAGCAGGCGCTACCTGTGATTTTTCGATAACCGTGATTAAATCACAGTTAGTGAAATCGCGCTCATTTTTAATTCCGACCTTCAGATACTGTTGAACTGTCTATAAGAGTTATTGATATTATTATAAACTACAGCTTTAAATATGCTTTTCAAACGGTTTCGATAATACTGAAGTTTACTTCTCAGTTTTTTGCATGTAAATTCCCGAAACCAAATATTTGCCGAAGAGGAGAAGTGCCAACATGACTAGCAGTTTTCCTGGTAACAAAAAGAATAAAATGTAACATAAAAATCGCTTATACGTAAACACTGTATTTTGCATAATTTTTTGTATCCGCAAATCTAGGAAATATTTTCATTATATCCGTTTTCTTGACGCCATCTATTGAAATTAGTTGTCTTCCTAGAGATCTCAAGACTGCTTTTATACTTCTGCGGTTAATGATAGTTTCCCGAGCTGCTGTCAATTATATACTGAGCTTCCTTCACAACCCTTATAAAGCAAGGCCTCTTGGCTCTCTCGAAACACTCCCCTGCTTTGAAGAAAAAATCCACTGAATTCATGGGCTAAAAGCGTACGTGACCTGAATGAGTAGATTGCGTGCCACTGCGTTTGCAGTCACCGGTGTAAAAATTGTACATTAAAGCATAAATGATATTTTAGGATTATATTCCATTATAAAGTAAATTTTTTCTTTCCGAGGGAGGGGGACTTAGCACGTCCCAAACAAAATATAAAAATGCAACTGAGTACTCTCTCTTGAAATAAAATCTAATTAACTCCGTGGAAATTAATACACAACAATTACTTTAATGGCGTAAACTAATACACAATTTTAGACGAGCTTTCGCACTGCAGCGGATGGCTTTGTCTGAGCTAAGCTATCAAATCCTTCTAAATGTAAAAACATTATTTTTAATAGCGATTTTAAAATAACAACATTGTTGTTTAATCAAAAGAGCATTGCACTTTCATTGTAACAACATTGGAAGTTGCTATTTTTAAGAAGGCTTTGATAGCTTACACAAGAAAACCTCCCGGTGGAGCTCGAAGGCTTTGTTTAAACTGTGCATTAATTTTACGACATCAAAGTAAGTGCCTTAGTTTATAAATGGCGTAGAGTCATTGGGACTCTTTGGAATTTGGTAAATTGATTGATATTTCTGGTACAACTCATTCATCTGCGCTCTACTGTTAAAAAAATTGTAAAACTGAACTCAGAGATTGCGGCTGACAAGACAAAACACTTGGTTATGATATTCTTGGTAATGACACTAAATCTTTAAAATCAATGCAGATCAGATTGCGTAAAATAGCTTCAATTACAATCCATTGTTCCCTGCCATTACACATGCAGAAAATCTTGATTCATCACTTGGCTTAGATAACATTTGTAAGACGGAGAATCGGAGACTCCCTAAACCTTTCACAGTTTCTCGCACAAGCAAATGCTTTTTGTTCAATTGTCAGGAAAGAGCTCTTTGATAGCATTTGCGGATCTTTTTGTCAAAACAGTTAAGCATGTTCCAGCAGAAAATATTATGATCCATCGTCTCCTTTTTGAAGCTCTTGAACAAGCTAACTGAAATTGTAAATTCGATGATATCATGAACTTCGCAATCCTCTCAGAATAGACAGATATTGTTTCATTATCCCGTTTACTCAGAATTTCTTACGAAAGAAAAGTTGATATTTACGATGATATGGTAATACATAGACATGACCTGTTTGCCTGAAGCTCTAATATGCCACATAGCTGAAGGTTTAAATTCATTAACTTGTTCAAAGTACCACGGAAGCGAGCGCGAAACTAAAAACGAAATTTCCAGAAGTGATAATCAAACATTTTAGCACTACAAAGGGCATTCAGAAAATTAAATATCTCTACCCTTAAAATATTTTGTTGTCTTAATCGTAGTATGAAGCAAATGAAATTTAATCAAGAGACGCGGTTGAATATATAACCTTAAAGAGGGATAGCGTTTTAGACCGGAGGAGATTTAAGTTTTTCACTCTTCCCTGAAGAAATTTTGAGAGAGAAGAATAGAAACGAATTTCAGAATGACATGTAATATTTCATTCAAAAATATGTACTCAAGTTTAAACACCATAACTAACTTACCCATTTTAAACTGTCTTTTTTACTCTCATTTAACAATACGCTGAGCTTTTCTGGTTTAATGTAAACGTTTTTAGCAAACTGAGTATACCACTTTAGATTCCTGATATGGAAGAAAACTTGCAGTACAGAAAATGAAAACATGCATGAATTACCCGTGTTTGGGAAATGACTCGTCAATGGGAGTAGGCAGATACATCGCCATGCGAGTTATGACAACAAAAGGAAGTAAGAACCGCTTGCTTCATCGAGAGCTGCTGCGAGAAAATTTACTTAAATGGAACTGCCTAGACACTGCAAGACTGGAAATTTAAATACTTTGTGTTCTTTTTAGGTAACTTGAAAACGCAGTTTACCACTTTGCCAGAAATAACTAATACAAACGTGAGCAACTGAGGATATCGAGCGTTTACATCAAATTTACAGCTTCATATTTTTATCGGTTCACCTCTGACTTTAAAACCATTTAAAAAATGGAATTCTTACATAAACGAAGGAAGAAAACACTTTGCTCTATTATTAATTCTCTTTCCAGAGAACGACGAAATATCTTGTGCTTACTAAGTATATAAAAATATCCACACTAAATTATTTTAAAAAATTTCATTGCTCTTGTTGTAATCATCTATGTCCTTCGATTTAAACAGTGATTTATTTTTAGAGATAAACGAATGTATTTTCCAAAGAATGTTCCATATTTAAAGTACAGTTATATGGAAAGCAGCAGAGGTTTTAGTTAAGGAAAAGAGAATATTTTTATTTAAGGTAATAAACATAACGAATAAACCAATGACATTTATTTTAATATATTTAATAACATATTTAACAAAATATGAAATCAAATCCATGGGCCTCAGCAAAGATCACCCCTGGAATATGTTCCATAACATACACACAAAGTAAGTGTGTTTAAGTGTTAAGCGTTTATGTTTCATTCTTATTCAAGGAAGTAAGAATACGCTATTTCTATTTTAGGGAATCAACGAAAATTCAAAGTGCAGGAAAAGTAAGTTAATCAATGCTCTTAAATTGGCAGACTGGTATGTTTGCAATATTTCATTGAACACTGATTTTTATTTTAATATACATAACAGTTTTTTATGAGTTTCAAAAAAAGACATTTAAAAAACTAACCAGCAATGAAACATGTATTTTCCTCTCGTACCATTCAGTAATTTATTCTTATAACAACTGTTAATTACATTGCTCTTTAAAAACAAGTTTTCTGAACCATCTTTTAGTGCAGGTCTATGACGGTGTGTAACAGATGCCATATTACCGAAAACTCAAAAGAACTGCTGCTATAGCATTAATATAATAATATTGCATCAGGAGTGAAAAGCGGACTACATTGCCTTTATCACATAATATTAACATGAAAATGCAGTTCAGTGTAAACGACACTCTACAAAATCTTCCCAGCTACGAAATTTAGGAGCATTTGTGTGCATCAATAAATGGTCTAATAATCAGTTGTTTGTATGTGATTAACATAAAATGATCTATGCTGTTAATTCAGTTGTACATGTTTACCTGTGCTTCGCCTCGTCATTTGGTCACAATTCTACTGTAATTCACTAAATTTCATTCGTATTACAATCCCACACCAAAAGATCCCACACCAAAAGATTCGTATTACAATCCCACACCAAAAGATCATTTGTATTACAATCCCACACCAAAAGATCATTCGTATTACAATCCCACACCAAAAGATCATTCGTATTACAATCCCACACCAAAAGATAATTCGTATTACAATCCCACACCAAAGGACCCTTTCTGAAACTACAAGCAATGTTTTCCCACCTCCAGGTCGCTATCTTGATCAAAAAAATGGGTAAGAGGTTACATCAATCGTTAAATAATTTTACTTTTCGGTGCATGATATTTTTATGAATATAATCTCAGGTACTTCTTTTCGTACATAATTTAAAATATCTTTAGAACATTAATAACATAGGAACAGGTTTATCGAAGTTTTATCTATGTTCCATATTTCAGCGTCTGCTACGGATTTATTTATAACATGCATGTGTGATAAATCAATGAATTGCACAAATTATGTTGTAGTAAAATAAATGCTCTGGAAATACATGGATTAAAATAAATCATAGTTAAAGTTAAATTCAAGTTCATTTAAGTTCCGTTACAGTATATATAAAATCTCAGTCAAATTATATAAATAGATTTTGTATAACGTATTATATATAATCTCAGTCGGTATGAGAAATGAAACTTGTTCGATTTGAAATACAGGGTGATTCAGGATGGTGGTCATAAATGAAAATATAGGTAGTACTCATCAAAACAAGCAAAAACGTCTGAGTCAACATAGGTCTGGAAACGAACCGTTTCCCAGATAATTTACATTTTATTGCAGGGTTTCCAGAGGTAATGTGAGGTTGTTTTTCGTCAGCTGACAGCTAATGTTTGTACTGTGAGCTATTTTTTGCAGTTTTTTTTTTTTGCATTTTGAGGAAGAAATTGGGATGGCTGAATTGTTTGAGGACCAGTTAGACCCGAATTGTTTGAGGGAACCGTTTGACCCCAAATGTAACCCTCCCCGAAACTGCACCCTTCACTTCCCCGCAAGGTGAAAAACAAACCACCCCAGTTCTTGGAGTAAAATATCACACACGGGGAATATTTTGAACTCCTAGGGCACAGTGAAGGGCATAATGTTTGGGAGGGTGTGGGTTCAGATACTCAACTTTCAGCCCAAGGACAAATGAATCAGATATATCTTCCGATGGAGCTCCCCAAATACTACAAATAAGACGCAAGTAAACTGTGGGGAGAAACCAACGTTACATCTGGTAAGCCTGCATGATTTGAAAACGGCAAAGAAAAAACAAATGCCTGATATATCTCCCGCGGGAGATCCCTAAATACAACAAATACAAAACAAATAAACTTTGAGAGAAACCAACGTTACATGTGGTAACCCTGTATGATGTTAAAACGGCAAACAACAAGTAGAAATGCGGACAGAAGTATCATGTAGGGTGTTTACATTCACAACAAATGTTCAAAATGTCCTCCGTTTGTTTCTATACAGGCCTCCAGTCTCCTTCTCAGCGAGAGGCGCATTCGTTCAAACATGCCTGGGTTGTGCCTGATTTTTGCACACACAATTTCCACTCTTATCCGCAATTCGTCGACGTTGCCCACGGGAACTGCATACACTCGTCCTTTCAAATACCATCAGATGCATGCATTTAATGGATTGAGGTCAGGTGAGCGGGGAGATAGTGAGCGAGGCACACCCAGGCCTATCCATCGCTCTCTAAGCGTTGCATTGATATGCTACCTCATCGTGAGATGAAAATGCACTTTTGAGTCATCGTACAACAACCACATTGTTAAAGCTGTACGAAGGGGGACATCTTTCAGCAACTGCGGAAGGTCATTTTGCAGAAAGTGCAAATACAAATCACCTGAAACTCTGTTGGGAAGCACAAATGGTTTTACGAGACTATCACCTAAAAACCAGTCCACACGATAATTGCGAATGACGTGCTTGCTGGATGGAGTACGGATTTTCGGCTGCCCACTGGTGGCAGTTATTGAAGTTCAAAATTCCATGTCTGGTGAATAAGGCCTCATCAGTGAATAAAACATTTCCGAGAAAGCGCGTATTACGAGCTCTCCAATGTAGCAGCCACCGGGGGAAGACAACTCTCCGTGGAAAGTCCCTCACATCTAGGGCTTGCACTCGCTGGATATGGTAAGGGTGTAGGCGATTTTAATGCAGCACTTTCCAGATGGCACTTTGACTAATTATCTCCGCGAAAGCAATACTTCTAGTGCTCATTGACGAGTCGTGTTCTTTTGTTCGTAAACATCGCTCCTACAATCCAGGATTTTGGGCATTTCTTGGCCTCCCCGCTGGTGCAACAAATTGAAATGACCCATTCTCTGTTAGACGCTGGAGGATCCGCACAAATACGCGACGATCGTGATGCATTCCGTATGGATAGGCCTCGATGTACATTCGCGCTGCTAGTGCTGCATTTCCATTTGCCCGACCATTCATTGAATGTATGTCAGCTATCTCTGCATTTTTGAAAGAGCAGCTTTTAATTGTAACAGTACGGAACATACTTTTATATTACCTGTAATTTACACGTTTGAGACTTCGCTTGCTAACTGATGCCATGCAAACGTGGAGCGTTCGCCGAACAGCGACGCTTTCGTTGCAGCAATTGTCTGTCTTCTGCCATAGGCCAGGATCTCTTCGCTGCACTGAGGCGAAGGATTTTGCGTGAACCCGGGTACAACAGGTCGCTGTCTGTGTGTCGCCTGGCGGAGATTTGTTAAGCTCCCACGGGCGACATCTCGGGCATTTGTTTTTTGTTTGCAGTTTTAATATAATGCAGGCTTACCAGATATAACGTTGGTTTCTCCCCACAGTTTATTTGTGTCTTATTTGTTTTATTTGGGGAGCTCCAGCGGAAGATATCTCACATTCATTTGTTTTTGGGCTAAAAGTCGGAACCCTCAACTCACCCCCTACCAAAAATCATCCCCTTCACTGTGCCCCAGGAGCTCAAAGTATTCTCCGTGTGAGGTGTTTTACTCCAAGAACTGAGGGGTGGTTTGTTTTTCACCTTGGGGTGGAGTCTAGGGGACATTTTCGAGGAGGGGCAGGTTTTGAGTCAAATCGTTCCGTCAATCAAATAGAGACTAACCGGTCCCTCAAACAATTCAGCCATCACGATTTCTTCCTGAGAAGTGCAAAAACTATCGAAATTGCTAGCAACTGGGGAAAAAACAACTTTACATTACCTCTGGAAACCCTTCAATAAACTGTTAATTATCTCTGAAACGGTTCGTTTCCGAACCTATGTTGACTAAGACTCTTTTGTTTGTTTCGACGAGTACTACCTGTATTTTCATTTATGACCAACATTCCTGAATCCCTCTATATATTCGTGCATCCTTTAACGGAAACAGGATACAACATTGTGTTACTATTTGGCCACTGATAATATAAAATATTTAACTAAAATTCGATTTTAGCGGACACTCACTATATTGTACGTTAGTTAAACTTCCGAGTCAATGTCAAAAACGTAAGAGAACTCAGTACTGTGAGTCAAACACTATTCATGTAATGTTGATCATTTGCCATTTGAATCAAATATTTATTCATTTGCTCAGGACTTTCATGAGGTTTATCGCAAAAAAATAAAAGTTAAAAATATCTTAATTAAAACTGGTATAGATTGATTTTTTTTGTCCCATAAGAAGTAATGGGTGATGTAAGAGTACATGCTGAATTCAAATGTGATATCAGCTCTTTTCTATCACACAAGGTTTCATAGTGACAGACGTTTTAAATTTGCATAAACCATACAATTACATGCCCTCATTAGTCATAAGTAAGTTACCCAAAATATAACAGTTGATAACTTCCTTATATATTTCGTGTGCTGAACTTCTCTTCTGAGTGTCCAACAGCAATCACCCACTATACTGAGATATCTCTTGCCCAGGTACCGAATTTCAGTGGTCGAAATACCTTGATGAAATTTCTCACCATGTTCGATGCTAACAGCGCCTAGATAATCTGAAACATATCCAAGTGGGAGTTAGCAAAATGGAATTTCAATGATATATTACATCCATTGCTGTGTATGAATCCGATCTTTCAGGCAGTAAGTCACAACAGCTTTCAGCCTTAATATTTCCGAAAAAATTATTCCAACAATTTGCAGGAATATCTAAGCCCAATTTTATGTAGGCTCAACTTCAAATAGGCCGACATCTTTTGTTCATTTTTCCGGTTTCAATATTCTAGCGGGTATTACTAGTTCACCCGAAATACATTACGCTTAGCATTACACGCAAGACAGGAGGAGGATTGGTCACTGAATTGAACTATGATGAAATGTACAAAATGCTCTTATTTATTCTAGCGAGTAGTAAAACATAAATTATTTAAGTAATCAGAAACGAAACTGAACTGCAAGTAGTGCTGTGGTTTAATTCAAATGGGATTCCTCCAAAAGCATGCACTAAAATATAAGAAAATATATTTATATATAAGTTGTTTTTGTTTTGTACGTAATTGTTTCCTAAAGAGCTGGCCTTAAGTCTTCCGTGGAAAAGACTGTTTTCGGAGTTCTGTCAACCGCTTCAAAACGACGGATTCTAATGGGCATCTAGGAAATATTTATCAAATTAAAAAAAAAGAGTTATCTTCCACGGCTATACTTCCACACATTAGTTGCATGTTCTATCACAGGGAGCTATTTTTTTAGATCTTCCAGCACAACGTGTTCCAACTAACCTCTATGGAAGATTCAACTCTTGTTGAGAGTCTTGGATTGTAACATCATTTCAATAATTTAGGAACTTATATTCAGGCTAAACGTTCGAACAACGGCAGTCCTTCAGTTAAAGTTCTGATTCATGGAAAGACATTTTTCTTATGGCGCTAATTAAATATTTATGGAGGAAAATCATCCGACTCTCATACAGGGTTTCAAACAATTTCGTTTCTTGAGTGACTTCTCTTTGTTTACACGACATATGCGAACATTCATCACCTTCGGGAAAAGAAACTCGCACCCCCTCTACGTTTGAGGCGATAATTTCGTTTTATAGCTGGAATAATTTCTTTGCTAATAGATAGCAAATTTGTGTACAGAAATATTAATCCGTTTATAGAAATGAAATGTACATTATGCACCATCAGTGGTGTTTTTGTGTGGAGGTTTTCATGTAAATAGAGATTTCGTTTTGCCTCCCATATTGCTAATCAATATTGTAAGTACACACGGTTAGAGAAATATTTACAGAAACATAAAAATATGTTGTAAATGTAACAATTTCCGTAAAAATGTAACTGTTCCGTTTTTTTATATGTCTCTTAGTTTTTCTGCAGCGGTTGGGCAAGCTTCTTTGTCCGGTAATGGTGCGTTATGTAAACAAAGCCGAGAACACATTGCCCTTAATTTCGTGTCATTGGGACTCTCTTCTCTGGTAGGAACCAATTTTCTGGACGGCATTAGGAATGTTCTATTAGCAGATAGTTGCATAATTAAGACAATATAAAGTGTACAGGGTTATTTTTCATTAACTCCTACCAGATTTCTAAGAATACCCCTTATTTATACCGAGACCTGTCGGTTAGCATAAATTCCCAAATTAAGACAAATGAATATTGCTTATCTGGGAGTTCCACTCGCGCACAAAGTAAATACAGTGTATGCCAATACTGCTGTGAACTTTGTTGATACATGTAATACACGGCCGGACAATTGTTAAGGACTGATGACAATAGCAACGATAGCAACTATAAAATGGAAGGCAGGAAAATGTGGAAATTAGCATAAGTGCGGGATACAGTAAGACGTGTTGTGCGTATGCAAATTTTGGATTGCCGAACTTGTTCATGACGTCATAGCGCTGATAAGAGATATAAAGGATTTGACGCGCATTGACCGTTGTTGTTCAAACGCAAAGTTCAAAGGAAAAGAATCAATTGACGAACTTGCAGTTTGCAGTATGTCTTCCCGACATCACCTAGATGATTTTACGCGTGGCCGTATTATTGGCAAGGCTAAAGAAGGGCGAAAAGTAACAGATGTTGCCAGGGAGTTCGACGTCAGCCACAGTGTTGTTTCAAGGCTTTGGAAATCATTTCAAACAAATGGACAGTGTAGCAAACGGCACGGGGGTGGTCGTGTTCGCTGTACGACACCTGTAGAAGATCGGTACATAGTGATATCAACAAAAAGACACCGGCGCAGCAAAGCGAGTGAGGTAGCAAATCAGTTTATGTCTGCTACTGGCAAGCGGATCTCCCGAAAAGCTGTCGCCAGACGTTTGCATGAAGGAGGACTATACGCCCGCCGTCCTGTTGTGTGCATCCCATTGTCCAGACGTCACCATACCGCCCGTTTGCAATGGTGCCATCAACATCGCAATGGGACTGATAACGACTGGTTGCTGTCCTCTTCTCAGATGAGGGTAGATACAGTCTATCGTCTGATTGTCGACGACAACTGATCTGGCGTGATAGTGGTACTGCATATTGTCCAGCAAACATAAAGGAAAGGGACCGATATCCGACATGTAGTGTCATGGTATGGGCTGGTATCATGAGCAATGGCCGTACGTCCATCTATGTGCTTCCAACTGGGACTATGACTTTCCAACGATACATTAATGATGTTCTGCTACCTCATGTTCGCATGTTCCGTGGTGCTGTCGGTGATAGATTAATTTTCATGGACAACAACGCAACATGTCATCGAACAGTCGCTGCCCAGCAGAGTCTTGAGAACGAGGATATTTAACGCCTCGTATGGCCAGCACGTTCTCCAGATCTGAATCCCATTGAAAATGTGTGGGATGCTTTGTGGAGGAGTCTTGCTGGTCGCCAATGCCCTCCAATAAACAAGGACACCCTCATCCGTGCCCTGACAGAGGAATGGGATAAATTACCCCAACATCTGCTTGATAATATTGTGCAAAGCATGACACGACGTGTGTAATCTTGCATCGCCCTCCATGGTAGCCATATCCCGTAGTGACATCTTACGCAGAAACGCCTGCGGACGGTAATTGCATTTTTTTCAAGTTTACGTGTTCTGCACAAAATGGCCTGTTTGTCCCTTGAACACGTTGCAAAGCCTTCTGGATTTCAGAGCACAATAAATTGTCTTTCTTATAATGTACTAGCATTCTGACATTATTTTATTTCACTTGGCATCCAACCACACTTAATTTTTTATGCGCTATATAGCCGTTTATGATCCGTCCTTAGCAATTGTCCAGCAGTGTATATAGGGTAAAGAAAACGACTGTGTAATTTTAGGCAACAGTATTATTTTATATTATTTATCTGAATTTCTCATTTTGATATTCGTTTTGAAAATCACGAGCAATTTAAAAAGAAAATCCATTTATTTATTCAGAATTTGAAAATGCTTTTTATGATAGGAATAAGAATAAACAATTATTATTTATAGGCAAATGACTATTTAAGCATATATTTATTTTTGGGCTATACGAGATTTCTTCTGGCAAATATGTGACTCTAATAAGAGAAATTACTTCTTGTTCAACACTGATATTACTCTACCGAAAAACGTACATCTCCTGTTTGCTGCTGAGGGTCTGAGCGATGTTACGGACAGAGTAAAAAAAAACCGCGAGCAGGTGTCTCAGTCATCTGTCACATTGGCTTCTTCATATTCGCTTAACAGGCGATAAGGTATCTGATAGAATCCAGAATTTCCCTGTTGCGGATGGAGTACAGTCTCACACCTTAAGCATACTACGCTGTCTAGTGAGTACAATGACGTGCCATACCAATACTCATTGAAGTAATTCAGTTTTGTACGACAAATACAAATTTAAGTTCCTGTGCCATATTTCTGATTTTATGCAGTATAATATCTCAAAATAAAAATATATGAAACAACTAAGGATTTTCTCGAATCCACTTCTCTTCGTTTCAGCTTCAAGCCCATCCAAAAAAATTAAGAGAATTTCAAGTTCTGATGTTGTAGAGCAAAAGCCTGACGCCAAGAAAAGCGATGCCGTTTCCCGTTCCACATCTACTTTCACGGGAAATCCTGAGTCAACTGAAAAGCCAGATCCAAGAAGATCTAGAAGAATTAAGAACCTTCCGCCGGAACTTTGTAATAGTATCCAAAAAAGAACAAGAAGAAGATTGGTAGGTAAAAAACTTTCTTATTCTGTGCCTCAGAAAATTCTAGGCACGTCATCTGACAAAAAAGTTGTCGATGACTCTTGTATGTCTGTGTCAATTCCAGACATAATATCTGAGAAAATATCAGATATGAAAAAAACACCGGTGAGATGCCCGGGCGATGGGATTTCTGAAAAAATTACAAATATCATTAAAACACCGAAGAGATGCTCGGGCGATGGGATATCTGATAAAATCTCAGATATCATTAAAACACCGGAGAGATGCCCGGGCGATGGGATATTTGTAAAATTTTCAGATTTCAATAAAACACCGGTGGGATGCCCGGGCGATGGAATATCTGAGAAAATACCAGATATGATTTATGAAAAGTCCGAGAAAATTCCGAACAACCTTACCCAAGAGGAAGGTTTTATAGAAAACAGACCTGAGACAGCTTCGGCGTCAGGCTTTTGCAATGAAAAAAAAAAAAAAAGGCCCTTTTTGGGGCCGAGTACTTTTTTCAATAAAGTTACTGTGCAAATACAAAACACAAAAAGGGTTGAAATAAAAGAACAACCTCAGTCATCTTATGAGCATAAGTTAAGCTCAAAAAATAAAGAATGCTGTAAATGACACAGAATTAATGAAAAACGACACAAATAAATACCTGCGTAATATTAATTTATTACACAGAGAAAAAAAAGAGTTGTCCCTAAAAGCAATGTACAGAACTCTGTGCTAAAAGAAAGGATTGAAAAACATCGCAAAAATTTCCAAAACACAAATGTGACAGAGAAATTGATTGCCGATGTTGACAAATATCTAGGCGAGAAAAAAAAGAAAGGCCCTTTTAAGAGCCTGATACAGAATTCTGTGCCCCAAGAAAAAATAAAAAAATATCGCAAAAAAAAATTCCAAAACACAAAAGTGATAGAGAAATTAATTGTTGATGTTGATAAAAATATAGATGAAAATGCTACGCATAAGCAAAACAAACTGGTTACTCCAACCGTGGAAAAACCAAAATATTTCGCTGGCAGGCTTAGCAAAGAAATTAAAGAGGCAGAAAAAAATAACTGTAATGAAGAGGCTCAATTGCAGTATGCTAATAACAACGATGAAGAAAAAAACAACGGCATATTTAGGGGCCGTTCATTTTCCTCTTTCTCTGAGGAAGGGGGGAAAAAAACAACGGCATTTTTAAGGGCCGTTCATTTTCCTCCTTCTCTGAGGAAGGGGGAAAAAAAAACAACGGCATTTTTAACCCTTTAACCGGCCGGTCTGCGGGAACAAATTGTCGCCAAAATCACCCGAAGCTTGAACGCGTATTGTCTCCAAATTCCCTTCCTCTTTCGAAAAAACTGGTCTCATTTCGGCGGGATTTCAGCTTTTCCAACATAGCGATTGCTGTCCCCCTTCTCACCTCAGCGGGTGGAACGCAACCCTGTGACAGGGATTAACGATGCCATCAAGTGTCCTTTATGCTCCGTTCTATGACCCAAGGCGAGAACAGGAAGGCCAGTCTCCTCCAACACAATTCTTGCTGAGTCGGTCGGAAGAAAAGAAATTAAAGGAAAGAATTAACATGTAAAGACAGTGATGCCCACTACATTGAAAAAAAAAAAAAAAGAAAACAGTTTTACATCCGCATACATTGGATTTAACCATAGGGGTTGAATCGTATGTAGACGGGAACACACGTTCCCCTCAACTTCCGTTATCGAGAACACCCCCTGAATTTTTGAATAAAGTTTTTCACATAACATATTATTCTTTCCTAATTTTTTTAATTTCAAAACTTTGTATGTATAAAATTTCAATATTAATTCAAAATAATTGTGTTCTATATTTTTCTAAAACCAAATATATCGATATGAAGTTACATTTATTTTCATACCACTGTGTGTTATCAGTGGCGCATACCCGGGCAAAATAAGGTCCGTCCCCTTTCCCCACCCTTCCAAAAATTCTTGTCCATTGCTCAGATGAAGGAACAAAAATTACCTTATTCCAACGGATCCAGGAAAACTCGTACACTTTCTCATGCCGCTGAGAAAAGTGCAAACGGCGGAAAACTCGTACACCCTTTCAAGTAAGGGGATATACACAAATTGCGTTTCGGTCCGAGATCTTGTCAAAGTGTGCGAGTTTTCCTAGCTGAACAAAACGGAATATACCAGTTTTCCTAGGGATCTCAATGGGTATGTAAGATCAAAATGGCTCAAGGTTTATGTAGGACGTTTCTGACTCCTTTAATCTTGAGTTATGATTTTAATATCTCCCATGTTATAACAAGCAATAAAGGCTAATTAACAGGGGCTTAACGAATCGATATTCAGGTGCTGATCCTTTTAGAAAATTTTAAACTACAACCTTGATATTCCGTATTTCTAAACATTTTATAAAACCTAATAAAAGGCACTCAATGGATCACAAGCTACCTAGGCCGCGGGCCCTTTTAGAAGATTTTAAGTTACAACCTAGAAATTTCGTATTTGTAAACATTTTATTGAACCTAATGAAAGACACACAAAGGATTATTTCTCACCTATTTACAAGCCACCTAGTCCGCGGGCCTTTTGAATAGATTTTAAGTTGCAACCTAGATATTTCGCATTTGTAAATTAAACAGTGACAAACGGTATTGATTTGGACATGTCTGCTGTAGTATAAATTCCACAAGAGCCGTAGCTCTTAGATTATGCAAACGATGTACGTGTAAAAATATCTCATTCCCTTCGTCACCTTCCCCTTTAATTTTTTTCTTTAGTGAAGGAATGATGTTATTGTACCTTAATGAAAAAGAAACAGTTCCAACCCTTCTTACGAAACCACAGTATACATTTCAGGGAAACTTTTTTTTTCTTTTTTCTTGTAGGGGGGGGGGGGGGATTAATCTCTAGTGGGACTCCGAAGTGTAAGGGGTACCCAGGATTCCCTACCACTCGTTACCTATGCTCTTTTTCGGGAAACGATCACACCATATCATATCGGTAAACGGTAAAAATACCCCCGGGGAAAATAGCCTCCCTGAAAATACCCATGAACATTTAAAAGCGGTAAAGGCAATGTTCCGGTGAGGCGATTTACCGGCAACCCTGCCACACCTCTTTCAGCAACTTGGAAAATTTCCACAGAAGAAAATTGCCACGTTTTTCATTAAAGGGTCGGGTACAAATTGCTGTTCCTCCGAAGAACACTTTGAGTGTGTGACAATTTTTCCAGTGGGGTAGTTTTCTAAATTCCCGAGTTATGTGTGGCAGTTTTCCAAGGTACCTAAAGAGGGGAAGGAACTCTTTTGTTTGTCTGAATGTTTATGCGGGTTCATACGTGTTTAGGGCAACTGGCCACAAGAGTTCAAGGGGGGGGAGGCTATAAAGATTGCCGTTTCTAAACCTATATTGAGAACTTAATTGGGAACTCCAAACGAATTTCGAGAAAACGTTCCATGTAAGCCGAGCGAGAATTGTACTTTAATTTGAAGAAATAAATTGCCGAGGATTCGAGGTACACTTGGTTTGGGAGGGGCTCTACCCCCAACTTCCGTAATATTATATTCTTGGCCGCTGGAGTTTGTCAGTGTATCCAGGATGTTCCTCTTGAAGCGTCCGCAAGGTCCGTGGGCTGGGGGGGTTACCACAAAATGTTAGAATCGACGTAGAGCTGTAAACATCAGTACCATGTTTTATATAATGATTCTGTACACGACCACGAATTTTCAGGAGGGTGGCGTGTATTCAGCCTCCCCCCCCCTCATGTGTCTAAGAGCTCTTCATGGATAATATCGAGGATACACTGACCGACTCTAGAGGTCCAGAATATAACATTACGGAAGTTGGGGGTAGAGCCCTCCAAACCAAACACCTCGTATCCCTTTTACAGACTTCACCAACTGACCGGGGCAGCGGGGAAAGGCATACATAGTCTGCCACTAAACACAACATGAAGTATAGAAATTGCGAGCAAATCCCTTACCTTGAACACCTGTTTGCACTCTAAACGGCCCAGAATATAATATTACGGAAGTTGGTGACCCTCCCTCCCAAACTAAGTGTACCTCGGATCCTCGGCAATTTATTTCTTCAAATTAATGTACAATTCTCGCTAGGCTGGCATGGAACGTATTCTCGAAATTCGTTTGGAGTTCCCAATTCAGTTCTCAAAATAGGCCCAGAAACGGCAATCTTTATAGCTCCCCCCCCCCTTGAACTTTTGTAGCCAGTTGCCTTAAACTCGTAAGAACCTGCATGGAAATTCAGACAAATAAAAGAGCTTCTTCCCCTCGTTAGGCACCTTGAAATCTGCCACATATCATTCGGATCTTTTTTACTGTCACGTATAAATCGGAATATGTTTGGAATTTGGAAAACTACCCCATTAGAAAAATTGTCACACATTCAAAGTGCTCTTCGGAGGAACAACTATTTGTGCCCGGCCACTTAATGAAAAACAGGGCAATTTTCCAAGTTGCTGAAAGATGTGTGGCAGGGTTGCCGGTAAATTGCCACACCGGAACACTGCCACACATCAGTGTTCCTGTGTGGTAGTTTATAGTGAACAGTTTGTTCTGGGGGTATTTCCTTCAGGGTAACTTTTACCGCTTTTAAGTTTTGAGGGGTATTTTTCCCGGGAATATTTTTTCCAGGGGGTATTTTTACCCACATCCTATCATATTATATGCAGAGGTTTTTAGGAAAGGAGTGCCTGACCCCAGTTCTTAAACAACCGTTAGAAATAGGAAGCTAGGAGATTTGGGTTAGAGTGCCCGATAGGAAAGTTACACGGAAGCGAGGTAGAAAGGGGGAGGAAGACACCCTTATTTATTACCGGGGGTCCAGTACCCGGAGTCTGATGGCTTAACGTGCACATTGACGCGTCCGTGAAGGGCTCGGGTTTAAATCCCGCCCGGTGAGGCATGAACGTTGCGTTTGTCTTACGGCACTGGGCCACATTCTGATTTCTTATCTATTCAACACTGGCATGAGATCATTCTGATTTCATGCCACTGTTCCGTTCCCTGGAATCAGTGGCCTTAAATTTGGAACGGCAGACAGCTTGTAGCCCATCGAGTTGCTCACGGTGGTCGTTAAACCTTCAATCAAAGAAAGAAAGAAAAGAAAGATCAGAATTATCGTTCTTTTGTTTTCGTTGTAATTTACAATTTTAGGACAAACGGCATAGTAATAACACAGGAAAAAGAACTGAGGAAGAGTCTCACATCTCTATAATACACTAAATATCTCAATTAAAAGGAACACAAAATTATGAGGGTCGTTATGAGTCACAACTGGGAATGTTTACATGGAGCAGTCAAATGAACGATTATTATACGGTCCCTTTATATATTTGTGTTCAGTTCTCTGGGTGGCCAATCTCCGGTGGCTACTTCTCTTGCACCTATATCATCATTGTCGACTGTTATCATCCACTGTTGGAAGAAGGTCTCCCTAACTTTCCTCCATAACGATCTGCCTCAAGTCAGTCTTCTCCATGTCCCTCCCGCATGCTTTCGAATTTCATCTATCAATCTCCCATGCGGTCTCCTTCTGGGTCTTTTCTAGTCCTGTGGAGTCCAGTCTAAAATTTCAGTTCAGCGTCGGTGGTCCGTTCCTCTGGCAATGTATCCAGCCCATTGCCATTTCAGGGATTTTGCACTGATCCAGCTGTCTTCCACTCATATCATTTTCTTCATTCTCGAGATCCTCTTCTTTTCTTTCCTGGTTATATTAAGCTTCTTTTCAGTTGTCCGTATTTTTTTAAGCCTTTATTCGTTAAGGTTCACGTCTCCACTCCATATGTAAGCACTGGAAGGATGCATTAATTAGGTACTTTTCTTTTAAAACAGAATAGCATATTGCTCTTTAAAAATTCACTGTTTCTTCCAAAAGCACGCCGATCAAGTTTTATACGCAGATTAATTTATTCATCAAAGGGACCATCGCTTGATATCTACTATCGAAGGTGAATGTAGGTATCCGTTATCCCTAGCTTCTCCCTATCAATCAGTAATTCTTTACTTCTTGTAAAATCATTGTACATGATGAATGGAATACAGGATTACACCATACAATACAAATCTGGAAAATGTGAATCCGTTTTTTAGTGTAAATATGGCATGGATGATAAGTCAGATTGTATCCGAAAACTTGAAAATGTCGTCGTCCTGGAGCGGGAATTAAATCCGCGTCTCCCGGATAGACTAGGGCGCTATTAGGGTGACGCGGGTTCGATTCATCAGGAAACGCGGGTTCGATTCCCGCAGCAGGACGACGAATTTTTCAAGTTTTCGGATATTATCTGACTTACCACCCACTTCGTATTTACACCAAAAAAAAAAAAAAAAAAAAAGATTCATATCTTCAAAATTTGCTTTGTACATCAGTTTTTTCTTCTGCAAGTTCATTTTTAATTCCACTTCTTCACTCTTGTCAGCAAGTTATTGGAACATACTCTGCAGTTTTGAAGTGCCAGTTCCAAAAATGACAACGTCTTCAGCAAAACGAAGGTGAATTAAATAATCTCCATTGATCTTTATCTCTTTGTTTTCCCAGTTCAGTGACTGCATGACATTTGCAATGTGGCATTAAAGAGTTTGGGAGATACAAACACCTGATGACTGATATATTGTTTCAAACATCCGATGACTGATATGTTGATATCCATTTACCACTTTTTCTTATTTATTTAAACATATCAAACATTATGATTGTAACAAAAATTATGCTGAAAAAGCCTAGGGAGCTTTGCACGAGTTTCATGTGTAGCACAATTTTTTTATTGGTAATTGTCATTCGTATACAAAAATGAAATATCAAGCATTTAACGGAAAACGTCGTAAAAAGAGCTTAGAACTTTTTGTTCATGCAGGCATCTAAGGATTGATGTACTACTTCTCCTATCCCAATTTTAGAATGTATATTTGAATACACCTCACCTTAAAACTCCAATGTAAAAGCTAAATTTTGTTGAAAAGTCCAAGGCATAGGAATTTTGTAAGCGTTTTAGGTTCAGTCCGTTCTTGCTTCTTAATAACATTTGACTGCAAGTTCACACTTACGAGATATTAAAATTGCTGAGTTTCTTCGAACAAGACTGTTGTGAAATTTTCAGAACTGTTCAATTTCCTTGTAACTGTCTTCGTACAAAGCATGCTGATTGACAACCGACCAACTATTTCCTCCTGTTAAATTAAAGAAAATCGCTTTTGTGTCTTGTGTGTTTTATGTACTTTTTATTGCTCACACATATATCTAACTATCTGTTCTCACTAATAGTTCAAATCGTTGCTGTTTTCATTTAAAATAGCAAAGCACTTTTGAAAAATCCTAAAATAAAGTAATTTTTGAAATTTAAATTTTGTTTTCATTACCACCTAATCAGAAATGTCACGTAAAAAAAAATCATGTCATATTATTTCAATTATTTTTAGGTTGCTGTTGCAAACCGAAAAATCAGTTTCACAGTGGATTTCCTATTTCTTTAAATGAAATTGCGTTAATTAAGTATTTTAAAATTAAAAGATTGTGTTCCCGAAAGTAAAATTTTTTCTTGCCAAATTGATTACAGAGAAATACTCTAAAGTTTTCCTTAAGTTTTAATTGTCGCATAACTACAGTTCAAGCTTCGTGAATTTATCTTTCCAAGACAAATGTAGAAACTGCAATGACATCCAAACGTCTCTCCTTTTAGATTCAGTGCCATTGTTCGAACCCTTTTAGCAGGTAATCAATCAGAAAGGATTAGTGTCAACAGTCCCCGTAAACGAGCAGTTTGAATAACAAAGCAAAGGGGGAATGCAATGTTCACTGTTAACCGGAGTTCGAGGTCACTCGGGTGAGCTGGGCAGTGGACAGATTGCGTACCCCGAGTTATTTCGTGCCAGCCGCTATGGGCCACTGAAACGTACCCCGAGTTATTTCGTGCCAGCCGTTATGGGCCACAGAAACGTACCCCGAGTTATTTCGTTCGAGCCGCTTAAAGGGTTAAGGGCCGTTCATTTTCATCCTTCTCTGAGGAAGGGGGGAAAAAAACAACGGCATATTTAGGGGCCGTTCATTCTCATCTTCCTCCTTCTATGAGGAAAGGGGGAAAAAAACAACGGCATTTTTAGGGGCCGTTCATTCTCATTTTCCTCCTTCTCTGAGGAAAGGGGAAAAAAAACAACGGCATTTTTAGGGGCCGTTCATTTTCATTTTCCTCCTTCTCTGAAGAAGAAAAACGCCCTCTTAGTGAAACCTTTCCCTCATTCTCTGAGGAAGAAAGCAAATTTGACCTATTAATTAAAAAAGTTAAAGGAATGTCCACGAGTGAGAAACTTACGGAAAAAAAAATAAATGGAGAAACCGATAAAAAACAAAAAAATGGTGAATGGACCATCAATCAAATAGCAGAATTAGCTGCCAAACTGGCCAAAAGCAAGGAAGCAATCAATTGTAATTCTGACCAAGTTATCGAAATTAACAGCAATATAAATAAAATTGAAACAGTAAAAAATGATGAAAAAAAAACCGAGGATGAATTTTTTTCCTCTGAAACAAATGGACTTAACATATTAATTTGGAATGCGCAAGGCATCAAAAGGCAGCATAGAGAATTCTTAGCCTACCTAAAATACAAAAAAATTGACATTGCGCTAATTAATGAATCCTGGCTAATGGACAGAATTAAATTCAAAATTCCCAACTACAAGGTTTACAGAAAAGACAAAACCTCCCAAAGTGGGGCAATTTTGATTGCAGTGAAAAGATAAACTAGAGCAAAGTGAAGCGATATGCAACACAGAGGATGGCATGGAAGCGCCCTCGGTTATAATTCAAACAAAAAATAACCCGATTAAATTTACGGCACTATACAATCATCCCAAACACACTATTACCAGGGAAGCTCTAGATAAGCTTTTCGAGGAAAATATTCCTACGGTCATTGCGGGAGATTTTAATAGTAAACACCGCTATTGGCACTGCCCAAGAGCTAATAAAAGTGGGAACAATATTTTCAGATATCTTTTAAACCAAAACATTGACTTGGGGGCGCCTTCTGAACCCACACGAACGGCGCTCAGAGGAACTAGCAATATACTAGATTTTGCACTCCTGAAGAATAATAAATATTACTTTGAAATTTATACTGAGGCGGCACTCTCCTCTGACCACAATCCAGTTCACCTCCAGCTTTATACTGACAAAACTGTGAAGGTAGCACCCAAAATGGTCACTAACTTCAAGCAATTTGAAGGGAAAATTAAACTGGTGCCACCCCCAGTAATTGGAGACTGTAATAGCAAAGAAGAAACTGACACAGCTATTAAACTCTTTAACCTCGCCATTAAAAAAATTATGGAAGAATGTCAAACTCCTGCTAAAGAGAAAAAAATCCGTACTATTTACCCAAAGAAATTTTGGAACTTATAAAAGAAAAAAATAGGTACCGAAGCAAGTGGCAAAGAACAAGAAATAAAACGTTCTATGACCGTTATTGCTGCATAAATAGACAAATTAAAAGAGAAATCAGAAAATTCAAGAATGGGTCATGGGGTCAAGTATTAGAGGAGGCTCATATTGACTACTCTGAAAATTCGGATAAAAAAAACAAAATGACTCTATGGAATCTTACGTCGAGCTTGCAAAATAAAAATGTCAAATTACTCCCACCCCTTCAAAAAGAAGATGGGACGGTAGTTAGAACTGACGAAGAAAAAGCAGAAATTTTTGCAAACTCACTAGAAAAACAGTTTAAAATAAATGACATCCCTGACACTGATGTAGCCATTAAAATGAAAAAGGCCCTGAATACTTATTTTAGACACGCGGAGGATGTAGAAAATTCTAGAGTCATCGCCCAAAGTGCACAACTCTATGAAGAATTTACTAGTAAAAAAAAACCTGTATTAACATCCCCAATTAAAAGCAAAGAGAAAATCTCTTTTAAAAAAAATAGAAGCACAAGGCATAGAAAACAGCAGCCAAAAGTAGAAAATGCTACGGTCTCCTTTACGTCCGATAGACAAGTTAAAGGTGTTACGACCTCTCGCGGGTCCGGAACGCCAGAAACTGAAAAGATCAGAAATAAAAAAGGCCTTTTAAGGGCCAAAAGAAAATTTTTGTTCCTCCTGACTTTGAAAAACCACTACCCATCAGTGAAAGGGAAGTTAAGTTTCATATTAACAATCTTAAAAATAAAAAGGCACCAGGCAATGATGGCATAAATAATAAAATTATGAAAACATTACCGGAAGAGTATGTGCAAACCCTTACTAAAATATACAATTGTGCCATTAAATTAAATTATTTCCCTGATATTTGGAAGACAGCAGAGGTAATACTATTACCCAAGCCAGGCAAAAACCCGGCAATTCCTGAAAATCACAGACCGATTTCGTTGCTCCCAACCATGGGAAAAATCTTTGAAAAAATAATTCTTATTAGAATGCAACAATTCTGTGAGTAATTCCATTTACTCAAGGAGGTTTTAGAGATAAACACTCCACGGTGCACCAACTCTCTAGAATAACTGAAAAATGTGCTGAAGGAATTATAAAAAAAGAACACACAGCAGCCATATTTCTGGATGTGGCAAAAGCATTCGATAAATGCCCACATGAGGCAATTATCTACAAGCTAATAGCACATGATTTCCCACCCTGGATTATACATATAATCAAATCATACCTCACTAACAGAACATTCTGTGTAAAAATCAATGGGAAAAAATCGTTAAAAAAAATCGAAGCTGGTGTACCTCAAGGCAGTGTACTCGCACCAACGCTGTATTCTATCTTTACGTCAGACTTTCCCAACTATAATAACAGGAATCTGACTACAGCTCTCTATGCTGATGACACTGCACTCGCTTATACTTCCAAAAATAAAAATCAAGCAACTTTCATGTTGCAACATTATGTTGAAAAACTTGAGAAATATTTCTTAGATTGGAAAATTAAAATCAATACCGAAAAAACTCAAGCAATTCTATTTTCTAGGATTAAATGCAATCACAATCCAGACTTTGAAATAGAAATATATAAAAAAAAATACCTTGGGTAAATGATGTTAAATACTTAGGACTTTTCATGGACCACAACCTAAACTGGAACAAGCATATTAAAGAAACTGTGTCCAAATCTCTTAAGATCAGAGGAAGTCTCCAGCCAATAATAAAAAATAAAAGGCTTAGCAGGAAAAACAAAACTTTGATATGGAAAGCCTGTATCAGCCCTGTTATTACTTATGCCTGTCCTATCTGGGGTAACTGCAACAAACAGCAGAAAAATAAGATTACCTCATTTCAAAATAAAACCCTACGATATATGGTTGGACTTGATGGAAGAACTTCAAACCATGCTATCCGAAGCATGCTAAATATTAACTCCATCCATTACACGATGTATGACTTAGCTTATAGATACTATGAAAAAGCTAAGATTCATCCTAATCCTCTAGTCAGAGCGGCCATTAACTATACTGTCAATGAAACTGACAGTTATAAAAGGCCAAAAACTATCTTGAATAAAGTTCCAGAAATGAACCCAATTCACAGCTACCCTAGCAAAAAAAATAACAATAATTGGGACTAGAGTTTAGAGGGTGAAGAAACCTTGTTAAATAAAAAAATGTGAATAAAAAAAAAAAAAAGGCTCTTTTAAGGGCCTTACTCTGATTGCAAATTTACTTCACACATGTGAATTAATCTCGTTAAATAAAAAAAAAAAAAGGGGGTGGGATCCTCTAAGAGCCGTACTCTGTTTTGAAAACATACTTCACCCATGTGAAGAAACCTAGTTAAATTAAAATGAGAAAAAAAAAAAAAGGGCTTTTTTAAGGGCCGAGCAAAATGTTGCATAAAAGATTTATCTTTTTTGTACTAAATATCTCTGCCCTTAAAAAAAACAAAAAAAAAAAAACAAGGTATTGTTGGTCTTGCCTTTTATGTTAAAATTTGTTGTTGTTTTCCTTAATTAAAAAAACAAAACGAAAAAAAAAAAAAAAGGCCCTTTTAAGAGCCGAGCAAAATGTTGCATCTGAAACCTCGATCGGTGTAACTTTGTGATCACACCACCTCAGCTATGGTTAATCTGACATGCCTGTCAAGAATCAACAAAAGTAAACCAGTGAAAAAATTCTGTAAACCAATGGGGAAAAATCTTTTCTCTCATTGGCTGGCGAGCAACACTGAGCAAACGGCCAGTTTGTCTTACCCGGAGTTCAAAGACGATTCTTCTCTGGGAAAGATGTTCTGTGTGTGATGATTTTTTTTTCCAGGTTCCCCTCTCCCGTGTCCTTTCCTTCCTTTTCCCCTGTGCTCTTCTGTGGCACAGATGTACCGGGCATTTTTCTGCGGAGAGAAATAGCACTTGAAATGGCTTGTTGTTACAGGTAAGTATGTAGGGCAGCTTACAACTTCACTTCTTAACGGGTAACCGTCTACTCCCTCTCCTCTAATATTTCCATACTTTTCTTTCGTACTATTCTATCAGGGAAATCTGTTCCCAAACATCTAATATTTCTCTTTTTCACCTGACAAAAGGCGCAGAGCGCTGAGGGTTCGGGTCTCTCAAACTCAGATAGGAAATATCTCTCTTATCTTTTCGTTTTTGTGAAAGGAGAGCTTATAAGCAAAATGCCAGGCGTCGGGACAAATTGCCCTTGGGAAGGCTGAGATTCGCAAACATCCGTTGATTACTGTTGATAGGGGTGCATAATGATTTTAATTTATTCTTAAAAAATCGCATTACTGGCAAAACCAGATGTGTCAATTTTCCTTATCGAATGTTCACAAAAGTTGCAGCAGAAACACGCAAATGTGAAAAGATCTTTTTGCAGTAAGTAAGAGGGAAACTTAAAGCATGGTTAATCACATCTTAAACGCTGGGCATGTTAAACCTGCAGTCAAAACCTCAAGGGATCATAGGGTCACTCACATGCCTCACATACTTTGTCTGCGCCTGTGTGTGTGCTTCTTCATCGAAACATTTAAGAGTACTAATGCGTTTTGAATATTTTATACAAAATTTCGTCTTGTTCGAAGCTCACTTTTCGTTTACGAATCATGATCGATTGCAAGCTTATTTACAATTCATCCACTACATGAAACAAATTGCATGAGTTTGTAATAATAGCCGATAGCTCTACTGAGTGTGTCACTATCATACCATTAATATAACTATGAGATTTTCCAATCGGAATGCTATCCGGCAGCCATCACACATGCCATTGGCCTGTACCACAGTTTAATAAAATCACGAACGTATGCACATCAGTTAGGTATTCATCAAATTTTTAAAAGATACTCTTCACTTTTTTAAAATAACAAATCAGACAGTGTTTAAGCACTCTGTTTTGAAATGCGAAGCGAAACTTCTTTCACTTGCAGAAAAGGTTTGTGTGGAAGAATACAATTCCTCTTTGGATTTTCATTATTAAAACCACTTATCTGAATAATTTACTGAAAACATTATTTGGACACTTAAGGAAAGTTAAAATTGTTTTTTATAATTTATGTTTCAGAAAAAAAGACCGCAAAGTCTACATTGAATTAAATTATAATTGAAATAACTTATTAAAATATGTGTTGGTTAACTATGATCATTAAGAACACAATGGAGGTAATGTTATTAAGAAATTATGAAAGGTGCAGCTGTATGAATCTTGATATGAAGCAATAAATTTCGCCTCAGCCGAATATGACTAAATAAACAAGAATATGACAGAATACGTGAGTGTGTTGACATCTGCTGCTGAATACAATATAGTTTGAAGAATGGAATAAAACGGGGAGGCATTCCCTTCGTGAAACGTCCGATTACTACTGGAGCCCGTAACTTCATACTGACTATGGTTTTAAATTTTCTGAAAAAGATGACATATGAGTCGATGTCTCAAAATTTTTGCCAAAAACTCAATTTTAGATATTTTGTCAAAATTCCTTTCTCAGCCTTGTCTTGTGGTTGAAGTTTTAATAAAACGAAAAGAAAAATCTGGAAAAATCAGTAGTAATAATGCGCCTTACCACAAAAGCAAAACGGTCACTAACATTATCACATATTACCAAAGCCGAGGCTTAAAACAGGAACCGAAGCAATAATTTCACCACAGCCGAATATGACTAACTGAACAAGAATATGACAGAAGTACGTGAGTGTGTTAACTTCTGCTGCTGAATACAACATAGTTTGAAGAATGGAATAAAACGGGGAGGCATTCCCTTCGTGAAACGTCTGAATACTACTCGAGCCCGTAACTTCATAACGACTATGGTTTTAATTTCTCTGAAAAAGATGACATATGAGTCGATGTCTCGAAATTTCAGTCGATGTCTCACAATTCTTGCCAAAAACTCAATTTTAGATATTTTGTCAATATTCCTTTCTCAGCCTTGTGGTTGAAGTTTTAATAAAACGAAAAAAAAAATTTAGGAAAAATCAGTAGTAATAAAACGCCTTACTGCAAAACAAAAACGGTCACTAACATTATTACATATTACCAAAGCTGAGACTTTAAACAGTAATCGCGAGAACAACCAATTCTTTTGCTGACAAATTCAAAATGTTTCTATTGAAATTTAAAAAGCACTTTAGTGGCATGGAGAATTAATAAGTAAAGTGAACAAGAGTTTATTGTGATGGATTGAAACTACTATTTTAGATGTCCTCAATTTTTTTTAGTGCCAAAGACAAGTATATTTATATATAAAATTTTCAAAATTAAAGTGTAAACATTACCTGTTTTCAAAGTGTTAAATTATATCTCAATTATGTGATATATGAAAACAAAATGCGATTGCAGAATATTGGTTTATAAGATGATTACATCCAAATAACAGGGACACCGATATTAAAGGTAAATGAAGGAGAAATATTGTATTTATGTTGCCAAATGTATTGAAATAAAATTAAAGTAAAGATAAAAGAGCTGTTCAAAATAACTTTACCTTAGATTAAAAGAACTTGGTGATTAAAAGAAATTAATAAAATTGAGTAAACAAATTAGTATTATGAATTAAAAAAAATGAAGTAACACACAGAAGGGGCATTTTTTTACCTCTGGTGTGTGTGTGTGTCAGCACTGCACAACAGCCTTTCCAACAGCTAAGCTATAGAAGAAGAGCGTTCACTGTTGCCATGAAAAAAACGCGTTTATGGCCCAGTATCACGCTTAAGGTATGCAAATGAGAACATTTTCAACTAATTGCACCTCTATGAAACGAATGATGTGTAGTTTGACAAAAATGAGTGACTGCAGTTATATTGGATTTGGTGAAATCACCGTAAAAAACATCCTACAACTATATCTTTGAATCCACAGAAACTCCTTTTATTTATATGTCCGAAACTTTGGAGTTCAACGTTTCGTGAATTTAGAGTTTTCAAAACAAAAATCACAAAGAAATGCAATGACAAAATCTATTCTTTTTTTATATAGGCCTAGGTGCGGGTTACAATACAGGCTGCTGCTGTGTACCTCAATATTTTTCTGGCTTTATCAGTGATTGAAGAATTGCGTCTACGTTTTATCATGCTACGATTTCTACTAATGACTGGCGAAAACGTTTAGCTGCCATGTTGTTTTCCACCTCCAATACGAATTGGATATGTGAATCCATATTTTGGTGATTTCAAGAAATCAGGGAATGTTTAACTTTAGTCTTGTCAGATAAAGAATGATGTTCATGTTCAAATGCTACAAGTCGGAAAACATTATAATCAAAATGCAGTACTTATATTTCACGTTGAGGAAATAACAACCAAATTTTCATGACAACATTTTCTGTATATTAAAGATGTGTTCTATAAAGGACAAACGGCTTATGCAGGTGGGCTTCAGTTTAACATATTTTTCATTCCTGCATAATTTACGAATAGGTTTTCAGCTGTTTTTCTTTCATTTTCCCATTTTCGACATTTTTTTTTTCTAATGAAGGTATTATGCTCCAAGACGTTTTAGTTTTCCTCAGGTTTAGGTGTAGTGAAATGAGAGATTTTCATTTCCAAAGAAGCATGGCTTCTTCTTTAACAGGAAAATGTTCCAAGAATCCCTGAATTTACTAGAAGCGCAAGAACGTATACAATGATTTCTCTCTTTATTTGTTTATTGTCATAACAATATAAATTTAAAAATTGGACATTTTACCCTTGGCGAAAATTCTAACCATTTTGCGCTTTCTGTTAATCCATCAAATATTTCTCTGTCTGCCTTGTAGTTTTCAGAAATACTCTCTGATGCGCTAAGATATGTACCGTAAAACGTGTTTTCACATTATCTCAACAACATTTTGATACTATAACTTCATCTCGCATATTTGTCACTTGAGAGTTTTTATCGGTCTTCTATCAACTACAAAGTTTCTGAAACTGATTCATCTTCATGATGCTTTGTGGAATGAATTGCTTCATGTTAATTTGAAAATCATATACTCCTAAACAATCTATGACCGACCACTTTTTTCAAAGGATTGGCTCAAAGCTAGCCTAACTTTTTATATTAGGCAATTTATTTTTACGCAATAAGTCCTCCGTGTCGATAAAAGTTAAAGTAAACCTAGGGTAAAGTGTGACGAATCATTTGGAAGACGTAACCACTAGTATTTTCCCAAGACTGGAATGTGAGCTCTTAATAACATCTTTCCCTCATGTATTGAATAATTTTATTAAATGACGGAACGCTCACATTAGATGTTAAGAGCTGCGGCACTCTTGCCTGGCATCTGGGGCATTTCGGGACTAATATCTCTTCATAAATTGTTATCTAGACTCCACAACCACGAAATCAAACAGTTGAATTCAGCTAGGTCAAGCCATACAGATTAAACAATCGCGTAAAAGTAATTCTTAAAAAGAAAGTGACACCCAGCTGTCTGTTGAAATGAGCACGATCTTTAGTTACAAATCACAACAATTACAACACGAAGATTTATTTTCAAAATCATTCATAGTCTCATAAGAAATATAAGCTGTTACGACACACACGCACACGCAAAATCACTTCTCTCTCTGTCTTTGTTTTTTTATTAAGGGTTTAATGTTCACCGGGAGCAACTGAATGGTTTATAAGCAGGTCAACCGTACGTAATTTGGACAGCTTGTTTTAAGTTAGGGAGACAGCTGGTGCCGCAACACAAACGCAACGTTCATGTCTGTTCTAAGACGACTGCGCTGCCGTGGTGGCAAATCAGATTTCTAGAAAGAAATGTGTGTTAACTTTCACTATCTGCTGAGCTGTATGATATGAAAAATAACAAGCTAGACACAATACTTTACTCATAAGAAAAGAAAGACATCAGAGTCAAAGCCATTTTCAAGTCGAACAGACAAAGCTGTTCATTTTGTAAACAGCATAATATTCTCCACCATTATTACTGCGATTGGAAAACGGATAAAACGAAATATTTCAATAGGATTTTTGAACCGGTAATACATCAGCAAACAGAAGTACAAAAAACCGACATAGCAATAGACCTACAAACTACAAGAACTCCAAAAGTAAAAGTTAAAATGTTCCCGAAACTAAATAAATGGAATAAACGCTGAAATATCAAGAAAAAGAGATTAAAAGTTTGGGCTTCCAAGCAGAAAATTGAGCACTATTTTGGACTGAAAATACACAAAATATCTTCTAATTGCAGTAGCATCGCACTGGAAGACAAATTTTCTTAATCGAGATTTTAGACGCGCTGATATTTCTACAGATATACTGCAAATAAAAGCGTGATCTTATGCCTTCTAGTGGCAAAATTCTGGGTAAATGAATATCGAAATTCTATGCAAAACATTTCAGACCTGAAGAGCTATTCAGGTCTGAAATTCGGCAAATAAAATGACTTCTAGTGGCAAAATTCTGGGTACAGGAATATCGAAATCTATGCAACATATTTCAGGTCTGATATTCGGCAAAACTTTTTTGGAATTGTTATAGAAACAGAAACATGACAATGTATGTAATATATTATGTAGATAATATACTCAAAGGTTTTCTGCTGTAAGTTATATCTGACAAAAATATAATTTTTAAATTGAGATTTTTGATTCGCAGATATGGCTGCAAATACATCCAAAAGAGAAATATACACTTACGTGATCAACAGTAAAACCATTCTTTAAAAACCATATTTCATACCAGGAGCTCGATCTTCTGATAAAAAAAATCCCTTCTTCGGAAATTTTTTTTTTCAGAAGGAGTATAAGAGATGTTTAATTAAATTGTAAAAGTTGTAAAATTTTGTTACACATCGCAGTTTCATATCCGAAATTCACACTGTTAAAATTTTGCGATTTTATATTTTTCAGAAAAACACATTTTTCGTGCCATTAACACCAGATGAAAGGACGAAACATGTCGTTGTTCAAAAACAAAAGTAAAGTGAAATACTGTGCTGCTGGTTAGTCGATTGGTAATTCATGGATCATTCGATAATATTTAATAAAATTGGAGTTTATTGGTAAGATACACAAAGAAAAGACAAAGCTTTCGTTTCATCAATCTGCGAGCAGCGAGTCATAATTGTATTATTCTGCATTTCATTAATGATTACAATAATACATCTTACGTAATTACAAATTGGAGTTTTTTAACCATTCAGAGAAGAATTTGGCTAGTGATTTTTCTAATATGTACATAGGAGATTTGTTCTTTGCTACAATAAGTCCAAGGGCAGATTCAGGTTTATGATTATTTAGGCGTCCAAAGAGTGGTGGAATTGTAGGCCCCGGAAGAAGCTTCGCTGACATCCTAATAGTCTCCGGTAGATCTTTGTCCCTGGCTAGAGCTTGAACTTTCCGTATTATGCTGTGTAGATGATTCTTAGACTGCAGGATGGAGTCCGATTGATCTGCAAATTCTTTAAGTTTACTAATATAATCAGACCTGTTCATAATGGCAATCTTATTCGACTTGTCGGTTAGGGTAATCAATATTCTACGATCATTACGCATTAAATTTAAAAATTATGCAGATCAACAGTCGGGCTCAATTCTGCAGTCGAGGAATCCTACCACAATACGCTGAATATCCTCATTCGTGGCTGTTGTGTCATTCCGCGCATGTCGGACAACCCGTCGCTCCTCTCTCTCCGTGTTTCTTCTAGGTCTCCTAAACCATTCCTGCCTTGTTCTATCCACTGCCGGCAACAGTTTGCTATGGTGATATCCGCACGATCGGCATGGCGTGCAATATGGCGATAAGACTATCCCGTTTGCCGGACCCCGAAGATGCTGCCATTCTTGAACTCCTCCAACAGATCGAATTACTTCCGAACTTTTTCAGAGACATATTTCACTTGCAAAAGATGCAACCAACACTACAGCACGAATCAGAATGGCAAGCACGCGAAACGAGACGACTTTATAAAGCCGGACAGGCACAGAACTACGACTCCTCCTTGTTTGCGTCAAATGCGCATCTGAGCGTGATACTTAAATCATTTGCATGCATCACGATGTCAAACCTACCCACCAAGTTTCATTCCCGTCGGTTGTTTCGTTCTATGTACAACTAGGTTTTTGCCGTGCAGTGTATTTTTGTATTTGAAGATTCTTTAGACTGCGTTTTCATTTGCCAATGTTAATGCATAACTTTTTGTTCCGTTTCTGATATGTGTTTGATCAGATGACTGGAATTTTTGAGGAATACGTGTCGTTGATTGTGCAGTACTATCAGGGAAGGAATGGCTGCACAAAGACAGTGTAAACCGCAATTTTCAATTATGCAGTTCATTACAGTAGAATTGGTGTCAGGTAAGTTATCTTCAGTGACTGGGAAACAACTGCAATATTAGGAAGCATATAAATTACAATATAGTTTGCTCATTTTTTTCTTTGTTGAGACAATATGTGAACCTTTTCACGGAAAAACTGGATTTTAGGATAAAGATTAATTTTTTTTAACTATGCAGTTTAATGCTTGCGAGCAGGAGTCCTTTGCCTCAATATTATGTAAAGCATCATTACGCTCTTCAAACAATGTGCAACTTTCCAGCTAGGGACAGAAACACACGTCGGTGTTATTTCAAAAATGGTCCAGCACCTGACACCTGCAGTGTTGTTTGACATAGGTCAAACATCATTATGCGAAAAAACTCCTAAAAATATAAAATGATGTAGCTCACGACAAAACTGGTGTTACAGGATAAATATATGTATTCGACATCTTGTTGTGATGGACAGCTGTCCATTTTAAAGATTCCGAAGAGAATACAAATCTGCTTAAAGAACGAAAATGCCTTTATATTAGTATTTCATTTTTCATTAAGTTTACTGGACACGAAATTTTAAGTTCAGCTGTTTTAGAGTATATAAACAGAACTTTCGGAAACATTGCTCAGGTTACTCTGCTCAGAAAAATTTAGGTTACCGCACAAAGGCAACTTTCGTACTTGAAATTGGAAGATCAAACATGGTGTGTCAAAAGAATTAGCTTCCGTATTTCAGTTACGATTCAACGGATCATTCAGACACTCCAAATAAAAATATTGTGTTGATATAAGGAGAGGTACCACAATTTCAATGTGTATACTCCGTTATAATTGATAAGTAAATTTGAAATGTTGAGCTCGGTGAAGGTGTACCTTGAAGTGAGGGGCTCTGACACTTTTTCTGAGACAGTTTCGGGTTGCGGCCATGTGAGGACTGGATGATGTGTTTTCACAATAGTTCTGGCTCTCTGGTTTCCATAGAAATGGACACCCAAAATTAGGGACGGGCTACTAGGTACAACAGTCCGAGTTGCTAATGATGATTCATTTACCCAAACGAAAAATGTAGAATGGCATACCAAAAGGCCTTATCCAATTCCGAAGGAAAATATATTTTTACAAAACTCACACATCCCCCTGTTTTAGTTGAGAATAATTTTGATTTCTATGAATAGCACCAATGAAAGCATTTTGGTTTTCGTGAGAGACATGATTTTTCAGTAATTTATTTTTTCAATTTTGTTTTCAAAATGACATTTAAAAATACATTTCAAGTCTTGGAAAGGCAAAACATGTGTCTTCTTAAAAATGACACAATGCGTGTCTTACAAATGCGACATTGTTAACTCTAATATCTTTATCGGAATGCTTTATCCACGAAACGAATGTCGAGTTGCTATTTGTCGACTACCCTCTCTAGGCGTGATTCTGAGAATCTTCTATTATTGGCTTAAAATATTGGCGCACTTGGCAAGGAGTTTAAGATGTGTCTCGTGACCACAACAGCATCTTTTTCGTACATACCCCAAAATCCGAAAGAAAACAGATTAAGGAAGCCATGATGTTCGTGACTCTTTATCTGTAAAATAACGATTCTTTCCATACCTATCACAGATGTTGTCAGGCATTGTTAATAAAGAAAGCAAATGCCATACTTTAGTCAGAAGAAATTTTGAACAACATACGTCTCACGTAAAATATCTCGTGATACCATAGAACTGTTATGGCCACATAAATCGTTGTTTAGCGCACTGCAGTCCGTCGGTAAATGTGAACTTTATCTTTCCTTCCGTTAAAAGGACTGTTTTCTGTAGTTTACATCCCTCCTCAAGCGAAGGCCTTGCATGTCATGGGTTTCGAGACTCTATCACGCAACTGGTAAGCAGTGATTAATGGAGCCGTCGAATTTTTGCACTTTAGTAGCATGGATGAAATCAAACCACATTTTGATCTAAGGAGAAACGATAGTGTGATGTAAGAAATTGCATCCCACAAAAATGAATGTTTTATCTCCTCTGCATTACTGTAACTTTACTTCTATAAAAATATCTTAGTATATCATGTTACATGAAACAGAGAGGTAGGTCATGAGGTACAACCACTACAAATTCTATCAATGAACAAGAAAGAAACTGAGAAGAATGAATATTCTTCGAATGGTTATAAAAAATAATGTAGGTATTTTTTAATACATCGATTAATACATCTACAGATCATATAATAGGAAAAAAAAAGAATTAATATAATTCTAGCGGAACTCAAAGTAAGTAACCTTAAGTATAAGTAATGGTACTTGTTTAGTTCTTAGTCTCTTTACATTTAAAATGTTCTTAATTTTTTGAGAAAAAAGGCTTACCTCAAGATTAAACGAGGTGAAACTATGTGTATGCATATTTTCTCTCATGAGATATATTCCATCACTTTCCTTTGCTTCATACTTGAATTTCAATTATTTTGGTTGCTTTGATTTACTCTACACCTAAGAATCAAATTAAACCGTTGGGTTTAACAATGCGTTATTCTATGATACAATGGTCCCAGCAACAGCTCCCTATGAGAAATTAATAACATTTTCTAGCTGTTCATCGTTGTTTTCTTTCAATAGGATCCGTATATTGTATTTGGATGATTTCCTGATTTCAATCAATATTTTTAGTTATTGAGTTTTGAATTATTTGTGCCATCACCCGCACAATAACAATGTCATGGAAATATGAAAGCTGTAATTGTGAAAATTGAATCCTATTCTTCATTATTTTAAGTGTGTGCCTAAATCCGTTTTGCAAATTGGCCCTATTTACAGCTACACTAATTTGACTTTACCAATATGTTTACAGGTCTGAAAGAGTTTTTTCGTTTTCCCTCAGGTAAATTTTTACTCATGGTATATTTTGTCCATGTTTATTAATTATAAACAGAATAATTTTTAAAATGATAACGCAATACTAGGTATATGTTAAACGGAAGTCTTGCTGTTGAAATAAAGGAAAGCCTTTCAGAAAGTTCTTTCAAAACTTTTTAAGATGAAGGTTTTTTTAAGACATTTTGAAGATATTTATATATAATATTGCACCTTATAAGAAGAAATCTAAGAAACGAGAAAGTGATGCACTTATCTTTGGTACATATTATTAACAAAAGTATATTTTACCCATAGTGAAACTTTCGCTGCTGCACCAGTGATGACAGATACTTTATACCGGGCTTGTACATATTAAGTCGTTTTCAAACCTAATGAAACATCATTTGTTACATCAATACCATTACTCCTATGATTAGGTTAAAAATTATTATCAATTGTATGTGGAGGTATCCCAGAAAATATAATATTACAACGAGCTCAGAAATAAAATAATTGCAATAGGGGTAACATCAAATATTTTCTTAAAACCAATAAATCTTCAGATTTTGAACAACTAATAATATCCTAAGCTGAGAACGAAAGTTTCTACCATTTACTACATAGCTCGATCTTCGAGTTTCTAACGTAGATTTGAATTTGTTTCTGTTAAGTTCAGGCTTTTTCATTCTAAAAAATGAAAATATTTGGGAATGTATTTATTTTCTATTAGTCACCCATTAATTGAAAGTTTTGAAACCTTTTTCAAATTTAAGAAAAGTTTGATCAGTTAAAAATTAAGCCACATCGATTTCTTGAAGGAATGTTATCACAAATAATTTATACATATATAATTAGAAAATCAAAGGTATCAAGTAGGTGTAGCTTCCAGTAGTTTATCTAATTAAATATTTTAGTAGAAAACAATTTTTAAGAAAGAAATGCAATTTTTTCCGGCATTGTTTAGCTCGTGCAGTACATTTCCTGCTGCGTAACATCAATCACTTAGCTTGCGGAAGAGATGTTGTGACCACAAAAAAACCTGCAAGAGTTCTGGTCGATTTGCTACACACGAGAAACAATACACAGAGCTAAGAAACAATACACATAGCTAAGGAACGTGCACTGTGTCTGCCATCTTATTCATCCTGTTCCCTCCATGGAACTCTTACACTATTTGACCGTTCGTCAATGGACAATCAATTTTTTTTTATCTACGTTGATCTGCCTTGGGCCGTTTTACAACCTGTTTCTCTCGTGAAGCGCGCTGGCGAACTATGGTCAAAGTTATAGTCAATGAGATTGATACTAGGTTAGGTCGTCATGAATTCTTCCTGGCGCATAAATAACTGAAGGAGTTTAACCGATGTTTGACAATTTCCTGTTGAAACGTCTCACTTAATCATTCTCATCTTTCCTAAAATGGTAGTTCGGTCCTCAGTCTATTGGCTAATACATCTTTTTACTGGGGACTTCAACCTTTGGTGCTATGAAAACTTGTCGTTGGCTACTTGGAATCATCAGGCGTTTCTTTTGAAGTATCGATAAAGGGACATTCCGGCTAAAAACTGTCTAGAAATTAAGATTCTGAATTTTAGTAACTCAAGAAATTAGACACTGTCATTTATTTTAAGAAACACACACACACAAAATTGAATTGACATCGCTACAGAGTATTTTAGAAATGCATCATACCTACAAGTATGGTTTTCCCAATTTTATTTTGCCCCTGCCGCATACACCAAAAATATTTTATTTATTATTTTAAAATTAGAATTTATTTCTACAACGGTTCGCTGAATCTCGTTTCTGAGTTCAGTAACTGTCAGTTTTAGAGCAAATCCCCTGCTACACAGCTTCTACTGTTGAACGTGAGTGCATTTAGGAAGAATGTTGTTTAAGAAAAAAAAAATAAAACAATTTGACCATGAAAACACCCTTTCATCCCAAATGTATGCCTAAATGATTATGAGCATTAAGACAAAGAAAAATCATATTTGTTCTGGTGCTCATGTGACATGACATGACGTCTTGGTATACGAAATTGTTTTCATATTTTTAGACGAAACGCTTTCGTATGTGTTGCGAGCTCCGTCTGGGTAAAGTATGTAGTTATCCGAATAAAAATGTACTCTTTTAATTTGTTTGCTATAATTTCTGATTTGCTATTAAGGTTTACTAACAATTTGTATAATTTGTGAATGAGGTCATTATTAGTATCAACCAATATTTTTGATATGTTTCTTTCCATACAAGTGGGCTGAATGTTGCATTATGGTGTAAAGAAATTACATCCGTCAGTAGCATTTACGCAAGGACAACCAAATGGACATTTTGCAAATTGCTGCAACAGAAGGTATCTGATTAAATACCTCACTCTTCTATGTGTTATACATAATGCTGCTCTTCTTGGAACCAGAGAAAACATTACAACATCTCCAAGAAATAACCATTGTCTCCTAATGTAATGTGTTACTTGCAAGAGTATTCAAGAAACATGATTTATCAGGGATTGTCTAGAACAGTAATCTTACCTCTTAAAATGTGTTAAAAGAACTTGACTAAGAGCCAAATTTCTTGAACGTAAGCATATTTAAAACTACACGCAACAAAAGAACTTCTTCTACAGCATATTGTAAAAAATGTTGAAAGACAATGCTCGTTGATATACATCTGACGTGGTAGAAACGCTACTCCAGAAATGGAGTTGGGAGATTCTACACCATCCGACCTATTCAACCGTAGTGTCTCCCTGAGAATTTGACTTGTTTAGGAAGCTGAAACAACCTTTGAGAGGTCCAAGATTCCTAATGAGAGACGCCATTCTAGCTGCGGTCAATGCGCTGTTTCTGTGAAAACGACTCTGCTGATGGGGTGCGACCCCTACCCGGGATTAGGCAACGTGAGCTAAACATGACCGGAGACTATGTGTAGTGCCTATAAAACTTTGGTAAGTACTTCCCACTTCGTACTTTCTTTCATTAAAGATCAGTAATTATGACAGTCTGTGTACACAGGATTAACATTTTGTTAAACTTGCTTGCAAGAATAACAATGCAACTGGAATTTGTTGAAGAGGTTCCGATTACGCTCTCCACATAGCATAGTGAGCTTTAAAGGTGAAGGTCGATTACCTTCCTGAGGGAAAAAAAGACCGTTACGTAACTTAACGGAATCATATCTGTATAGTTGAAGTTCTATTATCTTCCTCAGGGAAAAACGGGCTGATACGCAACGTAATTGGTAATAATATTCGTGTAGTTGATGTCAGATTACATTCCTCAGGAAAAAACATACCTATACGTAACGTAACGGATAATAATATACGTATATGCACATTAAATGAAATAATAACGGAATCTGCTGCAGGTGAAGTCTTCAGGACCAAATTTGTTCCTCTCTGACGGATACTCACAGCTACTCACTACCACAAAATATTTTTCGGTGGTGAAGAATGAATTAAATTTGGAGATTACTTCTTACAAATAGAATATTATAAGTTTTGGATTAAATCATCTCGAAAATGTATAATCACGAATGATTACGAAGAGCTCTGTATTCTAGTTCTCGGGAAGGTTTCACAAAGAGGCGAACGAGTTTTAACCCATGATGCTATTCACAGTGTTATCTCGATAGGACATCTAATCTAAGAGTTCGAGATAAGTGTTTCAAACAAATAAATTCAAAAATGTAAAGAATGAGGCTTAGGCCGTTTTGTCCTGCTTGGATATATTTTCTACTTTTTACCAGGTTTATAGCATTAGAGCTCCTATGAATGATTCTAATTTTTTAAAGGAAACTTACTGTTTAAAAAATTACTGCAGGTTTTGCGAACTAACAAAAAAGGCATTAGCAAATCATCCTTTTTTTCTCAGAGAACATCTATTTGAAACAGCTTTTGTATGATCCATATTCTCAGCCAGAGCAAAGATTAAGGCAGACTGTAGATAACAGAGGAGAAGAAGGAGCAGAAGGTTGAGCATGAACGATTCAATATAACTTCACAACGTTTGCAAATTCACGAAGAATAACTGAGTTTGTATATAAAAACTACAAAAATCAGGTTTTCAATATCCATTACCTCCCTAAGGCATTTTTAGAAAATGATCCAAAATATTGGACTGAAGACAAAGACTCTAGAAGCATTAAACTTCGTGAATGACATATGTGGAACAAATTATACGGCAGGAAATGTAGTGCCTGCCTTACAGGCTGTCTTTTGAAAACAAAACCAAGAAAACTCAGATATACTGAAATTACATTTATAGGTATATTGCTTATACCACAAGAACTTCAGCGGCCAAAAACAGACCCTGTAAGTGATGCGGGACACACAAGTGTGTGTTCCACATAACTTACAGGTCTGTACTTCTGGCCACTAAAGTTCTACCTTCTCACAATATGTACCTTCAAAAAATGCACCACCATGGACACCGTTAATGGCTTGTACACTGTGTGGCTGTAAGAAATTATGTTTTTCGCTCTGCGGAAATCTCACATTCGTAGGCAAAGTTCATCTTGGGCTAATGGCGGCGAAAACTGATTTGCTAGAAATCGAGCGACCATGTGTTCAATGGGCGACAAAGACGTTGAGCGACACATGTTCAATGGGCGACAAAGACGTTGAGCGACACATGTTCAATGGGCGACAAAGACGTTGAGCGACACATGTTCAGTGGGTGACCAAGACGTTGAGAGACACATGTTCAAGGGGCGGCAAATCAGGGCAACGCACTAGCTGATGAAGACGCGCCATATTTTGAGCAACTAGGAGGAACAACAGGTACCGCGCTTCACGTATTCTTTCTCTGACCAGTTGATTGGTGGCACAGCGCTTTACTTCTCCGAAGTTCTGGTCTATATCTCTTGCTGGTAATTTTACCCGTAAAGCTTGGGAGGCTGGAAAAAAGGTAAATGATATCGAACAATAACTCACACTAGAGCGCACGGTGTCGGGCTCGTGCAAAGTTGCGTATTTCATGCTTCCAGCTGCCGTTCACCGCTGTTTTGCCGCACAAGGATATATATAATTGATGATTAGGTTTGACGGAAAACGTCTAAATACAAGACGCAATGCAGTTTATCACGTCATTGTCAGCTTTCGTGGCCTCATTGCGTCCGCTGCCATCTGTGGAGTAAAGTCGACGGAATTAGGAGCAACAGACGGCAAGCGACTAGGTGTCTTTGAAACCGAAGTCTTTGGACATAGTATGCAGACAATCCCTGATGTCATACCCGTTACGGCTGTTGTGCAAACTTTCCAAAAGCGGCTTTTCGTTCCACCAACGCCATAACGTGGACATGAAGATATTAACGTGCGCGAGATATTTTCTTTGCTGCAGAACGGACTTTCCTGAGCCAGACGCCATTGCTCCTTGATGGTGTCGCTGGCGAGAACTGCTACCTCCGTTACGAAAAATAGTCCCTGCTGTTAAGACCAAAAGGCAAAAAAGGACTTTTCGGAATCCATTTTCTTCGCTCAGCAGTTTTTTGGACAAAACTGCTGTGTAAAACAATTTTTTTGAACGTAAGAGATTAATACTTTTTATGCAGCCACGGCCTCGTCTGAACCAGACGCTATTGCTCCTTGCTGCTGTCGCTGACAGAATTAGCTACATCTGCTACAAAAAATAGTCCCTAGTGTTAAGAGCAAAAAGCAACACAAGGAATGTTCAGAATCCATTTTTAACCTAGCCCAAATCTCTTTGCTTCCTATTTCTAAGGGCTGTTTAATACCTGGGGTCAGACACTCCCTTCTAATAAGAGGAGGAAAGTGGTAACAAACTTCTCCCAACACAGCGACAAAAAATTGGAAGGGGGTGTGTTAGTTAAGCAGGGAGTAGGGGATAGGGTTCTATTCGAATTCCACCACACTCCTATCCTCAATCCCCACTACTTCTCTTGAAATGGATCCCTAACTTTAGTTTATTGCATGGAAGCCGACTTTGGTATAATCATATTTATTGAACATACCAAGGGCTATCAATTTATTCCTAATTTTCAGATTTTTATTGGAAAAACTGGAATTTCGGGTCCTGGCTGTTCTGGTTATGTACTGCTTTATTTTGGCCCACCCGTTCAGACACCACTGCCGAAGACAGAAAATATGCGCAACATCGATGATTCTCATCGATTTACCAATTCCTGAAATGCATCACTGAGGAATCGCAAATATTATAAAGTAAAAAAAGCAGGCTTTTCCATTGCTTGTGAAAGCGGAGCCACCCTGTACCAAAGAATATAAACGCTTCGCGTGCTTGTACAGCTGTATGTGTGTCACGGCTGCGCTGAGCATCCTTCCGCGCTCACCACAGTTAGCCAAGCTGGAGGTCGCGCTGCACGGCTAGGCCTAACCTTTTTGCCGGGATGCTTCTGCTGAGACCATGAGCAGCCGTGGCAGATACTCTAGCGGCAGTCACGGCATCATCGTCGCCGCTGACTGGATTTCGGCGTACCGCATAGAGAGGTAAATTTTACGTAAAACGTTTACAAAAATAAGTCTATCAATGAACTTTTATCTTTATTTTACATCGTTTTTGATTTCAAGTAAGATGTACGTCTAAGTTTTTTGAAATTTTTCGTCCCTGAATTTTTGCACCATTATCTACACGTTAACCCAATTTTTCTGCATACTGCTTTCAGTTTTGCACACGAACTTCTCAACCACAGTGATTTCAACCATGTATTTACGAACTCAGAAGTTTCACTCAAATTCTCTAATCTTAAGAACGCTAAAACCAAATGTAATGAGAAGCATGCCTACTTAAACTGTTTGGAAAACTGTTTCAAAAGGTAATTTTCTTCATCGAAGAAAAAAACACTTTCCATTTATTTCAGGTAACCCCAGTAATGTATTCAGATTTTAAGATTTTTGCTACACATATGGTCAAAATATAACCTGTAATAATTGTGACGGAACACAAATTTTAAATAATTTCCTTTCAAGAAAACCTGAAAAAAGCACTTGCTATTTTTTCACTTAAAGCAATGGAACAAATCACTAGGAATTTGTGCAAATCAGCGTATTTTAAAATTTACTTTCATGAATAATAACCTTTTTTAATAAATTGTTTAATATCTCATTTTAGTACAACTTTTCCTTTCATCACTCGAAATATTACAAATCTCCTGAGGTATTAAGAACTCACGCGCCTAATATTGTGCGAATATAGTTTCATCACACCAGTATTTTGCTATATATTTTGTGATCAGCATGCACAGATGAAACGAAACTAAAGAGACTAGCCATTTGTCCTTTCTCCAAAACCAGACAGATGATACACAGAGTTACTGTTATTAACTATCGAAATCGTTTATTAAGTTTGATAATTTACATACTTGTCTATTGCATCGTCAGAAAAACAAGGTTTTTCAAATGGACGTTTATGAGACTGGAGTAATTACAAGCAATGGTACATCATGTCTGCTACAGAAGCAGAAATCTCCTTTACGGTAAACTAGAAATAATGGCGTTCTTTACACAGACCTGAGTGAGCCTATTGCTTGGACACTGGTATATGTACACTGTTGCTTGTGAAAACTGCAATACCATAAAAACCTGTTAGTATTAGCTTGAAACGTACCGGATATGTCCAGCAAATGAGGACATGAAAATGATTAAAATGTCACTGAACCTGGGCATGCGGTTTCGCAGCAGCGCCTTCTGAACTGTCTCGTCTTGGGTATAAAGAGATTGCTCAAATGAGACGTTGCAATCACTGAAGAGCAGATACTGAGTTAAAAGGGTGTTTCTCTTGTATCCCTATGCCCGTCTCCGAAGAAGGCCGCATTAGAAAAACCTGACGGGCTTTGAATGAGGACGTATTGTTCAGATTAGAGGAGATGGGTTTTTCTGCCGCAAAATTGCTACACGGACGGGACATAAGTCCAGTGCAATTATGAAAACGTGGCGTTATTCTACAGATGACGCCTAGAGGAACAGAAATTAAGCAAGCCCATTACTGCTTATTTCTTTCACACTGAACCACAGCAGCATCAATTTGCAAAGGAATCTCGACCATGGGCATTTCTGTTTTTATTGTAAAGAGGTCATTTTTCCTGACGTATCGCGATTCAGCTTGATGTACCGTGACTGGCGCACACGTGTTCGAAGACGTAGTGGCACGGCACCTTATAGTGTCAATCCGACCCAAAGCCGAGCCTCATGGTTTAAGGCTCCATTGGTTTCAATTCAGGAACTATCCTGCTACAAATTGAGGAAAACTTCAAAAGCCAGCGATACATCAGGGATGGTTTAGAAGCAGAGGGGATATTCTTCCTTAACAGCGGTTCTGGCGCTGTATTTCAGGAGTATAATGCTTGGTCTTATGTGACCAGTAATCTGCAAGACTTTTTCCATGCATCGCAGATATCACTTTTTTCTCTGGTCTGCACGTTATCATTATATATCCCCGAACAAACATGTCTGGAGCATTCACAGCTATGCGACTAGCCCATCTAATGCCTGGTCTCTCATACAAATATCCTGGCAGAATATTCCACTTGACGATATCAAAATCCTCTTCTGTTCAAAGCTACGCTGCGTAATGGCTGCTATTGTAGCTCGAGGTGGCTTCACACAGTAATGAGAGCACTGCAAATATAATGTATTGCGTTGCATATATAATGTGTTATCTCCTGCAACAGGAAGAATCTGGGATATAAAATTCATTTGAATAGAGCGATTCTTTCTTACTGTTATAATTTTCACAATCAGCAGTGCATACAACATCCCCACTCAGTGCAAGAATATTACATATACTTTGGCCAATGTTAGGGGCATTCTACAGACCGAAGATTTGCTCAATCATTGCGAAAATTGAAAAGTGATATTTGGTCAGTCACTGGTTGTTTCTCTTGTTTAACCTCCTTTTCTTGTGCCCGTGGGGATCGGTATTGATTTTGTTAACTTGACTGGCTAGAATCTTACTTTCGTTCGCTTTTAATTTTGACATTCCTCTGCATACACCATGTCACTAGTATTTTTATTTTACATTTCTAGAAAGGGGATATTTAGGGACCTCAGAGTCAGCATTTAATATGTGGCAAACTTTTCATTAATGTCAATGTCCATCGTGTGTATTACAACTGTTTGCCCTGAAGTAATGTGTGCAGAGGTTTCATGTCGTATGTATTAAGAAATCAAACGTAAATTCAAACAGTTCATTGAATAAGATGTCCGATTCCACGATATATTTCGATGGAAAGTGATTTCCTAATAGAGATGGGTACAAAATAACGTCATGGTTACTTTGTAACGATACTAAAATGTCACTGTCACGGTTTGTGATCATCGGTAAAATCAGCGTTCCAATATCACATCACGAGAACACTTTGGTTCCTGAATTGTTCCAAATTCTCATTACTTTCGGGGTACGACAGGTACGTTGCAAATTTTCATATTTAATGTTCCTCCCTTACTCACCTATGAAACGTAACTAAAATACCTATAAAAACTGAGTAAGAATGCAAGTACCTAATTTGTCTGTCCGTGGAAATCTCGGAAATAACACAAACACGATTCCTCTTGAGAATCTAGAACGAGAACTGAGAAGCGACGTTCCGAGTAACGTTTAATGAAACGTTCCTGTGGATTGTGTTTTCGACACGTGACTAATTTGAACATACAGGTGCAGGTGTTCGTTCTTGTCAAAAACAGTGACTTTGTCACTGTTACTTGTCACGGTTACTTTTTTGGAGTCACTGTTAAGCCCATCCCTATTTTTTAATGATACATTAACACAAATTTCGTTTATATATATCAACATCATCATCATCATTGTCAACCATTATCAATCCACTGCTGGACGAAGGTCTCCCCAAGTTTCCTCCACAACGGTCTGTCTTGTGCCAGTCTCCTCCATGTCACTCCCGCATACTTTCGAATTTCATCCACCCATCTTCCATGTGGTCTTCTTCTGGGTCTTTTCCTGTCCCTTGGAATCCAATCTAAAATTTCGGCTGCCAATCGATGGTCTGTTCTTCTGGCAGTATGTCCAGCCCATTGCCATTTCAGGGATTTAACTCTGATCATGATGTCTTCTACTCTTGTCATTTTTCGGATCCACGTGTTCCTCTTCTTATCTCTCCTGGTTACACCAAGCATGCACCTCTTCATGCTTCTTTGAGTTGTCTGCAGCCTTTGTATGTCTCTTTTAGTTAAGGTCCACGTCTCTGCACCATACGTAAGCACTGGAAGGATGCATTGATCAAACACTTTTCTTTTAAGACATAATGGCATATTGCTCTTGAAAATTATGCTGTTTCTTCCAAAAGCTATCCAGGCAAGTTTTGTACGCCGATTAATTTCTTCACCAATGTGACCCTCACTTGATATCTGCTGTCCAAGATAAACGTACGTGTCTGTTATCTCCAGCTTTTCTCCATCAATCGATAAATCTTCATTTCTTGTAAAAGCATTGTACATCACTTTTGTCTTCTGAAAGTTCATTTTTAATCCCACTTCTTTACTCTTGTCAGCAAGTTCCTGGGTCATACTCTGTAGCTCTGATGGGGTAGTTGCAAAAATGACTATGTCATCAGCAAAACGAAGGTGGGTTAGATAATCTCCATTAATCTTTATCCCTTTGTTTTCCCAGTTCAGTGATTGAAAGACATTTTCCAATGTGGCATTCGGAGATATGGTGTCACCTTGTCTCACTCCTTTCCCAATTTTTCTGTGTGTTGTATTTTCAAACAGCCGAATCTTTTGCACTTGCATTTTCATAGATGTTATTAATAATATTAATGGAGAGGTGCATGCTTGGTGTAACCAGGAGAGATAAGAAGAGGAACTCGTGGATCCGAAAATGACAAGAGTGGAAGACATCATGATCAGAGTTAAATCCCTGAAATGGCAATGGGCTGGACATACTGCCAGAAGGACAGATCATCGATGGACAGCCGAAATTTTAGATTGGATTCCAAGAGACAGGAAAAGACCCAGAAGAAGACCACATGGGAAATGGGTGGATGAAATTCGAAAGTATGCAGGGGTGACATGGAGGAGACTGGCACAAGACAGACCGTTGTGGAGGAAACTTGGGGAGACCTTCGTCCAGCAGTGGATTGATAATGGTTGGCAATGATGATAATGATGATATGAATAATGTACTGCAAACAGAGACATGAAATTACTTTATGTATGTCCAACGTTAAAAGGAAAGAAAACAACTAACATGAATTCTTCCCGGATTTGACACTATTTGAACGTGAGTTTATTTCATTATTTTAGAAAATCCAGGAATAAGCAATGACATAGGTGCTAAATTGTGATTGGGCAACTATCCTTGCTGCTCATCACAAGCTTCTCGTAGTACGACTTCCTTTTTCATAACTTACTACATATTAGACGACAAATTGCACTGAACAACACATTGACCGGATGAAACAATTCAACACTTATAGTATTGCTATTTAAATTTTACTTTTTGTATTTAATATTGATTCATGATGCTGCAAAACAGTCTATCGAGATTCCTCCTCCATCTGTTGACAATGTTAATTTCCTCTGATACTTTTTAAAAATTCTAAAACATGTGTTTAAGCCCTGCAAATTCTTGTTAGGATGCGGCACCGTAATGAACAAATTATCTTCTATTAGAAGATATTTGCAAAATAAAAAAGTTTTTAAAATGAAATATTTTGAAGAGAAGGACACGTTCAATATGCGAACATGATCGCTGGAAGGAAGAGGATTCAGGCTCATTGAGGAGATCCTACTATCCTTTTGCACTACTCATGCATGAAATTCAACACAATAAATACTCATTTCATTTTCCAATACAGGAGAGGTTTCATAATAATGAGAATAGTACCACTAATGTCACAGGAAATGTTCTTAACAACACGAGCAAAATATAAACCTTTATAGGTAATAAATGATCGCCATCTCTGTCATAAAGTTTTACTTTCAAATTTTTTTCGATATATGATCATACATTGTATTCGATAAGCTTTCTGCGATCTGCTAATGCTGATACCTTTTTGGAAATGTTGAAATATTGTTGAGCCAGTTGGAGCTACAACTACTAGGTTTGATTCGTAAATTACGAAGGGCGTTTGATTGACTTTATATATCTGAACGAGCACTAGTGGCATGCGTCCATAAATAGTAGATAGCTGTCATATTGAGACGACGCGTGTAACAATTTTTGCAATGTTTGCACATAGTGAGATAAACCAGAAAGATATTTCTTCTTGATACTGCAAAAAGAAATGCCTTTCGTGTAACAAACACCTGATCTTACTGCAAGTACCGATGTCTTTGACACCAAAAAGAATATTATCGATATGAATAAATAAACACATCGCTCTTTCCACGTTGTAAACACACACAGCAACCGAAAATTGCTATTCGGCGCTGCCGGGAAACAGGCGGCGGCCGAATAACAATTTTTGGTTGCTGGGTGTGGTTGCAACATCCTAAAGGGGAAGGTTTCGTTGATTATAGTCCCACGACCAAATGGTTCAAGAAATTCCACTTAGGTGAACGAAACCTCGACGATCAGCCTCAAGATCAGGTAAGTCTTGAACCGTGGATTTGGAGGCCGTGCGCCAGGCTGCCGCGGCAAATCCGATAGCCAGTATTCGGAGATCATCAGGCGAGCTGTGCATGTAACAAACCACACTGGTTCGTTACCTTCAGGACTTCGGCAACTTCTAAGGAGCTGCCGCATTGTCCCGCACGAACTGAAATCAGCTGAAGCAAACCGCCTAGTGGAAGTGTGTACGAAACTCAAAGAAAATCCGCCCGATGTACGTTTCATCAATATAATTATTATGTACGATAAAAAGTGGGTCGATTTCCGTAAACCTAACTCACAGCGGCTGTGGTTGAGCCCGGGTCAGTTTCCTGAACTTGTTGCCAAACGTGGGCGCTTCGAGCACAAGGTGATGCTCTGCGTCTGCTGCAATTTCCAGGGGATAATCTATTACGAATTTGTTTTAGACGGTCGGACCATCAACGCCAATCTCTACTCTGAACAATTGGAGCGTGTGTATGCCGTTTTGAAGGATAAGTACCCGGCACTGGTGGGCAGAAAGCGCGCTCTCCTACAGCAGGACAACGCTCGGCCTCATACCGCGCGAGCGACGCAGGCAAAACTCAAGGAACTTTAGGGCATCGAAGTGATGCCATTACCAACATATAGTCCGGACCTACCCCCATTCGATTATTACTTGTTCCTGTCCATGGCTTACTTTCTTCGCGGTCGGCATTTCAACAACAAGGAGGAAGTGGCAGCGGCGGTGAAGGAGTTCTTCGCCTTGAAGGACAAAAACCTGTACCGGGGCGGAATTGAACTGGCAGACACATGGCTAAAGACGTTGCAACACGATGGCCTATATTTTGAATGCTAGCCAGCTTTCGTCGTAAAGGTACGTATGAAGATATAAAGTGATCCACAAAAAAAAAACTTTCGACTGACTTTCTGTACTTAAAAGCACTTAACAATGGAGGAGGGAAAACATAGAAAGTAAGCCTGATTTCTGCAAATTTATAAGTTCTTCAAATTATTTATTGATACATAGAAAAAGGTGTACGCCATTATACTTTCGCACAGTGTGTCTGACTGAATAAACTGACTAACTGTCATTCGAAAGACAGCTGTTTCTGTACAAAAATAAAGCGAATTGGGCGCACTGATTTTTACAGAACAGTGCTTGTTCAAATCTGTTTAAGTCATAAATGAAATCTTTCTTTGGAATTTTAATTGATATTTATATTTAATTTTTCTTACTGATTAACGAATTGCAAGATAGTGTATATACACTAATACTGTATCACGAAAGCAATACGAGATTACACCATATAATAAACATTTTTAGGATGACAATACGATTTTTGGTGTAAGTGTGACAAGGATGGTAAGTCGAATAATATCCGAAAACTTGAAAATTTTATCGTCCTGGAGAGGGCCCAAACCCGCATTTCCCAGATATATATTCAAATTATATTCAGTTATATTCTACTTGTTTTCAAATTATTCGGAAACTTGACACTTGGTAGTTCTGGATGGTGTAGTGGTTAACATACCCGGGCGATATTTGGGAGACGCGGTTTCGTGTCCCGCTCCAGGACAATGAAATTTTAAGTTTTCGGATATTTTCTGACCTACAATCCTTGTCACACTTACGCCAAATAGTCAAATCTTCGAAATTTCTATTAATATTGCTTTTTTATATAATAATTTAACAAATTTTTTACATCAACCGGGGACTTTGAGCTACTATATTATAAAAAATTCACTTCAAATGACAATACCGATTATGAATGCTACTCTACTGTCTCATTCAGTTTTAAATCAAATTCACATTATGTCTGCGTGGTTCGTCTTTTATATATATTTAACTAAGGCGAAAAGTATATCTGTCAGATTCTGGGTTAGTGTTATCCAGAAATTATGGTAAGCATACATTGCACGAAATCCTTTAATTGCAAAGTGTTCCAACGGTTAAAAGAAAATAATTTCAGAAAGTGAAATAAATTTAGACTCCAGCCCACACAGCTGTATGAAGCTCATATTTACAGTGAACATAGAAAATTTGAAATATCTGAAATATTTACATATTTTTTTCTGTTTGGAGATCAGTGTAAAGTCTAATTCTTATGAGCGCAAATAAGCTTAAACTTTTAAAGCCTCAGATTCAAAGATCTGGGATTTTCTTCCATTTTGACAAAGATAAAGAGGCTTTAATTTTTGCCACTTTCGGAGCATCAAACATAGAAATGGATATGACAGCAGCATGGCATTGGAGATGGGTCTAAGGACTTTATAACGACTGACCCTGAACTTTAACTAATCGCGAATTTGCAAAGACAGCGAGACTGTAGATCAGGCATGTGTAAGTTGAAAACCGATGAGTGGATATGACATTTTAAATATTTCCGTTTGCCATACCACATGATTTTATTTTAAAATTTAAAGATATTGGTATTTATTTGACAAAAAAGCGTTCGATTTCGTTATATATTTTATTTAAGTTATGTCATTAGTATAAACAATGTACTAGAAGACTATCAGTAAAACATACATTTTATGAGAGATTTATTCAGCTTTTTATCACTTAATGTTTATTTTAATGAATATAATTTCTTTAAAATTCGCTATTCGAACAAAATTAATTTAAGCTTAATAGATCAGATGCATTCAGTGGGCGTTCGGGATTTCATTTCTCTCACATAGATATAGGTAGAAAAATCGATGTTTTGGCACCGATAAAAAACAATAATCGTTACTTTATCATCGATGTTGCAGTAACTGATAAACAAAGAAAACACATATGTTCAAGTCCGTTGTTGGAGACTGGTAAAGAACGTTTACGGCTTAAAGTAAAGGAATTTATTCTTGTTGCATTCCTATAAAGAAGAAGGGTATGTCAACTTTTCATTGGTTGGTTTGATCAATGATGCGTACGTGGAAACGAAGTTGTTTTGCTGGATGCTTTGGGAGCCGATACATCCAGGTATCCACCGGGCGGTGTGGCCATAATGAATTGTGACGTGGGTGATGCTTCGCAGGAGCCTTAACGCAACGTATATCACACCAGCAAAAGATGTCTAGATATCCGAAGAAATGTTTACTCACGCAGGCACTCAACTTTTCAGAAAAGTGCTTTCTCAAAAAGATTTATCACCAAAATATGAAGAATTTAAATTGTGATATGAGATTTCCTTAATATAATTATTTTTTCTAACTAATAAAAACATTTTAAAATAACGAAAGTAAGAATTTTTGTTGCGTTACATAATACTTTAACGGATGTTAATAAACTGAAACCTGGGATTTTTAAACAGCTGTAATATGCTAAATTCACTTCAAGCTATGCTGCCGAATAGGAATACTGGTTATCTATGTTTTTTATTAATTTATTTCTTGAAATTAAGTACCCATTTCCAAGGAGTTCGTCTTTAATTCTTAAAAAACAATATCAAAAATACATCTGTCTGTTTCTAGGATTACGTTTACCAGAACTCATGATAAACCTATATTGCAGGGAATCGTTTAGTACAAATGTCTTCCAGTAATTAAAAGAAAGAAAGTTGAAAAATCTGAATTAAAGTTATACGTTTGCTGGCACTACTGGATGAATCAGAAGTCTTTATTGACTGTGAACACAGGAAACATGAAATATATGAAACATTTTAACTGCTGTGTGGAGATCAGAGCAATGTGTAGTTCTTATGACGCAAACTTGTACTTTAAAAGCCTCAAGTTCAAAGACGGCGGGTTTTGCATTTGGAGACAAACCTGGAGGAACTGGTTATGGAGGAAGTATAGGTTTGTATTTGAATCTAACAAATATAAACGATTGAACTTTAAACAACTGAAATTGAAAATTATTTAAAACAGCGATCACGATAAAAACAATACAAACAATGGTTGGCTCACAAACCCGACCTATCATGTGACACCTGAAATTTCTACACTTTGGCAGCTACAGTGGCTTTGTTACGATTTATATCCTCCTTATCCCTCTAACATTACTTTTTAGCTAAAGTACTAATTTTACATGTATTGTTTACCATCGGTTAGTTCGTGGTTTGTAATTGACTAGTTATAACCTTACATATTGTTCTACGCACAAATAGCAATATCTATCCGTTAGGTTGTAACGAATTTCTCATATGTTCAATTAGTTCGACTCTTCCATTAATATCGATACGAACGGGTTCGGCTCTGCTATGCATAACATCAATTACACTCAGGATAACCTTTGCGCCGCCCCGGTGGCGCAGTGGTCTAAGGCGATGGCCTCTGATCATTCGTCCGAAAGGGGTCCGGGTTCGAATCCCGGTGAGGCATGGATGTAGTGTTTGTCTTACGGCACTGGCTCTCTCCCTTCCCTGGAACCAGTGACCCTAAATTAGGGACGGGAGACTGCTTATAGCCCATTGAGTTGCTCACGGTGGTCGTTAAACATCAAAAAAAAAAAAAAAAACCCTTTGCCTTGAAGATTTCTACGGGAAGAATATTTTTTAAAGCGAAATTTTAGAAGAAGATATACTATGATATGCATTGGATATAGAGACGTATCCATAGCTTAAAAAAAAACAGAAAACGGGTTACTGATAGTTTAAGTACGACTTGAACACGGTGACACATGCACTGAATTACATAACATTGGCTGTGTTATACAGAAAATACACTCAGGATAACTTTGCAATGAAGATTTCTACGGGGAAAAATATTTTTCAGAACGAAATATTAGAAGCAGAGATATTCTGATATGCATGTTATATAGTGACGTATCCAAAGCCTCAAAAAAAAAACAGAAAACGGTTTACTGATAGTTTAAGTACGACTTGTACACGGTCACACATGCACTGAATTACATAACATTGGCTGAGTGTATACAGAAAATACACTCAGGATAACACTCAGAATAACCTTTGCAATGAAGATTTCTACGGGGAAAAAATATTTTTCAAAACGAAATTTTAGAAGCAGAGATACTATGATATGAATTGGATATAGTGACGTATCCAAAGCTTCCGAAAAAAACAGAAAACGGTTTACTGATAGTTTAAGTACGACTTGTACACCGTGACACATGCACTGAATTACATGACATTGGCTGTGTTATACAGAAAATACACTCAGAATAACACTCAGGATAACCTTTGCAATGAGGATTTCTACGGAAAAAAAGATTTTTCAAAACGAAATTTTAGAAGCAGAGATGCTGTGATATGCATTGGATATAGTGATGTATTCAAAGCTTCCGAAAAAATAGAAAACGGTTTACTGATCGTTTAAGTACGACTTGTACTCGGTGACACATGCACTGAATTACGTAACATTGGCTGTATTACACAGAAAATACACTCAGGATAACCTTTGCAATGAAGATTTCTACGGGGAAAAATATTTTTCAAAACGAAATATTATAAGCAGAGATATTCTGATATGCATGTTATATAGTTACGTATCCAAGGCTTCCGAAAATACAGAAAACGGTTTATTGATAGTTTAAGTACGACTTGAACACGGTGACACATGCACTGAATTACATAACATTGTCTGTATCATACAGAAAATACACTCAGGATAACCTTTGCAATGAAGATTTTTATGGGGAAAAACGATTTTTCGAAACGAAATATTAGAAGCAGAGATATTCTGGTATGAATGTTATATAGTGATGTATCAAAAGCCTCCGAAAAAACAGAAAACGGTTTACTGATTGTTTAAGTACGACTTGTACACGGTGACACATGCACTGATTTACATAACATTGGCTGTATTATGCAGAAAATACACTCAGGATAACACTCATTATAACTTTTGCAATGAAGATTTCTACGGGGAAAAAAGATTTTTCAAAACGAAATTTTAGAAGCAGAGATACTATGATATGAATTGGATATAGTGACGTATCCCAAGCCACCGAAAAAACAGAAAACGGTTTACTGATAGTTTAAGTATGACTTGTTCACGGTGACACATGCATTAAATTACATGACATTGGCTGTATTACACAGAAAACACACTCAGGATAACACTCAGGATAACATTTGCAGTGAAGATTTCTACATAGAAAAAATATTTTTCAAAACCAAATTTTAGAAGCAGAGATATTGTGATATGCATTGTATATAGTGACGTATCCAAAGCTTCCGAAAAACAGGAAACGGTTTACTGATAGTTTAAGTACGACTTGTACACGGTGACATATGCACTGAATTAAATAACATTATCTGTATTATACAGAAAATATTTCCTCTGTTCGAAACTCTTAGTGCATGAATGTGCAAAGTTACATGCAACCTTTTAACTACATATAACTATATTACCGCTCAGAGTGTTGCTGTTTAAAAAAAGAAGAAATTTAACAAGCGAAACGTCGTGAAATGTATTATAATGGTACCAACTGTTTTGATAGAAGATACTAAATAAGTGAAGCGCCATGAAATGAATTAGAGTGTTACTATTTTAACAGACGCAACTTAACAAGCAAAATACTGTAAAATGTATTAGAGTGTTACTGACTGTCGTAGCAGAAGAATTTTAGTGCTTCGACAAAAGTCTCATAACAAATGAAACCATGTAAATGTACTAGAGTGTTATTAACTGTTTTATCAGATGAAACTGAACAAGTAAAATGCCGGAAAATATAGTGATATGAGTTGCAGGACTTTCTGATGAAGTCTGAACTTCCCTAATCTCATCCAAAAACTTACACGCATTCAGCTCGTTCATAAATAAATTTTGCCCTCAGCGAATTCGATGCGATGAGGTCATTCGTTGCCAGATAACTGTTCCAGGAAAGGTTTAATCGCAGCCAGCTCCGTGGCTCCCACTAACTTTCATAGCGGCCTAAAGGAGGTGGGGTTGTTCTCTTGCATTACTCAGCCAGTGGATTAAACATTCGGAGACAGGGGATCCGGCTCAGCTCGTTTCTTGCTAAGCAACATAATATAAGCTCGCATTTTTGCGCACTTTATCCTTTGACGAAAATTTAAGTTCGAGTTTCACTACTTCTGTACTTATATTGCTATTTTAACTTAATTTAATTGAATGTCTTTAAATTCTAACTGAAAAAATAATTCAAATTCCAAACCTTTTAGTTGCACCTGCTTTTCTGCTGCCCGCTATCTTAACATACCCTACTTGAGCACTTTTCAAGTCACAGTTAAAAAACAATGCTTTCTGTCCAATAGTAACATTTTGATTGGGAAAGGATTTTAAGGATATCGTTTTCTAAAATATTTTAAATACTTTTCTTGGGAAATGATTTTCTGCTCCAATTCCAATCACGGACATTTCTTCCCCCTTTTAGAAAGGTATAGGCATTGGGAATACACTTCATTTCGTGAAAATGATTTCTTATCCGTATGCAGTGTTGTACATTCATTAAATAGTGAAATTAATCTGTAATTTTTTTTCTAATAAGGGAACCCATTCTGTTATGTCGCTTGAAAAAATGATCCTAAGAATGGTCAAGGGTCACTTTTTTGATAAACGTGGAGCTTTACCTCAAGACATTTTATTAAGTTATGCAAAAGGATCAGCAAAAGAAGTTGAAAATACAATTTCCATATTCCCCGATAAAATTGGAGAAACATTAAAAGGGATACTGAGAGCTGTTTTAAATGCACACTCTGTGTTTCCGAAACTGAAAATTGTTAATAATTTAATCAAAGCGATAAATATGAACTGTTATCACAAGTTCCAGTAATAAAAAAATACTACAAATACTGTAAAATGAAATCTTTCTCCTTAGATAGATTTTTGGGCATAAATCTGCTTTTCGAAAACAAACGTCAAAGCTTAGCAGTTCACTTAGAAAAATATTTTGTGGCCTATTGCAACAAAAAAGAGTGTTTATGAAAATATATAATTCAGTAAGTTTTGGTCTATTAATTGTATCAGTTATAACTTATGATTAGGTATGTTTAAGAATAAATTATTACTTCTTGTATTAATCATAGTATTAACATTCTGAAAGTCGTTCTAAGTTCGTAGTATTTTTTTGAAGATACATGAATAAATATAAAAATGCACACCTTAATGTTTTAGTACGTATTCCATGATTTTTATATGGAAAAATCCATTCATTCTTTACGCTTTTTAATGCATATGATCCTGTGTCCGATCACAAAGTTAATGAGAACTTTCAGTAAAATTATTTTATAAAAATATAAATATTAAATTAAAAAAAATGTAGTTCATTTTCTTCATTTCTAAGTCCTCAATTATCAGTTCGAGAAGGAAAGATACAGGTGACATATCCATCCCTAAAAATATCATTCATGATAATAAAATACACAGATTATATTTAGCACTAAATGAAAAAATGTCCTTCGAAATCAGAAGATACGCTGCAGTCTAGTATAGTAAATAATATTTGAATAAAACAATCTGAAATAAAACCAGGAACTCATATCAGAGAGTTACTTTTTAAAATTTCACTTAATATTATACCTACAAAAAATGGTTTTATAGAATAAAATTGGTACCGAATCCTAACTGTAATTACTGTGGTTTGGAGGAGACACTTCAACATCTATTTGTTGATTGTAATTTTGCATAGTATATCTTGGATTGATTACAACAATATTCAAATTATAGTCATAAATTCACAGTCCATCAAATTTTGTATCATGTACCTTTAGACTGCACTGAACCCAAAAATGTAGTAATTCAGCATCTATTAGCAATTACAAACTATAACATATGGAAAAACAGATATGCTTTGTCTTATGCACAAAAAGCAAAAAATGCTCAGCAAATCAAAATAGTTATTAAATGTGACCTTAGAAAACTACTAGAGTTCGAAACCAAACATTATGATCTCAAAAAACGTTCAATAAATGGAAAACACTGGCCCCAATAATATACAAAAAAGGAAACAGAGTGCTTAATAAAACTATAGAATAAGGTATTTAAAATTAAAATATTAGTAGTTACAATGTGAAATGCAATAAAACTGAAAACTATAAATAAGTCAAACATACATTAATACATGCATTAAAATTGCTTTTGACTTCTTTTCGGTATTGTATTAAATAAATTAAAATTTAGTAGTAAATTCGATTTTGCCTACAGTTCAAAGGTTGTAACATTTTACTGTCCAATACTATAAAGTATTAGGTGAATCATTAAACCATAATGGAAACCATAAATTACAAATAAAATCATTAGTACTATTAAAACTAAAAAATTGGATCCATTTATGTTTTCATCTACATCTTTTGTATATCCTGTACTATCATGTTACAGCACTTTCCTATGTTTTAGTAATTTAAAAAAGATATTTTGTGTAGTCTAATTTTTACTAATTTTTTTATTTGAAATACCTTTATCGTGGACCCCTTCCTAAGTGTATGAAGTAAGTGAAATTGGCTATTAAAAAATTATCCTCTCTTAAAGTTAAAACAAAATTCAAAAAAGGATAAATAAATAACTATTAAACATTTTAGTTTACGAAAAGAATGAATGAATGTGTTTCTGAATGGAAAAATAAGGTAAAAGAGTAATAGATTCCTTAATAATTCTTTAACTGTCTCTCATGCGTCGGCCTTTTTGTAAAAGTCGGACATGATGTATAAATGAAAGAAACAAAACTCCTTCTCTCTTTTCAGTGAATTTGCTTTTAAAAGATAAGGGTCATTCCAATGAAAACATGAAACCATACCCGTTGGCATTAAGCCAGTTATGCAACTGTTAAGGGGCCGTCCATAAAGTTCGTTGGTGATTTTTTACTATTTTTAGAGTCCCCCTTTCGCATGGCACATTTTGCTTGATTGTTGACACCTCTCCCCCTAAAACATACGTCCTAAATCCCCCCAAGCCCCTTTTTTTGACGACTGCTTTTAGAAGTCCTTTGAGCAACAGAAAGAAAATTTGTAATTATTTAAAGGAATCTTCCGTATATTTACAGTTTTTTTTCAGAAAATATTTATTATTTAGGCATTAATTTATTCTCAGATGTTCCTGAACTTTATCATTTTGAAATAAAAATCTACTGATGAACGCATGCATTCTAGGTTGCAACACTCTGGATCATACCATCTGCAGAACACAATAGATTTTTTAGTACAAATACGAGAACTTAAAATTCTGATTTAGCTAAATATCATCAGAAATCTGAAATTTGCCTTATCATTTTTTAACTATCAAAATATAAACAAGAAAGATGGAACCAAATTTCAGATGTAATGAGCACGTTTTTTGAATCCGTTCTGCTGAAAATGAAATTTAGCAAACCTATTCAAAATAAATGGAACCGGTATAGAATCTAGTAGTATCTGACCGAAGAAAGAAGTTTTCAGTCGGGTTTTTAATCCCGTAGATATTGCTGTAAACGGAATCTTCATCTGACGGTCTCTGGTGGCAGACGTGTGCAAGAAGAAAAAATTTAAATTATGTCCGAAGCGATTCGCAGAGAAAACGCTCTCCAACAAAGAAAGATTTTTTCAAAACGGGCACTGAGAAGCAGAGATATCATCAAATATAAGACATGCGCCTGTCGGTAAAAGCAAGAATTATTTTAAAGAGAAAGTCTTTTAAAAAGGTTTTTCGATGTGAGAGGTAACGTTCCACGAAATAATTTTTTTAGTAGGGTTTTAAGGATCTCAGATTTTACGGCAAATAAATCAGACGCAGAAATTAACCCTTACGCTCACTGGTGGCCACACCGTTCTTTATCAAATATTATAAATTATATGCAAAACATTTCGTATCAGGAGCTGCATCCGGTGCAGAAAGAATTTTTCAAATCGGAGTTCCAGAAGCGGAAATATTTGAGAAAAACTGAACTTCTCTTTACGTCTCCTAGCATAAAGTTTATGCATTACATGAATATTTTGAAATTATATGAGAAACATTTTATACCGGAAACGCTGTATAACAAAGAGGGATTTTTTTTAATCTGAAAATTAGAGGCGGAGATATTGGCTGAAACAAGAGAGACATCTACGTCCTCTGATGGAGAAACAGTGCATTATTTTAATAAGGAAATTTCTCAAATACTTATCGACATAAGCGGTATCGATCAACGAAATAATTTTTTTAATCGAGTGTTTAGAATGTGATATTTTTTTCTGCATATACGAAGCAGAGATTTAACGCTTATGCTCCCGGGTTGCCAAACCATTTTTTATAAAAAATTAGAAATTACAACAGAACATTTTTCCATCAGCAGCTGTATCCGGTGCTGGAAGTATTTTTCAAATAGGAGTTTTAGAAGCAGAGATATCGGGGAAAGTGCAATTTAGTTTTACTCCATACAGAGGAACTTCAATGAATTACTTGAAAATTTTAAAATTTTATTAGAAACATGTCGCACCGGAAACTCTGTCCAACAAATAAGAAATTCTTCAAATAGGACCATTGAAGCAGAGATATTGAAAAAAAAAAGCAGGAGATATTTTTACGCCTCCTGGCGGAAGAACGACATATAATTTCAGGAAGATAACATTCCGAGTAGAATCGGTGCACTAAAGAATTTCTTCAATCGAGATTTTAGAAGCTCAAATTTGGCTGCAAATACATCAGAAGCAGAAATCAACACTTACGCCCCATCATGGTCAAGCCATTTTGTACCAAAAATTAGAAATTATATGCAAAATATTTCGCATCACGAACTGTGTTCACGGAAGGAAAAGTTTTCAAATCGGAGTTTTTGAAGCAATTCACTTTTACGCTCCCTAGCGCAGAATCTATGCGTAACTTGGAAAAGTTACTATGTTTAAAATAATCTTCGACACGAATGGAATTGAAATGAACTTCGACCCGAATGGAATTGGATGTTTAGAAGAAAATATATGAAATACAATGTGTTTTGAATTCGATGTCATTTGAATTTACGCCCTCTAACAGTAAAATATTAGATGGTAAAAAAAACAAATAAAGGATAATCATTCACTCAACTAAAACTTCCTAAAGCAAAAATAATTTTTCAAATTGGACTATTAGTTGCAGAGATATCGTGTGTACAGTTGGACAGACAGACCGATAACCTTAGCAAGATCTTTTTTTTTTTTACAAAAGATGTGCTAAAAAGACAAAACAAAACGGAGGAATACTATCCACAATTTTTTTTTATCGCTGGACGTCAGAATTACTAAACCTCCCCCATGTCACATTTGGTCCGATTGTCAGAACCCTACCCTCCTCCCCTGAAATCTCGGATGTATTTTATGGATAGCCCCTAAACTGGACGTTCCATTCCTACGTAAATGGCGGTGGGTTTTCGGTGTAAACATTAACGAACAGCATCCTGCACCTCTTCGTCTGGGTAAAATCTGTGACTTCGCAGATGCTTATTCAGCTTCTCGGAAATTGAAAGTCTGCGGGCTGTATGCCGAATCTGTTCTTCTGTGACTTAGAATTACAAGAATTGTGGCACTCACTGCCCGCTGATCTTCTGGTATTGTAAATGATCCTGTAAAACAGTGTCACGCTCTGTTCACTGTTTCCTACCTCGGCAAGTTTTTTCAACGGGGCTCTTGTGTCTCCCGGTATGAGACTACCCACTCCAGCGACGGAAACGCCGATGATCACACGGACTGCTTGCCATGGACGCGAATCAGTAATCAACGGTTACCACGCATCTCGGAACCTATTACTCCAGTCTTCAACAAGTGACAAAGACACTCAGTTTGCATACACGTTATTCATGCGGCAATGATTTCCTGTCTGTACTCCCGGCACCTTACGCAGTTGAAAACGGAAACCCCGCTCTCTGTTCAACGTTCGTTACTTCAATCCTGACTGGTTCGACCGAATACCTGCACGAGGTCCTGTACAAAGGCCAACCGTTTCCGTCATAACGCGATCGCGCGCCGAATTTCACTGCGTCATAACATTACAAAGATGTGCCTAATACGTTTGTGACGACGCTGTCAGATAAATTTATTCGGCAATTTGCAATGCTTATTGGCTTGTTTTCATTTAAAGGACAATATGCAAATTCATTTTTAGAAAATGAGCACAAAGTCATTTAGGACCTTACGAGATTTAAAGTATGATCAAACGTATGCCTCAGTTTAGGCAATTACACAAACATGTTCATGAAGTTTGTATATTTTTAAATGATTTTAAGTGTATATTTTACTGCAGTGCAGCACAGATACACAACTTGACAAAATGTTTGAAAAATGATTCTACCACTAGAACGCAAATCAAGTTTTTTAAATCAGGCAAACCACATGCAAGATGCTGAAATTTATACTGGCACCCACACATTGCTCCGGACATTAAACGACATGTGTTACATTCAAGAAGCAACGCATATGTTGTTAGTCACTTAGAAAAGTGCCCCGCGCTCGTTAGCTTGGTTCAAGAGGAGTTAACTTGGATCAAAGTGCAATACAAACTTGTGGTTCGGTTTGACTTATCAGTATAAAGTCAAATGAATGTCCCTTAGTGTAACGAATGCCAGCGCATATCCAGTTTGATGTAAGCAGCGAGATGTTATTTTTCAGATTTTCGTGGTTCCGTTTTGTCCCATTAATGTTCTTGACCGAAACCATAAATGCGGGCCTCTACCTCGACTTTTCAAATAAAACTGCTCTAGCGACATAAAAAAATTGTTGCAGTAGTATGAGGCTCGTTCAAAATTTATTAGCAGGAAAATGCATCATGTTGATCGCTTTTATTCAGATGTATTTTTTGCTTTGTTTTACCTTGGGACGTTGACCTGGCCAACATAGTTCACTGAATTAAACATTATAGAGAATATCTCGGATCATCTGGATCGTCCAGGGCGTGGAAGTCCTGATCAATGTTGTGGAGTCGGCCAAATCGTATGGGTGTTTTCTTCGAAGTTAGGCTTGAGCACATAATTCATTTTGTACAAAACAATTAATGCTAGCAAATTATAAATTACCAACACTGTGGAAGTTGTTTGGAGTATGTCTATAACTTTATCAGAAGTACAATGCACAATGTCATACGGCTTGCATTATTTTGCAGTGGATTTTAGACATGGGTGTGAAAAAGTTAAACTGTCTAGCTCAGAGTCCTGGCCTGCAGCACATGAAGGATGTGAAATTGCACTTTCCGCTTCGAAAAAGCAAATGGTGCTAAACAAACTCAAGTTAACTGATCACTACTTTCAAATCCAGGTTGAAGCATATCAGAATGTATTTGGAAAACACTTTTAGAGATCACTTCATGAAGAATGAGAGCCGCCATATTAGTAAAAGCTTTAAAAATACAGAACTATATCTTTTTATGAATAGAGATGATTCGTAGAAATTCAGGTGTCCATAAATTAATTAAACTAGATAAATAATATTAAAGCATTGTATATTGTAACGAACTAAAAACCTCTTTTCATTTTCTGCACTCTATAAAATATTTAGCGGTTCGCGGTTTTTTTGCAAGACACATATCATATTAACCCTGAAATTTATATGAGGGTTCGTATTCTGAATTCAAGTCATATTCGAATTGATTCAGAAAAAATGTTATTTTCTGTAAAGACGTATCTTGTTGTAAAAAGAATATAATGAAAATTTCAAGCAAAATTGTTGAATCCAATCATTCTTACAATAGTATTTTTTTCGATTGTCTAAGTTTGCATTCTGTGACTTTGTAAGGAACTACTGATCTTCAGAGCACTTCTATAAAGCCATATAATATTAATAGCGTTTACACTTAAAACACAGGAACATTGTATTAAAGCAGCAATCACCTTTAAGAGAAACAAATGAAACGGAAGGAAATCTGGTGTTGATAATATCCGGAGTTTTGAGCATATTCATACCGTATAATTTCGGACTTTTAGTGAATAAAAGAATTTCTCTGTTTATAACTGTCCCCAGTACGCAAAACTATTTAATTTCCATGGGTTTCAGCACAGAAATACTCTTACCGTTGGCTGATAAAGCAAAAAAAGAAAAAATGGAAGGCTAATAAATAACGTTTTCCTCATTCCTAATTTAACTGAATAAAAAAATATTTAGTTGTAAAAATTTAGTTGATTTCTGTTCCACCATGGGTAGTGCTATTTCTACTTTTACTGAAATCAGATGTTGTTTCTTTTCATCAAAATAAAGCGCAGGATCTCATTGAGCTGAAATAGCTGAAGGATATTGAATAATCATTGTTTCGATATTTCTTGCCATCGTTACGCAACCTAGGCTTATGATTTTCAAGAATCCTTGTCTTCAAAGATCAAAGTACCACATGGAACACACGACTTAGTGTGCCTCGCTGGGATCTTTGAAATCCCTCTATACCTCTTTGCTGAAGGTGAAGAGTGATAGAGGGTTTAGAGATCCGAGGGTCTCAGAGATTAATTCACAGAAAACAAGTCAAACTCCCTTGGCCATTCAATAATTGGAACAGCCTTGAGAGTCAAAACTTTGTTTCTGCATGCGTTCGTAGCCTTTTGTATTATCTTTCGTTCTGTTTTATACTGCACAATGCATTTTCACTAAATCAATTTCGCACTTTCGCACCTTCAAGACATCATAGCTTTCAAAGTAAGCAGGCACCATCCCCTGGGAAATTTGTAAGTAAGCAAGCTCCCAAGTGGATAGAGAAAAACATCGGAAAGTGAAACATACATTTGCTGAAGATCAGGAAAAATCCTCTTACTAAAAGACAAGGCCAAAAATTGGTATCTTGTAGTTGCTCACTTAAATCTAAATTGTATCTCAAGTTACTCAGATAAACCTGGAAAGGTTCACCAATTCAACTTTTATCTTATGTTTCATATTTTCATATACACTGACGGAAAAAAATCCCAACACCAAGAAAAAATAGTTGTAGAGGGATGAAATGGCGGCAATATATTTGTATAGGTAACAAATTTAATCGATTAAGGTTTCAAGATCACAGCTTAATGTAAGCGCGAAAAGAGCCATTTTAAATGTAAAATGCTGGTACATTAATAACCCGTGTAACCGCCAGCATGTTGAATGCAAGCACGCAAACGTTCATGAATTGTGTCGTACAGGTGCTGGATGTCAGTTTGTGGGATGGAGTTCCATGCCTGTTGCACTTGATCGGTCAATACAGGGACGGTTAATGCTGGTTGGGGGTGACGCTGGAGTTGTCGTCCAATGATGCCCAATACATGCTCGATTGGAGAAAGATCTGGTGATCTAGCAGGCCACGGCAACATGTCGACACTCTGTAGAACATGTTGGATTACAACAACGGTATGCGGGCGAGCGTTATCCTGTTGAAAAACACCCCTGAAATGCTGTTCATGAATGGCAGCACAACAGGTTGAATCACCAGACCGACGTACAACTGTGCCGTCAGGTTGCGTGGTATAACCACGAGAGTGCTCCTGCTGTCATAGTAAATTGCTCCCCAGACCATAACTCCAGGAGTAGGTCCAGTGTGTATCGGCCGCAGACAGGTTGGTTGCAGGCGCCCCCCTGGCCTCCTTCTAACAAACACACGCCCATCACTGGCACCCAGGCAGAACCGGCTTTCATCAGAAAACACAACAGATCTCCACTTCGTCCTCCAGTGAGTTCTAGCTTGACACCACTGACGTCGCAATCGGTAGTGGTTTGGAGTAAGTGGAATGCATGCTACAGGGCGTCTAGCTCGGAGCTGTCCTTCAAGTAACCGATTTATAACAGTTCGTGGTGTCACTGTGGTGACAACTGCAGCTCGAATTGCTGCCGCGGACGCAGTACGATGCGCCACGGCCATACGCCGTACACGGCGGTCTTCCCTGTCAGTAGTGCCACGTGGCCGGCCGGAACCCGGTCTTCTTGAAGCAGTACCTTCCCTTGACCACCGCTGCCAACAATCATGCACAATGGCTACATTCCTGCCAAGTCGTTCTGCAATATTGCGGAAAGAAAATCCACCTTCTCGTAGCCCTATTACACGACCTCGTTAAAACTCCGAGAGATGTTGATAACACAACACATCTAATTATTGTGATGGTTCAAAATGTCATTCTCAATGTTAAAGAAGAGAAAATTTGACGATTAAAATCGGGAGTTTAACAGTCACGGGACTTGTTTGCTTTACCACAGAGAAAAGGGGTTGTTCCTTTATGCCTAGTATGCAACTTAATGGTGTATTTATACAAAGCTTACAATATGAGATGGCACTACAGGCTAAACAGGCTAGTTTTACCGAGACGTTTTCTCCTGGATCAGAAAGTGAAAATATTTACAACAGGAAAACTGAAATATATTCTTTAAGTGCAAGCTATATGAAATCCCCTCTTCTAAAAGATATAAATAAAACTCAGCGAACAAACTCTCATCTTACTTCTCTGAAGGTTACGTGGATACTATTGAGGCATTAGAAACCTTTATCTGATGCTGATATTGTTGAAGGTGTGCGCAAAACGTGTGACGAAATTGCCAAGTGTAAAGTTATTTAGTACAATAAAACATGTTCCTCTTTCAAATGACACTACATCGCGTAGTATGGAAACCTAAGTGGAAATTCATTTGGAACTTTGATAAGAGACTTTAAAAAAATAAATGCGATTTCATAACAGATGGCCTTGACGGATCAACAGACATTAACAAAATATCCGAATATATGGGGTTTTCTGACGGCGGGATATTTTGAGAGGAACGGTTACGTTTAATTCCACTTCTTGAAACGACTACTGGCGTTGATATTTGAATTAGGGTTGTAATTTTTTAAAATTCTAATGGACTTGATTTGCACAAAAGTATTTGTGGTGTTAGTGACGGCGCTTTTGTCATGGTCGGTAATTAAAAGGGATTTGTTTGTAGATTAAAACGTACTGTCCCTAACATTCAACGCGTCGATTGCTTGATTCACCAGACTATTTTTTTCGCTAAATAGCAAATTCAACTTAAATTCACGATGGATAAAGTATTTAATTAAATTATTTCTTTTTCGTCCCAGTTCAACCCTTTAACACAGACTGTTCAGGCAAATCTTTGCCAACTTATGTGTTGAACACAACGATATTTTGTTGCATAATGACGTACAGTGGTTAAGAAATTGAAGGGTAGTGGAGATATTATTGGAATTGAAATCAGCCGTCGTTGTATTATTGCAGAATAAGAATGATCTAAAGCACAACATGTTTTGTACTTAATGACTGTTGATAAAATCTTACTAAAGCATTTTGTTTAGAGCTACATGTGCCGCCACTTCAATAAATTTAAATCTCCAGTTATAGGGGAAAGATAAAAATGAAACAATTCAGAATATCAAACAAAACATTTGCTGATGAAGGAGTACTTTATCCTAGATAAAATTATCCATTTTAAAGTATTTGTAGAATATTTAGAAAAAGAAAGAGATGCGCAAAGAAAATAGTTTTTTGTTTAAATCTTTGGAAAAATCCATAACAATGTTTTACGTGTCATTTTGCAAAATTTGCTTTAAGATTTGTAGAGATTGTCCTCCCCAAATTAATACAGATATTCACAAAATATACCGTCTCATTGAGATCTCTGAAAATACTAGCGGCCTGTTACCTAATATGGATGGAAGTTCTTTACGGTTTTAATTAATCGATATTCAATATTTAGAAAAACTGATGACTGACTTTAAGAATAACAATGCTTCTATGTTCAGTTTATATTCTGATTAAAATTATATTTATTCTTTCTAGTTTGTTTAGAACTACATAATTCGTCTCATGTGTTACTTTGCCAGCCGCCTTTAGATAGGCTCACGGAAATGAATAAAGGGGATGTAGATGGAAACCTTACTTTCTATCATGTTGATTAAATTTCAATATTTAGTCATACCAATATTCAGACAACAACTGGTATAACGAAAAAAAATTATCCGTCATTTTTGGTCGACTCCGGGAAACGAATCCGGGTCCCCTCATTCCGGAATTAGTCGCTTTACCAACTGGGCTACGCATACGTTTGTAATCGCTGCTATCTGCCTTTTTCATGTCGTGTGCGTCCTGCGACGCAGGCACGTCAGAACCCCCCCCCTCCCCGAAAGAGGGCCGAGGGCAATGGCCCACGGGTCAGCAGTGACCATGAATCGTCGTAGGCAGCCATCCGCTGTAGAACGTGCACTTGAGAACTCCCAGTCAATCTAGTGTGGGGAATGCAACATCACACACTTTTATTTTTTTCGAAGCGCTGGATAAGGGATTCTCCTATTTTTTCCTATCTCGCGGAGTGTTAAGAACATCACACACTGCGAGATCTTGAACGGCCGTGTCATCCGGAAAGTTCGGGCGCCATTATAACGAAGTGAATTTCTCCGTCATTTTTGGTCCACGCCTGGAATCGAACCCGGGTCCCCTTATTCCGGAATAAGTCGCTCTACTAACTGAGCTACGCAGTCGTTCGTAATCGCTGCTATCTGTCTTTATGTCGTGTGCGTCTTGCGGGGCAGGCGCGTCACACTGGACTTCGTCGTGTGGAGTTTATGGATTTCTACCTTCATGTCACTGGAAATTTACCATTAAAGATTACACCGAAGGTAAATTCAAACTGTGGGGGAATTAAGCAGGGTAAACGTGGTATTCCCGAAGTATCATAACACCTCGTGCATTTGAATGAATTATTATATTAACACCTGTTCGTTTATTGTCATGTTAACTCATCGCGTTCAAATTGTTGTAACGTTCTATTTTTGAGTTTACAAAACAGGGCGGTTCCCTCAAGTTGAGCTCAAATACACAATCCTAGTGAGAATTTGCCGTAGTTTCTTAAATATGCGAGTCATATAACTGCAAGAAAATGCTATTTTCTTCTAAAAACACAGATTCAGTGTAACAGAGGGGTAATAAAAATCGACTGCAGCTACGCAGAAAAGCATGTGATCAGAAAACAATGGGAAAAAGGTAGGAAACACTGTAATTTTTTTTTATTTTACATACAAGATCAAATATTCAAACTCTCTACTACAATCTCCATATTTCACGTGTTTAAAATTACCTTTAGTCAAACAACTAGGACTGCTATATGTAGCAAGACATTTACTCAAGCTTTCTAGTAAAATGGCGATTGCTTTCTTTATAATGACTTGTGGTACACTGAGACCTGAATTTCGATCATGCCGATCGTGCCTACGAGCAGCGGTAAAACGACAGTCCATGGTTACTACCTCCCACAAAAAATAAGCTCAGCCTGAAATACTGCACTATGTCTGTCTCCTATCCTTCCTATCAGGGCTTTATAAACAACTTTCCAGTAATTTCCGCTTTTGAGTTCAGCAAAGAAATCGAATTATCTGCTTACGCCAAAGTAGTCTTTGGTGAACCTCACGTGTGTGATGTATCCGTACAAGAAAAAATTGTTATAATTATAAATGAGCAGCTAGATTTATTACACAAGATGATCAAATACAATGCTTAGCAGAAGGTTGTCATTATCTGACACATGCTTATGGATATCTGTAAAAAAATAAGTGAGATGAAGAAAGTACTTTGACTACAAATATCGAAATCATTGTTTAAATAACTAGGAGTACATTGTTAATAATATATGATTTATTAAAAAATCGTTTTATTCCTTATATCTTTTGTAAAAAAAGGTTGTGCTTCCATTAACGGTTTGTCCGTTCGTACGTCCGCATATAAACACGATATTTTTGCAACTGTTAAACCGAATTGAAATATTATTTTTGCCTTCGGAAGCTTGAAATATGCGAATGATGATCTTTCATTTTTTTTTTTTTACGATGTACAATTTCGCCGCTATATGGCGTAAAGGGAGATGATGTCGAATTTAAAAACACGTTTTACTCCACATATCTGCTCTAAACATCCAACTGAAAAAATTATGTTATCTTTCGATTCCATTTATGTTGATTAGTATTTTAGATATATTTACTTTTCAAATTACGCAGGCAATTTCCGCTAGGGGGCGTTAAACTAAATTACGTTTTCCCCGATAGCTTTTCTTCTAAAACTCCAATTTCTAAAATGTTTTCTTTGTCGGATACAGTTTCTAATGGAAAATCTTTTGCACAAAAGTTCCAATTTTTTTTAAAAATAATTTGGCCACCAGGGGGCGTAAGGGTTTTTTTTTCTTCTGATTTATTTGAAATAAAATATGAGCTTCTAAAATCTCGATTGAAAAACATTTTTAGTGGACGGATGCCACTCATGTCAATAAACCTTTTCGGAATATTTTCTTCCTAAAATATTACATGTTTTCTCCGCCAGGGGGCTTAGATGTATTTCATATTTTTGTCAATATCTCTACTTCTAGGATGCCGATTTGAAAAATTCCTTCTTTGTCGGATAGTGTTTGTGATGCGAAATGTTTTCCATATAAATTCAAAATTTTAAAGTAAATCATAGACTTAACGCTTGGGGCACAAAGGTAAATTGCGTTTTCTGCGTTATTTCTGCTTCTAAAACTCCGAATTGAAAAATTCTTCCTGTATCACGTACAACACCTGATGGATTTTTTTTCATATAATTTCTAATATTTAGTAAAGAATGGTTTGGCCACCAGGGGGCATGAGCTTTAATTTCTGCTTAGGTATTTGCAGCAAATTCTGAGCTCCTGAAAATTTGACTGAAGACATTCTTTCGTGGACGTATACTGTGCGAAACGAAAAAAACATTTGAGAATATTTTCTTCTTAAAATAATGCATGTTTTTTCCCGCCAGGAAGCGTGTACTCATATCTTATTTTTTTCGATATGTCTGTTTCTAAGAGTCCGTTTGAAAAATTTCTTTCACTGTTGAAGAGCGTTTCCCGTGCGAAATGATTCTCATATAAATTCATATTTTTCTTAACGCCCAAGGCTTCAACCAGAGGGCGTAAGTTCACGATTCCATTTACAGCAATATTTGAGGGTTTAAAAACCTGATTGAAAAACTTATTTCTTCCTATTATTTTCCATACCAGTTCCATTGAATCTAAATAGCTTTGATAAATTTAATTTGCGTCAGAACGGATTCAAAAGACATGCTTAGTACACCCGAACATTCGGTGTCATCTTTCTTGTTTTTTTTTTTTTTTTTTTTTTTTTTTTTTTTTTTTAATGGCTAAATCAGCTTCTTTCACAATTACTCAAATTTGTATCTGCACAATTTGAAGTGGATCCACCCAGGGTAGCGAGGAAATGATTGATATTGATATATGGTAACTGAATGTTTTTCAAAATTGTTTAGATTTGAAGACTTTTAATATTTTATTTTTTTCAACTTATCTTGTATACTCGTAAACAGTATATTGAATGAAATATATATTTCAGGTTCTGTTACTTCGGGTGAAGATCCGTAATATTTTTGTTTCAAACTTGGATTTCAAATATCGTTGACTGAACTTTTTCAAAGATTCTTTAAATTGAAGACTTTTTTAATACGATTTTAACCTGTGTCTTCTTACCTTGTACACTCATTGCCATAAAAATCCACGCACTATGAAAAAGCTGTGCGAATAAGGCAAAACTAGGCGAATAGCTATGGGGAGGGCAGACGCAAATGATTATAGATTCGTGCGGTTCCATATGCCCGGGCGTCTAAGGGTTGGGCTGCAATTGCAATTCATGTGGCTTATTAGGCGCCGCTCAGGGGACTCCACAGTTGTGCCGATGTGTTAGATAAGATTCCTCAGCGATCGACATACCTAGGAACCACAGTAAATTTGCTTAAGTGCAATTGATGAAGTTTGAACGAGGCCATATCTTTGGGGTGAGAGCAGCAAGGTGACCGACGGGCCGAATCGGCCGCCATCTGGCCCGGAAGGACAGAACGGAGCGATCGTGTTATAGCAATGGACACGGGAAAGCACTCAGACACGGCGGACTCCAACAACACGACCCAGACACACCACCAGCAGAGAGGACCGTGGTATCGTGAGTGCGGCACACAAAGATGCAACGACGTACTTGTCGAATATCCACAGACATGTGGTGGCTGTACCAATCACTGCTGTGTCTGCGAGAACAATTTCGAGATGTGTTTAAGAGGCGAATCTACACTTTTGACGTCCAGTAAGTTTTCTGCCATTAACGCCTGATCATCGTCCGCATCAATTGCAATGGTGTCAGCAGCAAGCAACGTAGAATTCTACGGACTGGCGACGTATAGTGTTCAGCGAAGAACCCAGCTTCTGCATGGGAACGGACAACCACCGATTCAGAGTGTGGATGATCGCAGGGGAGTGCTACAATCCCAATCACACTGTCCAGCAGCACACGTTCTGAACTGCAGGCGTGATGGTCTTGGGAGCCGTCGCGTATGGCAGCCGGACTTCCCTCGCAGTGATCCGAGTGACGTTGACAGCCCAGTGCTATGTACAGGGCGCTGTGCTGTCAACGTGTGATGCCTTTCCCAAAGGGGTGGCTTGGGGCCAATATCAACAAGGTAACGCACGTCTGCTCACGGCTCGGGTTTCAAGGACTGTCTAGGTCATGGGCCTGCCAGATCGCTTGAACTCCCGCCTATCGAACACTTGTGGAACCAGGTGGGATTAAAGTATTCTGCATCTCCCAGTGGTCCTGATTTAGAGCTTCAGTTGTCATAAGTGTAGGACAATCTATCCCAAGAAAACATACGGCGGCGTTTTGAATCCATGCTGAACTTTACCACCACGTGTATTCTAGCACGAGTCGGTTCGACGCGGTACTAGCGCTGGCCGCAATGTAAACCCTGTGTCAACGGGAAATCGTCCCCCTGTTACAATATAATAATCACATCAGGATTTTATTATATTTTAATGGAGGACTAAAACTCTTCAGTGTCCCACAAACATACAATTTTGAACAATGTAATAATTATTTTTAATTATATTCATTTTATTTCTGCAATATATTACTGTATAGTGTAATTTTTTACAATCATTGGCATTAAGACGAAATTAATGGCTAAATAACCATAAACTTATCCCTTTTATTATTTTCATCATTTTAAAACTCAACAGGAAAAGTACTTTCCCGTCATACCCGATATAGGCGAGTTAAGAAAACCTAAACTCAGTGCAATATTTGAAGAAAAAAATACACTGAGGGTAAAAACCGTAAACGAAAACGTAATGAATTCAATTAAAAAAAAACAAAGTGGTACGAAATAATTCGCAGCGCATATGCTTTGACGATAGGATACCAAAACAAAACCAGAAATAGTGATATTTTGAAAAATGGTATTAAATTAATATATCTGCGATTAAAGAGCTACGACAAAAAACATTGAAATTTGGTTATGCTTCTATCACAGGCGCGCTCTGTACAATGAGGGGTAAGCGCAAATATGTTACCATCTGTGAGGCTACGTGAAATATAGTAACACGTACTATTTTGCCAAGTCTTAAAATGATCCACTGGAACATGTATCGCAACCCTGCTTTATACATGTATATTCCGAAAGGGAAGTTTTGTTTCTTCTCTAATCAAAAGCTCTTTATCTAGAAAAACAAATCAAGTGTATTTACTTCCTCTCCAGGAAGATGATGGGAATCAACCCCATAAAAGGTTTTCTGAGAAAAATGACATTTTGTCGGAATAAATATTGCAAAATGTGGTCTGTGGAATGATATTTTATTCCCTTATGTTAAATTGCACTTGAATGTATGGCAAATGCTCTCTAAATCATGACGATATTAAAAGGAACATGACGACTAAAGAACCGCGTCCCAATCTTACGGGATTACATAGCTGAAAAAAGTATTTGAGATGTTCTTCTTCAGAAACCTCCATTGTACAAAACGGTAAGACAAAACCACTCGGATAGATATTTACTGAGTAACGAAACATCATCTCGACATTGGAAGCAATTCCTACGTTTCACACTACGAAGTGCTCTTGCATCCTAGAAATTTCATCAAATAACCCCTAGCAGTTAAAAATCTTACCGCGAAAAAACACCAACTAATTAAATCCTTATGTCAAAAGAATTTACGAGCTTAGGCTACAAAACGAACGCACGAGAGCAAATAAGAATTGCCAGCCATCATGATTGCACAGTAGTCTTAGCACTGTTTTTTTAATTTTGAAACGATACTAGAGCGCTCCACGAATAACTGCCATTAACCTTTAAATATTTGCTGGTTTCATTTTTATTTATAACACTACAAAGTAAAATTTATTTTGATGTACTTCTAATTTACAGTTCGCTCATTTCTACTGCCTAGTATCGTATACCATTCTCCGATCATTGTTTCAAGAGATGCAAGGGTTTCTGTCAACAATAAATGTGTACCCTTTAATAGGAAACTGCGCCAAATCACACATTTTGATTTTCATGCTCTTTGCTCCCGGAATTAAGGAAAGAAAGGACTTTAAGAAATTATTCATTTTAAATCATTCTGTTCATTATTTTGCCGAAATGTGGTCTTCCAACAGGCTAGTGCTATGGCAAAGTACACTACACATGACTTTGTTTTCGAACTCTATATTTACAAGCAGTAAACAATTTAAATAATAAATTTTATTTACAGAGTGAGTGGAGTACTTTGTGTATTTTCAAATGAAGTAGCATGAAAGTTGCTTATTGCTGAAACAGCGAGACGGCACCGAAAAGTAAGAAGTTTGTGTGTTGCCACATGATATGGGGCTGCAATGTGAGATCTCAACTTTTGTCACGCGTGAAGCACGACACCGACGCACTACTCTGCGGTGAGAAAGATCGTTCACATGAGTTTCTTGTTCCTATTCGGTGAATAAATCTGTGAATAATTTTGTCTTACCTGCATTAATTCATAATTTGAAAACATACATATTCATTACTTTTCTTCGTAGTTTCTAAACACATTTCATAACAAGTTATTTTTAATTCGTACGCTTCAGGAATATGTTTTTCTCTCTTATCTGGCTGGCCAGTGCGTTTATCCTGCAATAAGAAAACCACAGATATAATCTTGAATTAGATGCTGTTTGGCGGCATGCGGTTGGATCATTCGTAACGTGCCAGTATCAAAACCAGGAGGTAGGGGACTTGATTATCAACCCAGAGTGATTTAATGGTATGGCAGCAATTCAACAACGCAGGTGGTTTCTGAAGAAAGCTCGACTAAATGCATCCAAAGCATTTGACATTTTGTGAGGATTATTATGTCGTTTTAGCTGCACGCTGTCGTAAGTCCTGCACAGCCCAGGAATCGTCTTTGGAAGTTTCCGTAGGCCTCTGTCTTTGAATGAGTGTAAGAGAAATTCTATCCTATGTCTGCAATAAAATTCTGGTGTACACATTTTCTCGAAGATAATTACTTTGTAGTGTTATAAATTTTGAGCACAAATGAAAACTATCTTTAGCTAATATAGGACACAATAATTTTCCGAAAACATTGTTAGAACTCTTTTTAAAATTCAATTTATCTTACTCGAAAGTATTCTAATTTGGCCGTTAGATGGCAGGATAAGTTAGCGTATTAGTATTTCTGTCTGTAAGAAAAGAAATTTCCCATTTCTCGCAGATTTTGGTTTAATTATTTAGGCCAAATAGAAATAATTAAATGGTGCCAAAAGTTAGACTAGAAACTTGTCTCCCATAAATCATCTTAAATCCTACTGTACGTTCTGTTTTTGAAGAGAAAATTTGTACCTTAGCAGAAGACCCTTGAATCTGAGCTATGAAACTCCACCTACCTTCTGAGCTCCACCCCAAACAACATAATTGATTAAAAGGTAACAACGCGTATTTTGGCTTTTCATTGTGGACCCAATGAGAGACCGCTTCCATTCTGAATATGGCGATGTCTGCAGTGATCCGCTGACGTCAACAACTGGGACAGTTCCTCAAGACATAAAGGCCACGCCATATGATTGATATTTTGTGCCATTTTTCGCTGAAAATTAACGCTAACACTCATTACAAAGAAAGCCTTAAGAGGATGCATTGATCGGATCTGTGTACGATATGAACAGTTCAGCGAGTGTGAAAGAGAGGTCCGGTGCACAAATCGCCGCAACACCAATCACTTGGGTCGGATGGGCAAGGCAATTTGGCAATACGCAAACAGTGGAATGCCGAGGGCAACCACAGAACGCAAGGATCGAGCGATTGTTAGTGCCGCACGAAAATAACCAAATTCTTCGCTCTCAACCATTCATAGCCCTGTTCCGTTGTCTGCAGTTACGGAAGTTGTGATCAGGTTCGTTGGCGTACAACTTGTGGCAAGAATACTATATTCGACGACGCCAATCTACTGCCTATCACTGACGAGAGAGCGTTGCTGGCACCTGTTTAAGTAGTGCCGAGCCGCATCAACGTAGGATATGTCCACTGCCGTTGTATTGTCTTCAGTAATGTGTCACGGTTGGCCTGCACGACGTTGACTAGCACTTACGTATCTGGAGAGGTTACGCCAGCGCAGGGATCCTGCCTTTACCGTGGAACGGCACACAGCTCACACACCGGGAAAGACTGTTAGGGCAGCCATTTCGTACGATACCGGTACACTCTTGGTGGTATATGCCATCCTCACGGCTCGGCTTTACGTCGACGACATTCAACGACCTGTTATGATGCCATTCTTATCGCTGAATCACCGAGAAATATTTCGACACGATAATGCCTATCCACACACAAAAAACAGCTTTTCAAAGACTGCCGCCTTAATGGCGGCCCCCTTCCGCGCAGAGCCCGATCGTCCTCCATCTTACAGATTAAAAATGTTTGGGACATGATGGGACGCCACTTTCGCCCATACTAGAATATCGGAGAACCGGTCGCAATTTAAACAGTATCTGGCAGGTGTCCGAATTGTGTGCAAAGGTTTCCAATAGGAAGTGTCCGTAAACACTGTGCGTATATGATACTCCGGGTAGCCGTTTGTATCAAAAGCGTAGGTGACGGTGCAACGAACTGACTTGTATCAATCGTGTAGGTTTTGTCTCCAAACAAATGATCCAACTTTTCTGGAAATGCGAGCATTTCCTATCCTGCCCAGGTACGTTGCACATATCAATTATTTTCATCGCGACCTCGGTGCTTCGTACTTTTTTTTCGGGGGGGGGGGGGGGCTGAGTATGTTTTGCAGAGGAAAACGTATTTCCTTTGTCATCTTGAGGTTTAACTAGCATGCATTCAACATTTCTCAAAGGAATGGAAGCACAATTTTTCCTTTTGTTAATAGAAAACGTTTTACCGTGGTGACAGCGTAATATTGCAGACATACTTTATTACTGCATAGTTAATTATGTGCCCTTAACTACGGAATGCATCATGTATTTTTTGTGACACCGCGAATATAGTTTTCCTTAATTTATGAAGACCAGGATTTTCTTTCATCAATATTTAGGGTGAATGTAAACAAAATAAAATGTAATTAATGATACTGTAAAATGATGGCTGATATTTGAGAACATGTCGTGTATGTTTCTATCTTTTAAAGTGTGCCCAAGGAGATTTTCATGCGCTGACTAGGTCATCGGTCACAGCGTAGATACGTATATTTATTCGCATGTCATAAGATTTGGAGATGTCACATCACGCAGAGTGGCAAAAAGCGATGTATCAGTGTGTTGGTATTGACAGCATGAGCGGAACAGCACGTTATGTTTGGGACGGTAAAAGTCCAGCATTCACCTAGGAGAACATTTCTTATCAAAGAAGAGTTATTCATGAAAGGAAATAAACTTCCTGGGTCAAGTAGGTCGAAAATATGATTCCCAAGAGTCACCGTGCTCAAAGACAAAGAGGAGAGCATAAGCACTGTGCTGAATACCAAAATAACAGACATTTGTTCCGATATTCTAGGAATTGGTGTTCAAATAAACCTATGCAATGGTGAAAAAACAATCTATAAATATAGACAGTTAAAAGAAGAAAATTTGTCCCGTTTTTGATTATGGCGCTAAACGTTTATTATCCGAAGTTACAGATATCTAACGAAAACTTCATGAGTTTTAGTTCTTAAACATAAAATTTAGGAGTACATCGTTGACATACCTCATATAGAGGAGTGGGACCTTTCGATGTTCTCCTAAAGTCTTGTCATCGAAAAGAAATTCTGCTAATATGGGGGCTTGTGGATATTATATAGGTGCTCCTTGAAGTTGTTGATAGATTTGTCCCTGAAACTGGAAGTAGGTTCGTTTACGAATAAGCCTAAGAGCTGCAATAACAAGAAATTTCTGAAGCGGGGATCTCTTCCCGATTCTATTTATTATCTTTCAATAAGTGAATGAACTTGATCCACAGGAATGTTGGGAAAGAAGGATGCAAGTTCCAGGGACAAATCTATCAACAACCTCAGGGAGCACCTATACGATCTCTACTAGCTCAGATATTGGCAGAATGTCTTCTCCAGTACATCGAAGACAAGATTTTAGCAGAACATCCAAAGGTTCAACTACTCTATATGAGGTATGTCGACGATGTACTCCTTCTCTGGCCACATACAATTAAAGAACTGGAAGCATGTGCTGTTCATCTGTCTTCAATCTTTTCATCTATCTCTTTTACTATAGAACTGCAAACTAACTTTTCTCTTCCATTTCTGGATTTCAAACTTTGTAGGGACCCTCTGTCTAATAACATTTCATTTTCTGTATTTCGAAAACCCACTACCTCCCCTATCTTAATACCGTTTGGTTCGTATCACCCTCAGAACTATAAACTAGCCGGAATTCCTTTTTTGATTAACCGAGCTCAAACCCATAGGTATTCTCAACAGGCTATGACTCACGAACTTTCCTTCATTAAAAACCTAACCAAGAACTTTAGATACCCTGGTTACCGAGTTCAGAATGTAGTTAAGAAAACCCTGAGAACATATGAAACCGTCCTAAACTCCGAAACGTCTATCACAAGATATATTGGTTCAGTGGACTTTCATCCATGGCTAACCCCAATTCTTGGAAATATTAGTAAGCGACTGCAATTGGGAATTGGGATTCGGACCCGAAATATTTTTCTCTTGTACGTTCTGACCGTGGCAAATTTAAGAAGGACAAAGATATAGTGTTCATAAAGGACCTCTGCGAAAACTGGACCCATCATTGCCTTCTTCCTTCTACATAGGCTCCGCTAGGAGAAACCAAGTGTTACGTTTGAAAGAACGTAAAAATGATTTGAAACAGGGGAACGTGTCCACGGCTCTAGCAAGAACTGTAAACATGGCTACGTTCCACAATGGAACGAACGAGGCAATAATTGTCTCTTCAGCTTCTACTCAGGCTAACTTGGAGATCCTGAACATTTACCATTTGGGCGACTCCTATTGTAATGACAGCTCGCCTCGTGACATTCCAGGACCGTGGCAACATATATTTCACCCAGTCACATGATCGGGAACTAGAGACTTCTAACCGTGACCATAATCTTAAGATTGATATGTAAATTCTTTTGATTCTGGACTCTTACCTGTGCTATGTATATGTACTTGGATGTACGGTCTAATTTTACCATCTGAAGATGGCCATATAGTAATGCCCGAAAGGCTTCATGTGTGTCAGCGTTTTTAATAAAGTTTAACTAAAGTAGTTTTAACTTATTTCATCGTGCAACTAGACGGAAGTCGTTAATTCCAATATAATATTTGCAGCACGAATACCTTTATGTAGATGTACTGTATATTCTTTCTGGAGTACCGTACATTCGCGTGGAGAACAAAACGAAAAAAAAGTGGCATGTAATAAAAAAAATATAGATTCTGCACAGTTTCATGTGTCGCCAAAACGGTAAAGCTCGAAATGTAGAAAATAGATAAATGAATAATTACATTGGGCAAAACGATTTTGCTGCGATTCATGTAGGAAAGTTAAGTAGTATTTATGTAAACTCGGTTCATATGAAAACACGAATGCATTTTCTCTTAAGTTTCACTCTAAATTAGAGTGTGAATGTTTATGGAAAAGTTATTTAATCTAACGAATTGAACCTCAGTATTGTTTTTACAACCTGTATATAACATGTTATATTTCGAGCTTTTAAAATGTAGGCCACGTCACGGTTTGAAATTTGAAACTATTACTTAAATTGCGGTATTGATCTTCGGAGTTCTGCTTTCTAATGACATAACAGGAATGTGTAGTTCATAGTGAGTCAAATCAGTTTTAGGGTCTTTTATAATTGCATTGAAGAGTTAGAAGTTACTGTTCATATAATATTATTGTTTCAATATTCGCTGCATTTTGAGAGGGGTCATGATTACTTCTAGAAGTAACTATAAATCTTAGTATCTTAGAAGCGTTATTTTTAGAAATTTTCCCTTCCAATGTGTTTGTACTTGTGAGAACATATTTATCATGTAACTCCAAGCTTTCAAGTTGAAAGCGTCCATTTACCTAATTCACCTGAAACCTAACTGATATAATGGCAGTTACGTTACTAAGTACAAGAAAATCTGTAACTCTTTTCTGCCTTCATTTCTTAGAAATTTTTGCATCATTATCATACGATTAAATTGATAAGCCCGTTTCTGGTTCTGCAGTAGACTTACAAAAAGGGAGACTGCCAAAAAATTGCCGAAATAACTTATACTGTATTGTTAAAAAATGCGCAGTCATGTACAAAATATATTTTACATAAAAAATTATAACACACTTAAGACCTATGCGAAATTTAATCAAATTTATGATAGTTTACTTAATTTGAGGCATTTTCCTCTGTTCAGAAGTATTTGAAAGGCAATGGTTTTGCAGTAATTGGTGTTTGTCAATAATATAAAGACTTACCTTTAGAAAAAATATACTGTAAGCTGGCTAAATAAATCCTGTGCCTAATAACCAGCATTTATTTATAAAACTTGTGATCTAATTTGACATATCTGCATACGCTAAAAATACACAGGGATGTGGAGCAGTTCTTTTATTCATTTTCCTGGAATATTCAAATATCAGGCTCCTAAATAAATTAAAAAGCGTATTTAGCGAGACATAATAATAATAATATTTATGAAGATTATATGAATTTGCCATGAATACTTTTCCACCGGACGCACAGATTGGGAATTCAATTAATACTTATGAAAGCTAAATTAAAATCGTGATTGAATTTTCTTTCAGCAAATACGTTCCGTTAATGAAAAACACTCTGTGCAGGTATTCTACGTAAGTCAGAACCTGCCCAATATACCGGATCATGCAGCAAGTTCCTTGTTTCTTTGGAGCGAAAATATTCCTACTTCCAAAATATTCATTGCGAAAGGCGTTGAAGTATTAGGGATGCTATCTTTAAAGTACTTTAATTTCACAAAATTGTTGAAACTCAGTCCAAAATCATCTTGGGTTTCTCTATATTTCCTGAATCTTAAAATTGGAATGGAGGTAGCAGTTGTTTTCTGTCCTGTGGAAAAATCACTCAAACTTAATGTGATTTTGTTAATCAAACAAGGATCTTCGCTCTTTCGACGTTTATCAGTGAGCCACGGGAAAATTCTCATTGGCTGCCACCGGGAGTCGAGCCCAGGGTCTTCCAGTTACGCGTCGGATATGCTTCCGCTGCACCACCGCTGCCTCGAATTTCTCCAGACTTACAGACGCTAACTGCCTAGCCAATTTGGCAGGTTGCTTCTTGGAGCCGCGCACAATGCTGGGGATTCACCAAAGATCGTATGCAGCAACTGAAGAAATAATTAGAAGGCGAATGAATAATTAATACAGACATTTGACGTGGACCAGGAACATCAAACAAAGATCTTGGCTCTTTCCACGTTTATAAGTGAGTCACGGAAAAATTCTCATTGGTCGCCACAGGTATTCGAACCCAGGGTCCTCCAGATTATAAACGTGGAAAGAGCGAATATCTTTGTTTGATGTTCCTGGTCCACGTTAAATGTTTGTATTAATTAATTTTTTTAAAATTGATATTATTCTACAAGATGGTTTCGGCGAGGGGTTAGCCTCGATTGAGAAGAGTTTGAAAATTACTCACAAGAATTTTTGTATTTTATATGTATATATATATATTAGAAAAAAACTGCTAGCTGTTAAAATGAAGTCTATGTCTAATGAGCAGTATTTATTTTTATACGTCCTTAAATTTCACAAGAATGTTTTAAAACAGACTAAACTATACTTTGGTTTGTCCTCGCTTGTAGTCGAACCTACTGTCAGCTTTATTAGTAGGAAATGGGGGTTTTGATCACAAAGGAAGCTCCCCACGGCTACCTACGCCCCACGTGCTCCCACGGCCCAGCCCACTGCGGCCCAAGTGCTCTCCACGGTTCGGCCACTGCGGTCCACGTGCTGCTGCACGGAAGGATGTGGTCAATCATGACGTCAGTCGCCGCCATTTCTTTCCACATGTTCTTTCCGGCTATGTTTTGCACGCCACGTGTTTTGAGATGAGTCATCGTTTCTCTGACCATGCCATTTTCTGTGCCACATGTTTTGGAATGAGTCATCGTTTTCTCCGACCATACCATATTGTGTGCCACGTGTTTTGGGATGATTCACTATGTTGCGTGACACCTCCGTGCTATCAGGCACGGAGGTGTCACCCAACATAGTAGTATCAGTACTTTTGGTGCCATAGTAGTATGTGATACTACTACTGATCCTACTATGTTGGGTATCAGCACCAAAAGCACTGATACCCAACATAGTAGTATCACTACTTTTGGTGCCATGTAATATTTTAATTATGAGGAAACGTGACAAGATTAAAAGATATTTTCAAATATTGGACAATTGTATGGGTAGACAAGATAATTTTGTTATCCATCATACATTTAACATAATTTCCAACCAATTCATCATAATTAATTTGTGATATACTGGATGGAAATACTTGATACAGAAACTTCCTCTAAGCGCATAAATCGCAAGGGCAAGTTTTTGGAGTTTATTTAACCAATAAGCGGTCCATGTGCCTGAAACAAATGGTGTCGAGATATTTCTGCACTCACTCCTCAAACCTAAATGTTCACATAGTTGCCGCGTTTTAGGAAAACCTCCAAAGTAATTTTTACCCTCTCCTCGAGGCAGTACCAAAACTTAGCCTGCACTACTGATAACTGCTTGTTTCTAGTCCGCTGTTATACATATTATCCATGATGGGAATGGGCCAGTCCTATATCATGCCATTGCGCAAGAGCAAGTGACTCATACATGGTCTCTCTCTCGATTCTCAGGTACGATGACACCGTTATAACCCTTTTGCAGGTAATCGGTCAGAAACAAATAAAGACAATCAGTCCCATAAATGACAACTTTGAAGAATGAAGTTTAAGGTAAATCAGTACTTTTGGTGCTTAGGGGCAATTGTTCAACTTGCTTTCTGCCCACTTTTGAGATATTCATCGAGCAGATTTCAATCAATCTACTAAACCGATTTAATTCTCTCCAGGCGATTAGGGAGATGAAAAGGGAGACAATATCTGAAATTAGTAAAAACGCAACGCTAGCGATAGTGAAGACACCTTAACACTGAAGATACCTTAAGGTGTAGCTAAAATAGTAAAATTTCAGGATCGATACAGAGACCATATGTTGTCGTTTCACACCTCGGCCGATATATGCCAGCACGTTTTTACACATTCCTGCATCATGCGTAGTTCTGGCATATTTGTGAAACTTATTTTCATCTGAAATTCATCTTTAGACCATGTGTTTCGTTTTAAAAGTCAATCACACCGATAGTTGTTCAACTTTTAACATGTTAGATTACGTTATATTTTCAATTTGGAACAAATAAAATTCCCTCACGTTCTGTTGAACATAAAATACTCCTGGAAACTACTCCACAAGAAATGTGTTGAATAGAGGTTTCGAGAGGATTGCAGGTATACATAAAAAGTATTCTTATTTTAAACACTGCATATGTACAGGTGAAATTATTAAGGAAGTGAAATCTTCATGGAAGGTCATAGCGGCTAAGGGAGATTTCCAAAAAATGATGGGTTCTCAAGACTGCTCCACATGGCTTGTATGAGATTGTAATTGTTCAGACTCTGATGTATGGCAGTGAAACCTGGATACTACAGAAGAAACATAGGAGTCGTTTACATGCGGGAGAAATGCGTTACGTACGGTGGCTTTGTGGCAAAACACGTTCTGATCGTGTGGAAAATGAAGACGTGTTGCGGTTGTGTAATGTAAAGCAAAATGTTGTTAAAAGGGTGAAGAGTAATATGCTTCAGTGGTTTGGTCATGTGGAAAGCATGAGTGATGTGATGCTTACTAAACATATATTTTAGCCCAAATGGCCGGAAGGAAAGGCAGAGGAAGGCCAAGGAAGTCTAGGGAGGATCAGATTCAGAACTGTCTGCATGAGAATGAAGTATAGAAGGTCTTGTGTACGTCAAGTGAAGGATATCACTTAAGCCGGAGTTGTTTCACAAGATCGCTGAAAACGGAGAAGTTATACGGCAACACTAGGTAAATAAATACTCAATGAAACATATTTGGTTGTTCGTATTTCTTTGTGGAGCTAACTTCTGAACCTCAAAGAACCACTTTGTGATATGTATGTATGTATATGTAGAGTATTATTTGCATGCCTGCTCGTGTCTAGCATTAAACTAGTATTATGGGATAATGCTCATAATGACAAGAATGTATGTAACAGAAGAAAATTTTTGCCAGCCATTGCATTTAGTTGTCCTAGCTGCGGATAAGAGGAAACCAACATTGGAACGCACATAGACTGTACCTGAAGCGAATATTTGTCATGTTTATGTGCTTTGTAGTTCAACTAGGTTGTGATAACGCTGCCATTCACTGCATGTAAGAAGCAAAATATACAGGTTGAATATTTAATGCTAAACCAAAGCATTTGGCTATAAATGTTTCTAAGACGAAGAAAACTATTTATTAAACTCATTGCGCTTCAACCCTTACCTTTGGGTGTCATAAATGTATATCCCCGGAGCTATCTAGAAGAGATAGTAATGTTTTTTTTCTCGTTCTAACACAAAAAAGAACGTGATGTTGAAACTCTGCAAGATTCTTACACCTTTAATATAATACCTGCTGAAGTGTTATGAACTGTTTCATCATCGCACATCCACATCACACGTTCCAGCGCTACAATGATCCAGATCCCCAGTACTACAAAATGAGATAACGGATAGAGGATGCCAAGCCTGATGGAGACACCTGTGTAACTATCATGCAAACACAAATTTCCTTTCCCAAAGCAAAGGAAAGAACGCTAGACTCGTTATCATTCATCTGATTCGTTAAGTAACTTAATTTTAAATTACTTTTTACTTTATTTCAAGGTAACCGTAGCACGTTTGATATAAGAAACAGTGACCTCGTTTCTTCGAATTATCACATTTACGTAAAATCATTTAATGTCTAATTCAGTCACCGTGTTCATATAGTTGAAATGTTCTATTATCCAGTTTGCAGTTAGCTGTCTACCTTCCTTGTAAAAGCCATCTGGTTGATGAGCGAAAACTTGGTAAGTTTTATATCCATTCTGCGCCAGTAAATTTTGAATCCTTACTACAGGTTTACCATTTTATGTTTGATAGAATTAAGTTAAATTGACACAAAAAAGAACAACGTGAATCTGTTTTTATATAATAATACTTTACGAATAATATAACAAAACAAAGCGTCACAAATAATTAAATATAATATGAAGTAGTGATCTTGCAATATATAGAAGTACACTGAAGAGCAATTGAATTAGAGATACCTGTCTAGTAACGTGTAGCACCACCTTTCCTCCTGATGACGGCGGCGATTCGTCTCAGCATGGACTCGACAAGACACCGGAAGCGTTGGGAACCTATACGGATCCACGACCCCTGAACAAGCACCCACAGTTCACGAAGATTTGATGAAGTGGGGGGGGGGGGTCAGGGCCTCGAACATCTCTCTCGATGGCATCCCAGATGTGCTCGATGGGATTGAGGTCAGGTGACATAGCTGGCCAAGGAAGCGAGGTCATGTCGGGGGAGTGTTCATCCAACCATTCGGATACAATTCGGTAGCGATGGCAAGGTGCATTGTCTTGTTGCAGGATGAGGTCCCCAGTGGGATGTTGAAACCACACAAACGGGCGCGATTGGTGGTCCAGGATATCCCGGCAACGTTGACCTGTAGGGATGATCTCACACGTACCAGGGGTCCCATTTCAGTCCACGTAAACAGTCCCCCTTTGAGAATGTCACCCCTACCAGCTTGAAGAATAACCTGCTGGCAAGAAGGATTCATCGCTTCATGTGGTTTGCGCCGTACCCGTATCCTGCCATCCGCATGTTCCAACGTGAATCTCAACTCATCAAACCAGGCAACATTTGTTCACATGTCTACGGTCCAGTGGCAATGTTCCCGCTTCCATGCTAATCCTTGCACCCTGTGATGTGCGGTCAGCAGCGGTACCCTCGTGGTACGATGGCTTCTGTTACCCATAGCGAGGAGGTGGTTTGTATGGAGTGGCTGCTTACACGTTTTTGTGAACCAGTGTTAAATTGCCGAGTGATTTCTTGTACTTTAGCCCGTCTATCTGCTGTTGCAATGCGAGCTAGCGGACGATGACCCTGCTCATCTACAAGCTGTTGTCCACGGCAGTTGGCTCTTCCAGGGATGGTTTTACGTATTCGATGTACTCACGGTGCACCCGTAACACAGTGGCTCGTTAAAATCCCGGTGCCTGAACGATTTCCGAGATGGAGTGATTCATTCGTTGGGCCCCGACAATTTGCCCACGACCAAATGCGCTTAGATTCTTCGTCTTACCCATAATTCGTCCGACTCTTACTGATTCCCGTCGTATCGCTCCTTATATTGACGGATCGCTACATGCGTCATGTCGCTACCGTTTACAGGGCCGCCCACAGCGCCACATTTGCATAACGCCAGCTGTCTCTAATTCAATTGCTCTTCAGTGTACATATTTAGCCAATAGTATTTTAAAATATAAAGCGCCCAGCAGGCGTAACGAAACATTTAGATTTATTCAAAATATGTATTTTAAATTAATAGGCGATGAAGTGAAATCAGGTGATTCGAAATTACTGACTACTGCGAAAGGTTTTGAGCATTTAAAATGTGAACAAAGCGGATATAAATTTTCGAACTGTTCATAGAAAGCAATATACCTGAAGGAAAAAGAACACAGCGGTGTGAAACGTCAGATGATCGCGTTTTGCTGGAACCGGTACGCTGTATTATGTTAGAAATGGCGCCATCTGCTCTAACCGCTGCTATCTTCAAAACCTTATTTCTTAAAGGCCACAGACCTGAAAAGGCTAGGTGTTAGTTTCGGTGTGCCACTAAAAATGTGTCATTGATACCTGTATTGATGAGGCAATGGCTAACTGTTTTTGATTTCAAGATGAGAACAGAACTGACTTCAATAAAGTATCGGTCGTCCCCACTTTAAAGGAACTGATATTAGGGAACGGAAAATACCCATTAAAAGAGTACCAACCATGTCACAGCTGGGATTCAAACCCAAATCTACCTGGGAGGAATGATCAGAAGCCACATGTTAGACCACTGTACCGCAGTGTCAGCTTAGATTTTCTGAGTGAAATTACAAATTGTCGTCTGAAATGAATATATTTTATTTGCAATAATTTACCAGTGAGTGCGATGAATATTTTGGTAATGTCCAAGAAAATTATATAATATGCGGGTTTTAAGCAACGTTTTATATATATGCGTTTTCATTAAAACCCATATTACATTACAGTACAAATTATAGAAGAAAATATATAGCTATCAGGGACATTTGGTTAAATCAACAAAAACGAATGCTCGTCTGACATAGCATTTCACTAGAAAAAAAACGTTAAGAACCGCTTGTTTCTAGATCGACTGAAGAATTTTTCCAGTTGATTCCATCTGTAATTTCCCCATGATGGAAATTTACGTTTTGTTACCACTGAAAAAATGAATAAACATTTTGAAAATAGAAGAGAGCGGAGAAGCGGGAACGTGGTGCCCTAATAGAATAGTGAGGAACAACAATGCGGTAAAAAAATTAGAATGTAAGACGTATGCGGTTTTCCGTTAAGAAATGAAGTTATAAGCTATCTTAGATACTTACCGGCAGCAACATCACACTCCAAGCAACTTATGGTCACAATAATGTGACTCTATGGGGCATATATACAAATGTACTAGCATTGGATATATCATCATCATCATCATTGTCAACCATTATCGATCCACTGCTGGACGAAGGTCTCCCCAAATTTCCTCCACAACGGTCTGTCTTGTGCCAGTCTCCTTCATGTCACTCCCGCAAACTTTCGAATTTCATCCACCCATCGCAAGCAGCAGAGTAATCCACCTCCAACAGGTGGTAACAATATGGAACACAATACAAAAACATTTGTTTGCATTTGTAAAATTATTTTTTGTATTCAATATATTATTAAAGTTCTTTGTTTGAAGTAGGTATGAGTGCTCAAAATTTGGAAACACTTTAAATGATCGGTTATATTTTAAAAAGAACAAATATTTAATTTATTTAAAATAAATTACATTTTCGTTCAACACTCTGCTGTCTTTAAGCTCTTTAACAACAGCTGCTGTTAAAGTGTTAAAACACGGTTTGAAAGTTTCGTTAGTAGTGTTTACCTATCTTTATATTTTTATCCAGATTTGAAAAGCGTAGAGCTTTGAACAGAAATTTACCGTATTAAAACTGTCATTGTAATCCAAACATCGAAACATTAAGGAAGAAAATAACGAATATAGTTAAGATATTAAGAACATTTCAGTTCCAATGATTCAAATTCGGACCGAGAGTGTTTCTTTCGATGCGTAACGGAATTTCAAGAGACGTGGAAATTGTTGAGTCCAGTATTTAAGGAAGAATGTTATGTGGATACTCATACACCCTGTGAGCGTATTATAAATTACTCCTCGTCGTTCTTTTCAAGCAATTATATTATTTTGGCGACAAGTTAAATTTAAGGAATTCTGTATAAAGTCAGGGAAAAGACTCTCTCACACACACACAAAAAGGCGCCGGGCTCGCGCCAGCGAGTGTGTGTCTGCGTGTGTTTGAAAGAATATTCCATAGAGGCAGGAATAATTAAACACTTATATAGCTTGAGAAAATAAATCTTGAAAGAATGTAGAAGTATATTTCACCTTTACCTTTCATACATGAATACTCAATTTCAAAGTTAGTACTTTAGGAAATGATGTAGTTTGACTCGAAATAAGAGCTGTCTAGCGTGTAGGATGCTTTGATTGCTGACATTGTTTTATAACGAATATTATTTATCCTTAAGTTTGCTTACTGCCTAAGTGATAATATACTGGCTTATGAATTCAAGTCGTATGTAGCTTCCGTCTTACTTTGACGTTTTTAAACTTGGTTAACTATTCGTGTTATGAAATGACTCAAGACAACTCATTTCATATAGGAATTTGGTTTACGGTAAACTTGCTCATTTGCGTGCTGTTTTACAAGTGAACCGCGTAATGCGCCTAGTTTGTACTTTTCATCAGGTTCTCTCATGTAATCTGTTGTTCAAGTCTTAACACCCTTAACTTCTTTTAAATGATTACCGGAGCTTCCTAGCTCATTTACGATGTTTGATAAAGCAACTGCACTCTGTTAAAACGTTAGGGGCAAAATTAAATATGATTCTATTCTTTAAAATAAAAAACTTCAGAGCAGTCTCGTAAAACCCAAATCAAATCCAGAGCCAGAAGGCACAGCTAATGATCTTTTCCTACAAACTTATGTAGGGATTCAATGCATCATTATCAACCATTAGCAGTCCACTGCTGGACGAAAGTCTCCCCAATTTCTTCCACAACGGTCTGTCTTGTGCTAGAGTCCTCCATGTTACTCCCGTATATTTTCGAATTTCATCCACCCATCTCCCATGTGCTCTTATTCTGAGTCTTTTACTGTCCCTTGGAATCCAATCTAAAATTTCGGCTGTCCATCGTAGGTCTGTCCTTCTGGCAGTATGTCCAGCCCATTGCCATTTCAGGGATTTATCTGTGATCGTGATGTCTTCCACTCTTGTCATTTTTCGGATCCAAGAGTTCCTCTTCTTATCTCTCCTGGTTACACCAAGCATGCACCTCTTCATGCTTCTTTGAGTTGCCTGCAGCATTTGAGCTGGCAGCTGCACTGCAGTCAGCATGACTTCACATTCCTGTGATATACCTGCCAGCACCTTATTGAATCACTCCTAGTCCATCTAGTTGCTGTCCCGGTTGCACACCACGTTTACTCTGGATATTAGCTGGTGGTAACAATAATGTGACTCGACCGTGTATTAAAACAAAATATACAACATACACAATTTGAAAGTTCGTTGAGAGTACTAATTTTTATTTGTGGTCTCTTACTGATATAAACTGATAAAAAAATCTTATTGCTTAAGTTCTAATTACAAAACCAATTGTTATCGAAAGATTATTCTGGTGGGAGGGCGCATGCTTAAACAATCGATCCTGCTTTGCGGTCGCCGCATATTACTCGACTTAAAGCAAGTTACTAAATCACCGATTCCTGATTTTGCAGGGAAGCCAAGAGCAGAAACGTGCAACTGTTTCACAATTAAAACCCTGTTTTTGAGCTGATGGAATTTGTCTCGTTCGCTCGGGAAATGTCAGCCGTTTTTCGAAGCAGCTCTTACGGATCTCAGTGGCGTTTTCAATGCGGCTTAATTATATTGCAGGGTTATTCAGAAGGTCACATTTACGGATCATATATGATATTCAAGTAGAGGAATTTTTAACCTGTCCTTTCGTTAGTGTAGGCTGCAATTGCAACCTTTCTGGAACACTGAATTATAAATGTCTTCACATACAGCCTTAAAACTAAGTTTTCTTAAAATACATTTTGAAGACATTATACTGCACAATATACAATTTCGATAAATTTCCAGAAAACTGTATGGATCATAAGCAGTTATTGAAGAATTGTTACGACGCTTGTAGTAAAAAATTTATAAAGGTCATTTTTTAAAATAAAAAAAAGTAAATATTTAACGCTTTTAATTCCAAGCGAAATTTATGGTGTTATTAAATATTTGATAGTTGCTTAGTTAGGTTATACACTGAATGGACAAACATCCGAGATACCTACCTAATAGCACGCTAGCCCTCTAACACGAATAACAGCTTATACACGCCAAGACTCTACCAGATGCCGTAGGTTTTCTTTAGGTAGCCCTGGCTATTGATCATGTAAAAACATTGTATACAATCACCCCCCCCCCCTCTCAGGGGACGTTGGTCTAAGATCCAAGGGTCTTATGTCCTACTCAACGGCATCACAGAGAGCACCCCCAGAGTTTTAATACGGGTACCTTAGGAGCCACCTTAGAAATGCTTGGGCGGTTGCTGCACGCTGGGGTGGCGCATTTTTCTGCTGTAACAGACCATGGGGCTCAAGATTCGCTAAGGTCATGTCGGCGATGTAGTACGTGTCAAACGCCCACCTTCTCTTCAATGAGGTAAAGCTGAAAACGGAATTCATTTGTCCACATAATGTGACGCCAATATGCTGAGGTCCATTTTCGATGTTCCTGGCCGCCAGCCATGTGTAAATTTTGAAAACAAGCATTGAGTACAGGCACACGAGTAGACTGTCGGATCTTGTAGACCAGGTTATGCACGCTTGTCGGACCGTTCAGTTACTGACGCTGCTTTTCACTTAATTATATTGCAGGGTTATTCCTCTTTACGACATAGTTATAACCGATAAATGTGCCTCGTGACGGGAGGCCCACAATATGGAAATGACTGAAGGTTAAGGAACTACCGCGTAGTAACACACCGAATGCAAGAGCCCCACTCCCACCCTCACCCCGTTGGCACAGTGGTGTAAGTGATGGCTTCTAATTATTCGTCTGATAAGGGTCCGGGTTCGAATCCCAGTGAGGCATAAATGTTGTGTTTGTCTTACGGCACTGTTACTCTACCTTCCTTAGAACCAGTGGTCCTAAATTAGAGACAGGCAACTACTTATAGCCCATTGAGTTGCTCATGGTGTGTCGTTAAACTTCCAATAAAAAAATGCAAAAAAGGCACTTATTCTTAAAAAAAAAACATAGGAGAGTTGGCTAAACTATTAAGTAAGCACAATGCAAACCAAGAAGTATTACTAAGTACGACATGAGTGTATCCCTCTAAACTTACTAAAGGTAGGTTAGGAAGTGCATAAAAAGAACATCCAAAATCAGAAAGAACGTTTTTCACTTTACCAAAATGACACGATGTCAAACCTGAGCTATGTACAGAAATGCTCATTGGGAGTTTTTCAAATTAAGCCTGTGAGGTTCTTTAACAGTTGAACCCCATAAGAATGAAAGCGTAAGCTGATTCTGCATTGCCTTTATTTTGCATTTCTGCCTTCCATTTCATGATATAACCGAACGTTTCATGAATTGTGATGTCCTCTCTTTTTGAGCCTGATGAGAAACTAATTTTAATAAAATATAGTTCTGAAAAAAATTACTTAAAAGTTCATTGGACTGCATTTTCCTTACCTATACCTAACAGTACAACTGCATTTGTGGTTTAATACTATACCTTACCCCCGATCCCATCAGCATATTTTTCTCTTTTATTCCTCATGAATAATTTATTTGTCATATTCTGGTCATTTCATTATATGTTGAGAGACTTTTTTTAAAATTTCGGTTTCGAAAATCGTTTTATTCATTCAAAGGAAATTGATTTGTCTGTGTGGAATATAAGGTTGAACGAAAAACAATTCATTATAGCAGTAAGATTTCTTCTAGATATATCAGAATACGTCAGATGGTCCTCTCATTTTCAGGTAAAGAAGTTTAATGACGTAAGAAATTCATACAGGCTATGCTTATTTTATAAAATACAGACCATTTCTCTCTCAAATTCTTTGTAACTATCCTACGAGAATTACTGTTCCAGGAAAAAAACCCTCGGCATTTTTAAAGCACAGGGATCGTCTAATACCGATTTCCGTAACCACAAATGAAGTGAAGTACGTGCTTGAGAGAAATGATCATGGAGCGAACCATGTGGTAGCCGGATGGGACAAGATCTATATTGTTTGGTTAATAGCGTAGGATTCAAGTGCCTCCAATTCCTGTAGTTCTAAGTGGACCACTCAGGAGGTATGGCTTGAGGTATTATCTACTTGCAACAGGACCTCCTTTACAGAAGCCATCGTCCACGGGGGTACCGCTGCTGACCGCACATCACAGAGTGCAAAGATTTGCATGGGCGCGAGATCATCACCTCTGGACCCTTGACATGCGGTAAAATGTTGCCTGGACTGATGAGTCGAGACTCATGTTAGTACATACGGATGGCAGGATACGAGTACGGCACAAATCACATGACGCGATGTATCTTTTTTGACAGCAATGTACTCTTGAAGATGGTGAAGTGAAACTCTCGTCTGGGACTATTTACGTGGACTAAAATTGGAACCATGGTACGTGTGACACCGTCCCTCACAGGTCGACGTTACCGGGATATTACTGATGACCATTTGCTCCAGTTTGTGCGTCTTCAACATCCCACTGAGGACCTCATCCTGCAACAAGAAAAGTACCGTGCCATCTCTCCCGAATTGTATCCGAATGGTTACATGAACACTCCACCGACGTAACCTCGTTTCCCTGGAGCTAGGTCAACATTTGCTGAACACGTAAAGGATTCTGTTGACCACTATTTCATTTTACGTTCAAAATAGTGTAATCGTATAAAAATATATAAAAATTATGATAATATTGTGAGAAAGTTAGTTTCTCTAAGTGAAGTTTAAAACTTTTATTGAGATTTCCATTTTGAATCAAATGTGTAGGACATAATAAAGAAAATAGCTGGTGAATTTCGGCAGGAAATAAGATATCACACAAAAAGCAATCTTCTGATTGCAATGAAATACCAGTTTATTTTCTCTAAACCTGCCATATGGTGAGGATCGTAGAAATCTACATAATTTTGCAATTTAAACTGAGATTATTATTGGAAAAACATTTCTGAACGATCCACTCCTGAGTTTATACGAGTGACTAATTGAGTAAAAATGAATTAAAAATAATCGATGCTCTGTAACACTTACAAAGCTATCAACATTAAAAAACGTTAGCTGATAAATGACGAAAAGGGCAAGCCAATGTTCAATCTGGATAATTAAAAAAATATTTCAGTTAAAAAACGTTTTCTGAGTTTTGTTTTTAAATTTTACCCCAGGTAGCCTTGATATTTTGCCCTTATTTTTAAAGGTTCTTTATTTCGATATCATTGCACATTAATGAATAAGAACTTGACCAGTGATAAAACTGCGACATTAAAATTCGGAACATTGTCAGTTAATATCACTCCCACCTCGAAGCGAACTTTCTTTACTCCTTGCTATTTGATCCCATATACGGTTTTCTTTTATCGCATCACTCCTGTCTGACCGCTACTATTGTATACAATTTGAAGTATCAGCATCAAGCGGCCCCTTCGGCTTTAAATTTCAGTGCTATTTTGACAGCATCAACACTGACTTCTGTTTTTTAAATTTTTACCTCATGTCCGACTCTTACAAAAGGCCGTCGCATGAGAGACTATTAAAAAATTGTATAGGAAACTTATTCTTTTTCCTAAAATTTTCATTCAAACACACATTCTTTTATTAAACACAGAGGAAAAGTGTATACTTTATCTCTTATGACTTTAAGTTAACAATAAGAGTGGTTCCTTCTGTATTTTTCATACTTCCACACAGAGCGGGCAACCAAATGAGGGGGTGGGAGCCTGCACGAGAGTGACCACTCGCAACAGGAAGTATACAATTTATCAGGAGGGCGCCATTTCAATGTGCAGTTGCAGTCTCTGTTTTCTCATATTTGCGCATGACGTGAAACTGGGAGCAAACGCCGGCCAAGCCGATAACGACGCCGCACAGAATCTTTGGCTTGTCAATGCAAACTCAAGCTCGTTCACGTTCTTAGAAGAAAACAAGGTTATTAGATGAAGAAGTATTTTAATTTGGTGAATAGACCCGTGTGGATGCTTTGCAATTACTGGGTCTTCATAATTTGTAAATATACTTTATAATTACTAAGTAATCTTGGCGGGTTTAATCTCGTTCAATGCTTTGAAAAGCACTTCGCTTCGCTGAATCGGCCTGTTGATATTTTGCAATTCATTACTTTTCGTCATAATTGGTTAATATACTTCATAACTGGCTATTTTTCAACATCAGTTGTGCATATTATTGTCCTATATCAGTGTAGTACAATATGCCTTGATATGCAATAGCAGGATGTTTATCCTACAGTAGGAAGACCCAAGGTTCGGATATTATTTACATTATTTTACTGCAAATCCTGATTTGGAAATACTCTGGGTACTAAAATGTAAACGAAAGGAAAATTGTAAAGTTAAAAATGCAAGAATTTGCTCGAAACATTTTACTGTTGACAATTATGTTCGCGACTTAAAATTAGAATTACTTGGATTACCTGGCAGAAAGAAATTGAAAGCAAATGCTGTACCTATAGTCAATCTTCCAGCTCAAAGTGGCCGTGAGCGTATTACAACTGCTAATCCTCATGAATCGCCATCTTCCATTCCTAGCGTTCTGAATATTATTCCTCCAGCAAATAGATTAAATGGACGTGAAGTAAGAAAACAAACATTGGAAACCTTTCACAATGTGTCTCCAAAGAAAACAAAAATTGATAAATCTGGGTCAACTGATATTACGTCATCATCTTCCGCTGATGTTCAACTTCTGATGACAAAGATAAGGTCACTGGAAATAAGAAATAAAAGAAGATTAAATACACAAATAAAGAAGATGATAGCTGTCTAAGCACGAACACTTTAGCTCAAACCAATTACAACACTCAAATGAAGCTAAGACGTATCACCGGTATCAAAAGTATACACAGTTAAAACCAGGACGACACAAATAACTCATTCCATTGAGGTTTAAAAAGGTTTAATGTTAAAAAGTTTGCGAGATCTTTCGAACCTACGACTTATAGGTTCATCATCAGGCACCAAAACTCGCAAGGTGCACATGAAACGTAGTGGTTATATACGCGTGTGGTTATGGGCAAAGATCGCGCATGCGTACAAGTCGGAACAGTATGAGGTCATAAAATACATACATTTAAAATAACCTGTAGGGTAAAAAACACATAATGGTTGTCATAAGAAATATAAAATGAAGGTCAAAGTTCCCTCGCCTAAGTTTTATATATGTACAATAAAATCAATGGTTGTCTAATCTTGTTTCTTGGTTTTTCAGTAGGTATCGCCAAGGGGCTGGTATATTGGATGGAGCTTCATCATTACAACATTGTTCATTCAAATGATAAATATACAAGCTCTCGAGAAACAACAGGCCATTTTTAGTTTTGGTCGTCGATAACAGTTTTACATTGTCCCAGTCAGGATAGTGCTCTCCTTTTAGTACCTCTCGCGCTAAAGAAGTTGTTAAGGCATGTGTACGAACACTGTATTTGTGTTCTGTAATTCGTGTCTTTAATGATCTACAAGTGGATCCCACGTAAGAAGTAGACTGTGAGGTAGTTGAGAAAGAGTTCAGTGGTACCGAATAAACGCCGTATTTATCTAAGATTGATGTCGGATCTCGGTCTGATTTGGTTAAATTGAACAAACTTTCCGAAGACACACCAAAGGAACAATCATATTAATGATTCAGATTCTTACAAAATTCATGCAAAAAATACGATTGTTCCTTTGGTGTGTCTTCGGAAAGTTTGTTCAATTTAACCAAATCAGACCGAGATCCGACATCAATCTTAGATAAATACGGCGTTTATTCGGTACCACTGAACTCTTTCTCAACTACCTCACAGTCTACTTCTTACGTGGGATCCACTTGTAGATCATTAAAGACACGAATTACAGAACACAAATACAGTGTTCGTAAACATGCCTTAACAATTTCTTTAGCGCGAGAGGTACTAAAAGGAGAGCACTATCCTGACTGGGACAATGTAAAACTGTTATCGACGACCAAAACTAAAAATGGCCTGTTGTTTCTCGAGAGCTTGTATATTTATCATTTGAATGAACAATGTTGTAATGATGAAGCTCCATCCAATATACCAGCACCTTGGCGATACCTACTGAAAAACCAAGAAACAAGATTAGACAACCATTGATTTTATTGTACATATGTAAAACTTAGGCGAGGGAACTTTGACCTTCATTTTATATTTCTTATGACAACCATTATGTATTTTTTACCCTACAGGTTATTTTAAATGTATGTATTTTATGACCTCATACTGTTCCGACTTGTACGCATGCGCGGTCTTTGCCCATAACCACACGTGTATATAACCACTACGTTTCATGTGCACCTTGCGAGTTTTGGTGCCTGATGATGAACCTATAAGTCGTAGGTTCGAAAGATCTCGCAAGTTTTTAACATTAAACCTTTTTAAACCTCAATGGAATGAGTTATTTGTGTCGTCATGGTTTTAACTGTGTATACTATTGATACCGGTGATACGTCTTAGCTTCATTTGAGTGTTGTAATTGGTTTGAGCTAAAGTGTTCGTGCTTAGACAGCTATCATCTTCTTTATTTGTGTATCAATCAGCACGATAGTCTCTTCATCATATCTAGAAGATTAAATGTTGAGTGCACCAAATTAATAGTGCAAAATAAGTTCCTTAATAACAAACTTGCATATACTTGGAGGGATTTGCTTGAATGTCTGAATAACTCAGCTTCACAAGTGGCAGCTGACGCGAGTAAAGTCTAACGTAAAATATTTACAGAAAACCAGATTCGTCGTTTGCTTTATGACAAAAAATATGTGCACGGGGTAACGGATGACATATGTAAAGCAATTACATTGCGGGCCATATGTTTTAAATCCTACAACTTTTTCCTCTGTATTAAATTTGAGATACTCAATCTAATTTAAGCAATTTTGTTCAAAAAGATATGTTATAATTTTTGTGTCCTGTCAGTAGCTTAATAACATGCCAGCTTTACTTAAGGCAGTCCCTTTCTGTGGATTTGAGAGAGCCTGGGTTAGAAGGAAGATATAGGCAGGGACGGACCGTGGCACACTATCATAAGCCTTATTTTTGTTTTCATTTAAATTCTGCCTGCCATTGCAATAGCATTATATATTTTTGATAGCTTTTTATGCTTTAGTTCCACCTGTTAAAATAAATTGAATAGCGAAAATGTCTTGCGAATTTGTGTTTGTATTTGAAGGCTACTAATTGAAATTCTGTGAACAACAATAAGATTTATTTTTGCAAAAATGAAATGCTGAATCATGAATAACGTATTTACTTCTTGTTTGTTTAGCCCGTTAACGGGACTACTTGATGCGGAGAAAATCGAAAAGCTACATTTTAAATAGCTTGGATCTTTACAAATTTACTTTCGCACTGACAATAAGTTTTTGTAAATATACCTTCCTGCGAACTACGGAACTACGAAGTCCAGCAATATGTTTGTTTACAGCAACGCCCTTACATTTCTTTATACAAAAGTTATTTTATTTTGTTTTCAAAATTAATTAATTCACGAAAGAGGAAATAACAGATCACTGATAGTAATTTTAATCTTTGAAGTTTGAAATTACTAGTATTTAAAAACATTTTCTTTCGCGTTTATTTCCATTCCTTGCTAACGTGTAAGCCGTAGCAGCCAGCGGCGATGGCTTTCCCTTCTCGCTGCTTTGTTCCCAGTGCGACGTCATTTCGCCAGCCAATAGTAGCTTGTATTCGAAGTGGCTCAACCTAAAGAGATATATAATAACCTTGCAATTTATCTAGGAATACCCTTAAATAACACTGAACAAAATGTAAGAGAAGATAGACTTTATACGTGCTTTGCTAGTCGATAAAACTTTCGTACCTCATTGAAAATCTCTCGTGTGCGATCCGGTTACTGACATCTTCAAGGAAGAAAATCTTGTCTGAAAGTCTCCCTGTTCTCTTCTTGCAGGAAATTTATAAATTTTAATTTTCCAAGAAGAAAGTGAAAGCATAATTTTTTGATCTAAAATTCTTCAATAATGAGGAAAATTTTGTTTTACTGAATTGAGAAAATACAAAATTTGCGTAACCTCTTATTTTCCGTCTTTTGTAAAACAAGCAATTTTATTTCAAAATTTCGGCGTTTCACGTTTAAACACCTAGTAATTAATCAATTCACTAACATTTCATTTAAACAAGGGAATTTCAGAAATCTCCAGCCAGCAAGAAAAAGACGCAGTATATGACCAAGATGTGTTTAAATACGGGAGAGCTGGTCAAGTTTTCCCTTCACTCTGGAAAAACGAAACTATACTTTCCGTCTTCGTACATCTAGTGTTGGTGTGAACATATGAAAATCAAAATTATAAAGTTCTGAAAAACGATTATTAACCAGTCCAGCAGTGCCTTTGACCACGATTCGCTCATCATTTTGTTTTTCAAAAATAAATCTTTGCTCAAGTGTAATACACTCGCATGGCTAATCTGAATGGTGTAGCGTAAGTAGAGGAGCAGAGAACACGAATTTCACTGCATCCAATCTTCCACATATTAACAGAGAAAAACAGCAGCTTCTGCCAGTTAATAGGCAGAAGCATAACTGTGATTTTATCACATTTTCTGAAGCTTGTTCACTGATGTTCATATTTATTGCAAAACCATTTGATAATTCTAAGTTCACTACAGCAAATCTTCATATGAAATGATTAATGCCCTAAAACTTATTAAAAGTACAACCAAAAATGTATCACCACCTCGATGGAAGAAGGAACCCTAAGTAGCAGCCACATGGCGTGCGTATCAATATATGCAAATCAAGTAAAGCGTTTAGAAGGACACGAACTCCCGGACGGTATGCATTTCCCCGTGAATTGGGAAAACTTCATGACCTAATACAGATTAAAAACATTATTATTGTTATCTACCGACTGAAGGATGGTAGAATTAGTGAAACGTGCCGGTGTTATAGATTGTTCTGTGGTGCAGTTGTTACAATGTTCCACGTATTCAATGAAACCGGTTGGAACTGCAGTAATCGGGGTTATAGTGTACCCCACGGAGCAAAAACGACCGCGGACATCGACGGCTATCCCATTTACTACAATTCAACAGACGGGTAATCGTGGAGCAACCAGCCAGTGCATTTCATCAGTCACATCGAGGTGCGTCCCGTATACCACGGTCCAACGTAATCTGCTCTCTATTGGTCTGCGAAACAGACATCTATAGAAAATGCACATGCTGTTGGCGAGACATAGAAAATGGCTGCGTGAATTTGAAACATTGAGTAGTTATTGGACCGTCGAACAGTGGAAGAAAGTTGCCTTTTCAGACGAATGACGTTTGCTGCTTTATCGCGTAGATGGTCGTTGGAGAGAACGGCGAAGCACTTCTGACAGAGATCATCACGATGGCACTTGATGATCGGACTGAAGCACTTATGTATCCATTGTAGAGCATCCCAAGGAAACGATGCTTCATAGCATGAAAGACACGACGTATGTCTTCGATATTGGCTGCACCTCATACTAACAAGTGGTCATTGCTTACTGGACGGTGTATTTTTCTTAATATTAGGCTCAGCACTCCATTACCACACGGTGAATTGCAATCATCCCTTTTTTAATTATATGGAAATCAGCGTATTTTAAGATAAATAACAATTCAGGAAACAACAATAAGCTGAGGTCCTTACATAAAATCCGTCGTGGTCGAAATAGTATAATTGCGCATTGATAAAATCTCAAAACGGTGGAATTATCGATTGATAATGTCTTAAACAGTTCAAACGGTTATGTATTGCCAAGGTTTTAAGGCTTCATCAATCTCTTATCTATGACTTTCCAAATTCAAACTTTACGTGATGCATATTTGGTTCCTCCGTAATATGCTAATCTTATTATTTTGGAACTGTATAACATATCTCAAGTTTAAAAAGGAATGGGGAATAAAAGTTTATAGCACATTTTACTTCACAGCTGTTTTATACAGACCATTTGTGCACACGTATATTTGATTTAGTTAAACTCAGAATGATTTCACTTCAATGAACTTTTTACACTAAGAAATATGTCATTTTGTCAGCAACAAGAAACGGCAGTAATTCGTTCCTTCCCTAAATTTTCCTTTAAAGTCGTATAAATCAATTAAAGTGTGCCTGGTACGAAAGGCGAAGTTCGCACCTGGTGGTATCTTCTAGTACTTTGAATATCTGTGGTAAGGAGAAAATTGTGTAGAGCTTTTCCTAGTAAATCAAGCCCTCCTCTGTCTATTTATAATCAAACTCTCTTACCGAAAATAATATCAAACGTATGAACGTTTTTTTTTCTGTTCACCTATTATATCACCTGCATTAAATAAAGGAATTCTGAAGAAAGGAAATTATTGTATCTGGAAATAAATGAATTCTCCTGAAATGAACGGAAATATGAAAGTTCTCTGTCGAAACAGAATTAACAATATACGCAGCTTAGTACAATAGCATAATACGTAGTTGCACATGACACCTTCGTTCGGTACAAGTGTTTTCCGAACATTCATACCTTGCATGATTACACATAATTTTAGGAGAGTAAGGCGCACGACATGCCCTTTAGAGCTCCACAATATCTCCCGTTAAAACATAAAAAGGTGAAGAACGAAAGCAAATACGTCTTGCAAAATTGATCTGAACTCGTCTTTGACAGAACTGGGCGTTCTCTTATTCATAGCAGTTGCAAGGTTTAGGTAAAAGTCTGGATATACATCTTTCTTAAAAAGTAAAATATGCTGTGAAATACGTAAGAATTTACAAGAACAACATATCCCCATTCGTTTTCGTAGCAGATAAAAATGATTTAAATATAAAGGAAAATCCTTTCAATCGTACATTTTGAAATTACGTGTTCCACTCTCCGTTTAAACATAGACATCAAAGTTCAGTGTGGAAATCTGATATCAGTCTTTTATGTAATACATATCTAGTAAATGTGGTTGCCAAAACCAATCCGAAAAATCTTTGCGGTTTCTCTTTTTATAGCATTTTATAATTCAAATATTGTTACATTTATTGGTGCAAGGATCTCAGCGATAATTTACGTGAAAGCGAGCTAATCTCGCTGATCTCAGGTGGTCTCGTGGTATCCTCTCGCGTTCACAGTATCGATATTATGGTTAGAGCTTAGACTTTTTAGAAGCCTTTCACATTTTTCAAAACCGTAATAACCTAGTAAATGATATATCTTTATTTCCGTACCTGTCGTGTGCACGGAAAACACTCATCAAAACCTATGGCCACACGAGACGTTTAACATTTAAACTGGTAACATCATCACAAGCAAGGAATGAAACGCTTAGTCCTGACAAAGCTGGGCCATAGATTTCAGCGAAACTGTTTTAGACTTTAAGTTATAAATATTGCATTCACGAACGTTAAACGCTGTTTCCTGAATTAAATGAAATATAGTTATGAAATGCCTGTACCTCAACTACTTCAAAAAAAAAAGGTACAAATATGTGGCTGCAAAACATTATCGTCATTTGCTTTCCAATGACATGAGCATCGTTTGCATCTTTGCTCGTTGTTTCCTCGGAGACTTGATCATTTTTTAATCTCACTGAGAAATTTCCATCAAATGACACGCATATCGATATTTTAAATTTAGTGCTTGCTTTACGAAGTTTAAGTACTCAGATAAATGCATTTTACAATTACATATATATTAATTTTTCAGAACCATTTTCAGGTAAACATGCTTTTAACGATAGTATCGAAGAAAGCAGGAAAATGGAATCACTGCTTGTCCTCCAGTGCACAGAGTGAAAGTTCTGTCTTATCTTTCCATGAAATGTAGAAGTAAATCCAACATATTAGCTTACAGAATTTCCGTAGTATCATAATTAGAAATCGTAAGAAGAGGCAATAACCAATATTTTTCTGATTCCAAAATTGTTTTTAATTAGCATAGTTATTATCATTTACAATAGGTATCACAAATGCGGTCTGCGTACGATAAATAAAATCATTAAAATTATGCGAAGTAAAACCAAATTTACTTACAAATTAAAATAATTTCAAAGCAAGAACTTTCGAGGTTCTCATGGCCCCTTAATCAGCTAAGTGTCGTACGAATGCAGTGTCAATCAATATAAAGTACACGTACCCATCGTTCATTTCACCAGTTCGCCTCGAGGAGAAGCCAAATAACAAAAGTTAAAGTTACAGTTCAAAAAATGGAAATAAGTAGGTTCTTCAACATCTGGTTGTCCGGAGAGGGCGACCAGCCATTTCCACTGCCTCGGAACATAGGACGGGAGGTCAAAGTTACAGCAGGAGTCACCAAATATAGAGGCTTTCAGTGAAAAAAGGTAGTGCGTTTGTTAATAGTTCAGTTTAAGTATTTTGCGTTATTCCAATCATGTACGTAACTTTCTTGATTAGCAGCTACTGTAAAGGCCGTGTTAGATGATCCTGATCGGAGTGCATATTTGTGTTCAGCCAGATGTATGTTTAAAGTCCGAAGTGTTGATCCTATGTAGAACATGGTGGTACCATTGTTTACCTGTTGAGTCAATGGTATACAATAAACACCGGGTATAACCAATGGTGATACCTTATCTCTATCATTTCTAATTAACATAAAAATATTCCTAGCGGTTACACCGAATGAAATATTGTGTCGATTGCATGCTTTCTTTAGAATAGACACAAAATGAGGGTAAAATTCAATACTGCCAATGTACTTGGTTGGAGTAGTTGTAATTGGCAAAGTCTTAAGTTTTAATATATGGTGTTCAAGTAATAATCTCCGGAAAAATTAGTCCGAGAACCCAAAAGAGCGGGCTAAGGTAACAATCTATCAGTGTCGTAATTGTTGATATTCTGACCACACTCTTTGGCCCTTTTGGATAAATTTACTGAATGTCTTTCTTCACAACTTCCTACCACCAGGTTTACCAAGGAACTTGAGAGAGAAGGTAAATTGCCCTTCTTGTATTTTATGCTGATTCGAGATTTAAACTCCCACCAACTTCATTATTCTTTTTACCGCAAACCGACCTTTGTCCCCTGTATGATATATTTTTCTTCGTTTCATCCCTCTGACCACAAGACGGCCGTACTCCGTTTTTTAATAAAACGGGCGTTCATACATTCCTCACCCGAAGAGCAAGATCTGATGAACTGGATTGAGTGTTTACCTTAGATTGAGTGTTAACTCTTTTGGGTTCTCTGACCAATTTTTCCGGAGATTATTACTTAAACACCAGATATTAAACCTTACGACTTTGTCAATTACAACTACTCCAACCAAGTACATTGAAGAGATGAAATTTTACCCTCCTACTGTTTCTATTCTAAAGAAATCATGCAATTGACACAATCTTTCATTTGTTGTAAGCACTAGGAATATTTTTTCGTTAATTAGAAATGATAGAGATAAGGTATCACCATAAGATAAACCTGGTTCTCATTGTATACCATTGATTCAACAGGTAAACAATGGTACCAACATGTTCTACATTGGATCAACACTTCGGACATTAAACATACGTCTTGCTGAATACAAATATGCACTCCGATCATGCTCACCTAACACGGCCTGACAGCAGCTGTTAATCAAGATGGTTACGTACCTAACTGGAATAACGCAAAAATCTTAAACTCAACTATTAACAAACGGTCTGCCTTTTTCACTGAAAGCCTCTATATTATTACATTTGGTTACTCCTGCTGTAACTTTGACCTCCCGTCCTATGTTCCGAGAGTGTAGACGGCTGGTCGCCCACTCCGGACAACCTACGTAGTTCCTTTTTTTGAATTTGAATAACCTACGTAGTTCCTTTTTTTGAATTGTAACTTTAACTTTTTTTATCTGGCATCTCGTTGAGACGAACTGGTGAAATGAATGATGGGTACTTGTACATTATAATGATTGACTCTGCATTCCTACGACACTTGGCCTGATTATGGTACCATTAGAGCCCCGAAAGTTCTTGCTTTTAAAATATTTTAATTTTAAATAAATTTGGTTTTACTTTGCAAACGTTTAATGATTTCATTTATCGTACGCAGACATCATTTATGATACTTATTGCCGTGTCGTGCGATTAATTGCTTTTGTCTTCAATTATAATTCACAGTTGAATAAGCGTGCTTGATCTTTTGCACTAATTCACCGGTATTATATATATTTTCTTGCAGTAAATTACTGGAAAAAATTGTTATGATAAGCTTTTTCAAAACAGTTCACCAGAAAGGTGTACGAATGAAAGCAAAGTGAATTAACGTTCGCTAAAATCTTAAGAACCTGTGAAACTCGGAACAAAAATAGATAGATAGTTTAATATGCGGATGCAATTAACTGAGGAAAAAAGAGCACTAGCTTTAACTTTTAAATTTGGTTAAATTATAATGTATAGTTTGGATTTACTCCTAAAATGATTTGCCCTACAATTTGTAATAAATCATGCGTTTGTTTACTTTCTTAACATTAACCCTTTAACAACCTGGACCTTTAAACCTTCTGTGGCTCGGAAAATATCACTTTTTCGTTTAAGAATTTCCCCCTCACTTTCGCAACTTAAATGTATTTCCTTCACTTTAGACAGAGATAATTTTACACCATATAATGATGGAAGCATTTCTCCTTCAAACACGAAAAAATGTAGGCATTTCTGAATAGTTCAGGTAAGTACCGGGTTTTTATGGAATGAGTAATCTACACTAGGGTTTCTGGAAAAGCCAAGGACAGAGCTATGGTGGCGGAGCTTGAATGAGCTTATTGAGGGCATGGATAAAGAATTAGAGGAAAAGATTAAAAATTGAGCCGTTAGGGTGAGAGTTGCGCTGCAGACACAAGAAAAGTAGAGGTGCGAGGTGAAATACCCTTTTTAACAAACGCTTCAGAAGAAAATCTGATCGTATGTTTGTAATCACAACAAATTATCTGTGATGTACTGCAGAAATATCACTTCTCAAATCCAAGAAATTGCAGGTCGTACGTATTTACGGTTTGTATGCAAATGTTCAGATGTAAATTTGTTGTGATGCGTGTGAAAGGATGAAATAGCAATTAGGCTGTGCAGAACTATTATATGGCACTTTCAAAGAAGGAACGCTCTACATTAGTAAAATTTTATTATCAAAGTAAGAGACATATCAACAACAAACTACTTAGAAGAATGATACGGGATTATCTAGATTTGTTTTACGCTCCACTCTTCTCGACCCTTAGTTGACTGTCACTTTGGTCCAGTCGGGAAGTCTCTTTTAAGTTGATTGTGACTTTATTAGACAGTACTTTCTTACGTTTTTCGTGCATTGTAACAATTCCATTGCATCTTTCTGGTATTCATCTTTCCTTTTTAGTTGGCACTAACGAGATTCTGCTTCCTTTCCAAGAAGCAGCTCTAGAAGCGTAAGGTGCCCAAGGCAAAAGTTTTGAGAGCCAAATTACAGGATTTATTTGCGTTGCAAAGATCATTTTCACGAAAAACAGACTCAGGAGACGGACCCAAGTAACAGCAATTCTTCAGATTATGGGATTTCTTCATGCTTTGCAAAGGACAATTAATAAAGCTCTAACGGACCTACGCAAAGGAGATTCTACCAAAAAAAATTATTATAACAAAGTATCATCTTTCCAACACATTGTAAATGAAATTAATTCAGTTAAAACCATTCCTGACAATTAATGATCACGCAAATTAACTAATTTCAAAACATACACATAGTCTTTTAAACCACAGTATGAAACTTAGGTTTTCAACTGCTTAGCATTTAGCCAATGGCTATGCACACACCTACCTCCAATATTTCACGAGTTTTACTTTAAAGTTTTAATATGTAAACATGTATTCATTTCCATTTTCAAGACAGTTGAGGTACACCGTCTCGTCTTTCCCGTCTCTTAAGATTCTTAAAAACTGAATGAGGGCAACTAAATATTTTGAGGACCTAGTAACCGAAAACGGCTTTCAAAATTACTGAAAATGGCTTAAGAATTTTTATTCTTCAATTCTTGATCTGTAAGGATGATACGGAAGTTGAGGACGCTACTGAAAGGTATGCAGCGTTAGACAGATGATATTAGCCAATTTTCCAATCAATCATGGTTTAAATATAAGCTGTCATCGTTCACATGGCAAGCCGAAACGGACTCCCACACAGCAGTGCCAGTGCTGCGATCCAACAGTGGCTTCTTCCGTGGTCAAGAATATACAAAGATCTACTGCTTTTCGGTCTGTCGTGTGATGGTGTCAGTTCAGAATGCGTATGATATAAGAAAGGCAACCGGACATAAAGCTCAACCGGAGCTGGGATTTTTCGCTCCGATTCCTGATTTTGATTTTGGTTGAGATCGCGTAGTCTTGAGTAATCATTCTGTTAGATGAGGTACATTTCAGTAGGCCTATCGCTGGGACCGTGAACGCCCTAGAACTGTCAAATAGTAGAAACTGGACGACTGTCTGTTAGTAACAAATCTGCTCTGCAGATGCAATATAAAACAAAATGTTGGTGTGGCCTCGCAGAAGGTTTAAACAGTGAACCATTTTTCTTCGAAAACAACGCCCACCAGGGACCACTAAGGTACACTCTTACCCGTGAACAGAACGGGGCTCTACCTAGGATAAAAAATTATCCTCCGCCCCTTCACGGCAACTGCATATTTTTACACTATCATGTGTATGCAAGATGGTGCACCTCAGTATGTAGGTTTGCAGGTGAAGCTGCTGCTCAGTGGAACATTTGACAAAGAAAGCGTAATTTCTTGAAGGTTTCCGCAGAACCTGGCGAGATAGATCATCTGATCTTGCCTTTCGATTTCTGGCCATGCAAATACCTGTAAGAGTAAGTTTATCGGAATAGCATACGCTCTCTTTCAGACCTGAGAACGAGTATCAGACATGGAGTTGTTAATATCGACCAACACATGGTGTGAGCAACTGTGTCACATGCTTTTGTTAGCTTTCAGCATGTTATCAATTGGGACTGGTAGAATAATCTTGTGGCTCAGATTGGTCCTGAAACTTTTGTGGTGTCAATAACCAGAAAACTGATCCGCGTGTTTGTTTGTTTATTTCTTCTGCCATTGCTCGCAAAAAAAAACTGACACGAGTGAGGGATGAGCAACAACTAGCCAATGTTCTCAGAGTTGCTGATTTTTTAACCCTTTTTGTTTTTTTCTTTTTCGCGGATTTCTTGATTCCCGAAAATAGGGACTTTTCATATGCGTTCCACGCGGAACGCATATGAAAAATTTCATTTCATCATTATGGAATGTTTTGAAATGTACTAATAAATTTTATTTGTATTCTCTGTTACCGGTCAGAGAACAGGCCACAGGAATTAATTAAACATCAATCTTTACTCACATGTGATATTAAAATGTCTTCAGCAAATGCACATAATCTGCAAATTTGAAATACATGCAAAATATACTTGATATACGGGTCTTGTCAATGTATTAACAGACAACGACGTGAAATGTATACTGCATAGTCGTATAGCTGCTATACGTTGTTATTAAGTTATCATATGTTGTCGTTTGTGTTCATTCGTTCAACCTTCAGAGAGTTATTCCCCCCGCCTTCCATGGGGGCAGTACTTTAGTGACTCAATCCTTTCTATCACCAATATTTTCGTATCTTTCTTTCCTATAGCTTACTGAAGCCTAAATATCGTACCTTAATATTTCTAAAATAAATATTGGACATAAATTTTGAGAAATTTGCGCTATGTTCGTAAACGTTCATCTATCCTTCGTCATTAAACAAGAATACATTTCCAAGGACATCACTAGGAGAACTGAAACTTAGATGTTATGATTCCCCAAGTGGTCGACTAGTGGATATATGACCTCTTGATAAGTATGGTGGTATTTAATGTTTGGTCAGTTCTTTTAATAACCAGAAATAAATTTCATTAATTTCAGATAATGCGAACGGCAGACGATGATAGATAAAACATATCCTGCGAATGAAGTATAAGTGTATAAGGCAAATGGAATTAATTACTGCCTTGTATATGCTTTTTTTCTAAATTCTGGATGATTTCTATAAATGAAATATGGTTTATTTGTGTGAAATGAAAACATTGAAAAATATAATAAACTAGCTACTATACTGATTAACGTGTGGACATTTTTAAAATATACCTAATAATTCGAATTATTAAGAAAATTAGGATTTCTTGTGGAAACCTTTCTTTTGCAAAAAAGCACTGCGATTTGTAATTTCGAAATTCTTGCAGGACAAAAATATAATCTTATCACGCATCTACGCGTGGCAGATTAGCGAAATCCAAATTTACTGTATAAATATTTCATGCCACCACAGGAATTGTAAATTCCCTACGTTTCTTCTTTATACCAGTAGCCGAGTATATTTTAATAGCCATTTTCACATCAGCTAAAAGTAGATTTTATAAAATACTTGTTCTCTGTAACAAACACCAATATATAAAAGAGAAAACAACTGTACGAATTCTGAGATACGTTTCTAACCGCTGTATTAAACGCTGTCCATCTGACGTAATTGTGTTACTTGCTTCATTCTTATTTGCATAACACTCGACCAATCATGAAATGGTGTGATGGGAACCATAGTTAATCAATATAAATCGCAAACTCTCGAAGAAATATTGCGCAGCTCAAAATGAGCTACAGCTATACTATTTCAAACCAGGGAGTCTAATAAACTCAAACAACATAATCAGTGCGGTGTTTCTTATGAGAAGAGTTTACTCACCATTAATTTTATTCATTAGTATTTTTTCTGGTATTTTACTCCATAAAACATATTTGAATTTCCTTAGGAATCTAAAATTCAGAAGTGATAGCATCATAAGATCTAGGGAAAAGAAAACAAAAAAAATATAAAGCATTTAAATTATGAAAATCAAATTCGAAAATTAATAATCTTGAAATAATTCGAATTCCAGCTTTGACGCTCGGGTACGCATTGTAGATTTCTTCTATTAGAGCCAGGTGCGCATTTGCAGTTGGAACAACCTGAAGCTACGCTACACCGTTTTCAGTAGGGTTCGATGTACTGTGTGATGTTGTCAACAGTTTCCCTTCTGTGCCGCACGGGATAGCATTATCTAACCTCTAGCATCGAGAAGATGTATCTTACAGATACCTTGCTGGTAGTTTCTGGTTTTTTCCTTGTTGGACCAATTTTCGAAAGAACTGATCAGAGATGAACGTGGCTATCGCGCCAGATTTCCTGTTTTCCAAACGCTCTGGCCCAGTCGTCTAGCAATTACTATTCGGACTTTGTCAAACTCGCCTAAATCTGCTGCATTTCCCATTTTGAAGAACAAGAATAACACTGATTAACAGATTTCAGTATCGAGTGTTATTTATACCGGATTATAATGTTCCTACTCGCCGTTGTTAAGCTGTAGTTACTTCGGTTCGCATAAAGGTACCCTGGCCATAACATTTGGTACTTGGGTGTAATTGTGAAGCGAAGAGGTACGTATAAAGAAAAAACTAAATGACTGCTAAGACATTGTTCTGGTTTATCCATTCATTTTCCATAGTAGCACGAACCGACTTTAACACTTATTTGTTATTTTAATTCTTCATATCAAATTCTGTTCAACGTAACTCCGTCATTACAGTGCACTACATGATGCAACGTCATATAAAAGCGACTAATAGAAAGTGAATGACGGTGGAGCAGTGGCCTTAGCGCCGGCTTCTGACCATTTGTCAGACATGTGTCCGGGTTCAAATCCGAGTGAGGCATGAATACTATGGTTGTCGTACGGACTTTCTCCCTTTGCTGTAGCCAGTCACCTTAATTTGGGACTTGCAATTGCTTATGTCTTATTGAGATACTCACGGTGGTCGTTAAACCTTAAGCAAGAAAACAGCGAATGGAATGCAGGTGCATAAAATGCAGGAATATGAAAGTGAATAGAATAAATATTTAAATGGGAGAACAACCTTTGGTTGCAGAGTAAGAGTTGCATGGAAAGTTCTGGAGGCGAATGGCTGTTCTTTTTTTGCACTTAAATTGCGAATAAATTGTAAGAAATGGCAGATCGCAATGGAAAGAAACGTACCTGTTTCTGCCTAACTGACACCAATTTGATTTGTGATCCAAAAGAACATCTGCATATCTTAGGATCCTAGGAATGTTACCGAATGATCTACGCCACATTTCCGAGAAACTGAGTAAAACTCGAATATTATTTTGAACTTACTGTTTTCTCTTCCGGTTTCGATTTCTCAAAAAGCATGATTTATGCCTGAAAAGCTACTGTTATGAAACGACTAAACACTTCTTAAACCATATTGAACTACTGTTGGGTTTTTTTTGTATGGTTTAAAAATTCGTTATTATACAGGTTTAATTACTCCTTTATGTCGCGTATTTTCTAAGGGAGTCGAATAAATTTGGAATCGTGTTTCATGAAGCTGGTCAGAATATACTCTCTTTGTTAGGAATGAGGTCATGCACATTGTTAAAAATAGCCACCGCCTTTTTTTCCGTATTAAGTAGACATATTTTCCTTTCCGTCACAAATTATATAGTACAGGACGATGCTATATAATATCAAGGGGCTATGTCATAGCCCCGGTGGCGCAGTGGTCTAAGCGATGGCCTCTGATCATTCGACCGAACGATGTCCTTGTTCGAATCCCGGTGAGGCATGGATATTGCGTTTGTCTTACGGCACGGGCTCTTCCTTCTTCCTATTTTAGGCCTTCTAAAGCAGAGAATCTGTTCTTCAGTTCCAATTTGAAGGTATTATGGTGTTTTTTATGGTTGGTTATGTCAATAGATTTTGTTTGTCTTATGAGCTTGCCACGTTCAAGTTTAGTGTTGAGGTGCACCTTACATCTCACCAATCTATGATTACTACCTGTGTTGAACTTGTTTAGCACACTGCAGTCTTCTATGACGAATTTTTTGTTACACATAATAAAATCAATTTCACTTATTTTCCCATTTGGATGTCTCCATGTCCATTTCCTGTGTAGCTTTTTCTTGAAGAAGGAGTTCAAGATGAAAAACCCTTCTGCCTCTGCAAACTCAACGAGAGTATTTCCACGCTGGTTTCTGTTGCCGTGACAGAATTTACCTACTGAAGTTTCCTTCTGTTGCCGTTGCCCTATTTTTGCATTGAAATCTCCCATATATATCTTCAAGGGCTGCTTACGTTTGTCGCTTAGATGACGAATTTCCTCATAAAGTTCTTTAATTTCTTATTCAGGATGACTTGTATTGGGTTCATAAGTTTGAATAATCTGAGCCTGGTATCTTTTCGAGAGTTGAATAACAAGTCGTGCATCTCTGTCAGAAGGACTTTCAACTTCTACAGCTCTATTCTTCAGTTTCTTGTTTATTATAAATCCAACACCGCTAGTTCTGCCAGTATCTGTCCCTCGATAGTAGAAGAGATGTCCACTTTTCAGTTCAACGAGATCTTTTCCTTTTCTCCTTACCTCAATTAGCCCGACCAAGTCCCACTTGATCCTTTGTAGTTCCTCTTCCAATTCAAGAAGCCTTGAATCAGAAGATAGGGAGCGTCTATTTTACGTTGCCAAGGTCAGCATCAGATGGCAGCCTAGTCCGGTCCTCCGGGGATTCTTAGCACCCTCTGCCTTCATGTCGCACTAGCCGCTGCGATGTACAGGTACATTCCAGCTGCCGGAGACTGAGGGCCAATATTTAAGTTGTGGAGTCATTTTGGAGGGGTTTGACCATAACTCACCACGCTGGCCAAACGGGTTGGTGAGTGTGGGATAGCATTTCCTCGAATCCCGATGGTATAGGTATACCGCTATTGGCGGTCGTCAGACCCCCTTTAGTGGGAACAATATGCACCACGAGAAGGCGGGGTTGACATTTGTCAAGGAGAGGCTGTGATGTTACGCATCACCTGACCTTACATCCCGCCCCACAATTATGATTATAAATTATCATGAATTCAAACTGTGTATGTCTTCATACTCTTTAGGCTAAAGCCCAACACAAACCAATGCAAACTAATTTCTCGCGTGGAAAAAAAAGCATTTTTAAGTATTCTCTAACTTCTGAATTATACTGATGGACAAGGGTGGTATTTTACGCTGAAATAAGTTCTTTAGACAGCGAATAAAATTACACTTAAAGGCGCAGGCACTATAAATTGCACAAGACGACTGCTTAGAAAGAATGTGTTGGTCTTCAATATTTTAAGTCTGTAGACAAATTGTTTTTATTTTTGTGTAGAAACGTATTAAAACCCTACTGCAATTTCTATACAGATATCTCCAACCCTTTTGTCAGCAGTAAGTGTCCAAAAACCGGCGACGTTTCTCTTTCAGGTGCAAAAATAATTCAAATCAGGATATTTTGAGGGCTTTGTCGTCCCCGCTGATGTTATTTAGAAATCATGAGTTTGTGTTGCAACAATGGTGCTGAACAAGCTTTCAGCTATTGCTTTTAAAAAAGATATTTTCATATTTTGTCTTTCGTTCATAGGTAGTTTGGTCTTGAACACTTCAACGGCTGTTTGTTCGCGGGCTTTCAATGCAGTATGAAGAATTACGAGCTTTTCATACCGCATAATACAGCTTCCTGCAAAGCAGCTATGTCCAATGATATGCACTGAAGTGCGAGCAAAACTGGAACAAACGAGCTTATGCAAAATACATAGCAACGTCACCTATGCGCGTACGCGGTTGCCTCCGCCAGTGCATGCATAAAGCGATAGACATCCTTACCAGCTGTCAGGCTGTTTGCGGCATGAGAATGACAAATAATAACAATTTAAGCTATTTTCAACGCGGTGTTATAGTTGACTCTCGTGAGATGGGCCATAGAACTTCGGAGGTAGAAATGAAGTTTGGATTTTCACGGACGATAATTACAAGGGTGTACCGTGACTACAAGAATTCCGGAAAAACCTCCAACCTACGATTCTAGTGTGGCCGTAAAAAGACATTGGGTGAACGTGACCATCATCGGCTGTCAAGAATCGTTTCACGCGATAGGCGTGCAACACTCTCGCAGGTATAATCGAAATTCATTGCTAGAGCCTCAACAAGCATCAGCGTCCGGAATGTGCAACGTACCCTGCACGATATGGACTTTAAGAGTCGACGTCCAACTCGAGTCCCCTTGATGGGTGCACGACGCAGAGCTATGAGCCTGGTTTTAACACGACAACACCGTACCTGGACACTTCATGACTGGAAACAAGTAGCCTGGTCTGACGAGTCGCGTTTCCAACTGTATCGGGCAAATGGAAGGGTTCGTGTTTGGCGCAAACCCTATGATGTCATGGATCCCACCTATCAACAGGGAACTGTACCGGCTGGTGGGGGTCCGTTATATTATGGGATGTGTTTAGCTGGTCTTCACTGGGACCCCTGGTACATCTGCAAACGTCTATGACCCGCCAACGTTATGTGCGCATCCTTTCTGCATTCATTCTGGTGGGTTGGGTCAGTTCCAACAGGAAAATGCACCTCCACACTTGTGTCGTGACGCTACATTATGGTTACATCAGCATTCATCTGAGATTGGGGTGTTACCATTCTCCCAAGTCCCCGGATCTGAACGTGATAGAAACATTTGGGATGCCATGCAACACGGTATCGAATACAGGAATCCAAGACCTCGGAATAAACCAGAATCGTGTACCGCTCTGTAGGAAGTATGGTGTGCATTGCCAACAGCATATTTCCAGAAGCAAGTGGAGTCTATTCCCCGTCGTATTTTTGCAGTCCTGCGCTCACGTGAGGACCTACTAAGTATTAACTTGGTGTACCAATTTTTCTGGCACTTCAATGTACATTAGCCTAATGAAAGGCTTTTATGGGCAAAAGTCAAAATACAAACTAAATAATTAGTTACATTTGTGAGGGTAGAAGTATAAAAGTTATTTTCAATAAATAATCGAAATAAATTAGTAAAATTTGGTCACAAATTTCAGGTTTTTTTCACAAAATACGTAAAATACTTATTACAGCAATTTCATCTTTCGGGAAACTTCAATGTCCAGATACTTTCCTATAGTGAAAATATTAACATTAACTTCCAAACTTTTAAAAGAAATTATAGTCATTTCAAAAATTAAAACACGCATTGTGAGAACGTGAACAAAGATTCCACAAGTATCTAGCGATTCATAAATTTAGGTGAAACCTTCAGAAATTGTATTCTAAAATACATCAGGACTTGCACAAGGACCCTATTTTTAAAATGTAAGAACAAAGATTTTGAGTATTTTATAAATACACTGACGAAAAAAAATCCCAACATCCCGAAAAAAATAGTTGTACAGGAATGGAATGGAGGCAATACATTTGTATAGGTAACATACTTAATCGATTAAGGTTTCAAGATCACAGCTTATTGTAAGCGCGAGAAGAGTCATTTTAAATGTGAAATGCTGGTATATTAATAACCGGTGTAACCGCCAGAATGTTGAATGCAAGCATGCAAACGGTCATGCATTGTGTCGTACAGGTGCTGGATGTCTGTTTGTGGGATGGAGTTCCATGCCTGTTGAACTTGGTCGGTCAATACAGGGATGGTTAATGCTGGTTAGGGGCGACGCTGGAGTTGTCGTCCAATGATGTCCTATAAGTGCTCGATTGGAGAAAGATCTGGTGATCTAGCTGGCCACGCAACATATCGACACTCTGTACACCATGTTGGGTTACAACAGCGGTATGCGGGCGAGCGTTATCCTGTTGGAAAACATCCCCTGGAATGCTGTTCATGATTGGCAGCACAACAGGTTGAATCACCAGACCGACGTACAACTTTGCCATCAGGATGCGTAAAATAACGACGAGAGTGCTCCTGCTGTCATAGTAAATTGCTCCCAGACCATAACTCCAGGTGTAGGTCCAGTGTGTCTCGGCCGCAGACAGGTTGGTTGCAGGCGCTCACCTGGCCTCCTTCTAACCAACACACGGCCATCACTGGCACCCAGACAGAACCGGCTTTCATCAGAAAACACAACAGATCTCCGCTCCGTTCTCCAATGGGCTCTAGCTTGACACCACTGACGTCGCAAACGGCAGTGGTTTGGAGTAAGTGGAATGCACGCTACAGGGCGTCTGCCTCGGAGCTGTCCTTCAAGTAACCGATGTGTAACAGTTTGTTGTGTTACAGTTTTAGCAACTGCAACTCGAACTGCTGCCGCAGACGCAATATGATGCGCCACGGCCTTACGCCGTACACGGCGGTCTTCCCTCTCAGTAGTGCCACGTGGGCGGCCGGAACCCGGTCCTTTTGAGGCAGTACCTTTTCTTGACCACCAATGCCAACAATCATGCACAGTGGCTACATTCCTACCAAGTCGTTCTGCAATATTGCGGAAAGAAAATCCACCTTCTGGTAGCCCTATTACACGACCTCGTTCAAACTCCGTGAGCTGTTGATAATGGCTTCTTCGTCTTCTTAAAGGCATTCTTGACTAACATCAACACACTACGTCGAATCTCAACGATAAATCACGCTCACGATCGTTACAGCGCGTATTTACAGCAAACCTGCTTTGCATGTTCCGAGGGGCGCTACTAGCGCCACACGTATGCGCCGAGCGCGAAATTTGCATAGACGTCATCTTACTGATGTACTCTTACCACCTACCAACTGTCGTTTATCTAACACAACCCCTTCTTGGCGTTGGGATTTTTTTTTCCGTCAGTGTATATTAAAGTATTTTTTTTAATACATTAAAAATCAACAAATTAGAAAACTATATGAAGTCACTAAAGTCCTATTTTGAAAGACTTATCTGGGGACAAATTGCGTTTTGAATTGGTTTTTTTTGTCGTATATGACGATACGCAACAAGACGTTATGAAAATGTGTTGTTATTTTCTTCTGTGTTTTCTTTTTTAATCGAAAGTAAAATAAAACCAAAAAGTTTCAAATCCGAATAACAATTGATAAAATTTGAAATGTCAAGTTACTTCAATAGTTTTTCATATCTTTCACGGAAATGCAAAAATAATTTACGAAAAATGAGACCATAAGTACATTCAGATTTGCACCTGTTTGCAAGATTCGTTTACAATACAGAACTTTTGCATTCAGCAAAGGAATTTTTCAATCCTGAATTTTGAGTAAATTACGTCACTAGCAAAAACACCTGTCAACTCATTTAGATGTAAATATTTACGTCATTTTATGGTACATCGAATATTTTTCTCTGAGTCCCGATATTGTACTGAAATGGATGCTGTGTTTTCATGGAATGTAAATCAAATTACGGTTTAGATATTCAAGATTTTTGAAGCTTTCCTAGACACAGAGCCTAAAGTTTCCTCTTATTTTTTATTGATTTAAGCTAGGCAAGTTATTTCTCTTTTCATAACGACCTGTCTTTGAGGAAATAAATCTATAATGACACAAAGTTCATTTAATGCTGCTAAACGCATCTTAGAAGCAACAATACTTTTTCATTATAGAATACGGTATCTGAAATTCCTGCAACCAGAGAACCGATGTATTATAGACGAATAATAAATAAGTTGTTAGCTAACGTCATGTAATTTGTTTACGGGACAGACAAAACACCATAAAGGAGAAAACTTTTTATTTCACGTTTTGCTTTTTTTGGATTCGTGACAGAGAAATTATGTTTTCTAACTTCCTGTTATAGAAAAAGTAATGATGGATAATTCAAGAGATTCTGAACGCGGTATTGCCAACCACCACAAATGACTTTCAACAGATATCGAATATATCTTAAACCGAACATACAACAAACATTCAAAATTAAAGGAAAATTATAATTTAATGAAGAACACAATCCTCCCGTCCCACAATTTTGAGGATCAAGCATTTATTGGAGGCGGATTACTACGGGATGGCATTAATGGAACCCATATACTGAATAAAACTCTTGTGTTCCCGTATATTAATCGAACTTCGACACTTGTCGCTTACGTTCAAAGGGTCACAATCTGTTCCATTGTCCTTCATAATAAAGTATTTTACGGTTTTCTGATGACAGTTACCCATGAAGTAAAGTCTGCCAAAATTAGGTCAATATGTACGAGATAATCATCACATTTTCTGAAATTGCACTTACAATTTTACTTTTCGGTGTGTGAAGCAAGCATGAAAACACTCTCCTTTTAATTTCATTAAAGTCACATTTTCTTTTAACATACATAACAATAATGTAAATAGTTTTGTTCCTGCTTAAACAAGAATTGGAAGTACTCCTACAATATTTTTGAATCATCCAAAAAATGTTCTTTTGACATGTCAGAAATAATGCCTGAGTGAATTCATACGAATAATTTACAGAAAGTATGACAGAAACAGAAAACTACGTCTGATGCATTATTCTGTCTGTTGATAAACAGTTCGAAAACTGCCTTGTACATTTTAATTGCAAAAGGTTTTTAGAGCTTTGGTCGCCCTCCAAAACACAACAGCTTGCAGTTAAGTACTCGAAAAATGCAGTATTATTCAGAAGATTGTGTTCAGCATTTCGCATTAGTCACTAAAATCTGATTTGCATTTCACCTTTAATTAGGTGTGCCTGCTAAATTCGCCCAGATTGTGAAAAATATGTCTCTGCTCCAGACGTCAGCACTGTCAAAGAGAATTCGACCACTCGTGTTTAGAACAGTTTTCTTTCTGATTATGTAGTTTGCAAATTGATTTATAAGGAGATCCATGCCTGAAAGATTGTATTAATAATTTACGATGAGTGTTGTAGATTGGAAAGCCTACTTGATCGGAATGCATTTCCTCTAGGATGAACACTGGCATAACTTAAGGATACGAATATTTTCACAACAAGCTGCGATAATCTGAACCTCCAAAATTAGAAGATGTTTTATGACAGACAATAACCTCTCGCTGGCAGTGAAGTTTTTCAATAATATCATGTTCAATTATTTCTAAAAACTTTTTCAGCATTCAGACGTGACGACTTTTAAAACTGACAACTAAATCCTGAGCAGCAGGCTGCCCTGAAACTGTACGTCAAATGTCACTTCAGTAGTTTCCATGAAGATGGCATTTGAGAAGCATTGTTATTTCAGACGACACCTGCACTTTCACTGTCTTCCCGCACATTTCCTGGCTCCCCTTGAGATACTGCATCAATAATCTTTTGGTCTAAAAAAATAATTTAGATTCTACCGAATTCATCGGTCCTGCCTTTCTCCGGCCATAGTTCCACGTTTCCTTCCTTTACATTTCAAATCCTTAAACAAGAGAAAATTTCAATGAGCCGCACTGCTGTTGACTCTTCGTTGGCAGAACGTTTTCCTTTTAATGACACCAAAAATATTTTTTTCCAGCCGAAAATTAATGTGAAATTTTTAAATTCATCCAAGTGTTAGTAATGATATTTACTGCATCAAAAATCGTGAGTTTTATAACAAAAACTCACAAGCTTTTCATCTTTTTCAAGTACCAGTTTCAAAAGAATTTTTTTCTGTAAAGGCGTTCCATTTCTGATATGACCACTTGATCCATTGGCTTGTTCATTTCGTTACGTTAGGGTGTTGAATGTTGACAGCAGCAAAACTGTTTTTCTCGCTGTCAACCCTAACCCAAACCTACCTAAAGGCAAACATACGCGCGCTCGCGCTCCCGCCCCAAATTGTGCGTTGCAGTAAATCATGTTGTTTAACAAGATCACAGCGCCCAAGTCTTTTTAAATTTTCTGTGAAGACGAAAAACACATAAGCAATTCAACCGTGAAGCCACGTACGTGATAAGCCACGAATGCATAACCTTAAAAAAATTCTTCAATTGGTAGTTGAATGTGAATTCCGAATTTTCTCAGCTACGTCAACTAATGAACAGATCCGAATAATAGAGCGTCCATAAATCCAGGTTTTACTGTATTTAATCATTTTACTATCTCTAACCTTATTATTGTGATGCACGGATAACTTGCAAAACGGATTAACCGCGCACGGATAATCGGGGGTTCGATGTTATTAGGAACGGTTTTGAAAGTTGTTAACTACGGATATAGGAGTTAACATCTATGGATACTACATACAAACGTGTATGCCACCTTGCACGCATGTTTAACACAAAAATGACGTCACAAGAAATACAACCACTTCTTATCTTCCTCTACTCCAAACCACTCCAAATACCCACACAGGTATACTGCACTCATAAGTCTTGTCTTCTAAAATTAAAGTACCTCATGAGTTCCACTACAGAGGCAATTCCCCCTACTTAGTATGTAAAAGATATATATACATTGAGCACATAAATTTGTTTCAAGAAATCCAGACAAAAATATATATATAAATTATTAAACAGGTATTTAAGTGTACTTTTTTATCTGTTGTCGAAATACTATATACAAGGGAAACTCTGTTGTTTAACTACGGGTTGCATGACACAAACTGTAGGGCATGCAGCAACTGCACAGAATCAGAGTATGCAAGTTATTACTGACCAGGTAATTCAAAAGCGTGGGTGACTTATGTTTACTGGTACCTATGTCAAATGTATTCAAAGATACTTTGTGTGACTTTTTCTTTTAAATTTTTTTGATATATGGTAATAATATCCACCCAAATTCACAATTCAGGCAATTTACAAAGGAAAAACGGCAATAACTTTTACTTTTGGATTCGCTTCGAAACATTTCTGTATCTAGTACTGATAAATTTTATATAATTGGGGGAGGTGGGAAACATTACAAAATTAGGTAACGCCAATTATATTACATAATGAGGAAACTCCCGCAGATTTTATTGTAAATGTCACTGAAAAACCAATACTTTCGAAAAGTGCACGTGTATCGAAATGTAAAACTTAAATGCTGCTTAGTATGTATGCAATCAAAATTCTGTTTCTTTCGTTATTTTCCTCTTCTCCATGTGTGTCATCAGTACTGCTTGTATGATAGTTGCTTTCCAGATTTCTTTTTGCTGTTGGAAATGTATTGTGGAGTCCAAATATACGTACCCAAATGTTGTAAATGCAACAAAAACAGCGGGCAACTTCCTCAAATGTTTCAGTAGTGTCCTGCATTTCATTTATCTCTTTAGTTGCCAAGTGAAAACACGCAATCTGTATTAATACATATTTGCGGTGAAATTCATATGTTGCATGTAGACTTAATTGTGAGCGTTTACATTTATTGATTATTATGAATATGCTTTTGTTTAACTTTTGTTGTAATTAAATTACCATTAGTCATTAAATTCCATAGCTATATGATGGAAACTTATGGGTTAGTCGCACTGCTGATCGCTTTACATATATAGAGCTGCATAATAACATGCAGCATCACAGAATTTGGCATTCGAGCTTTCAAACAAGAGCTCGTGGAACATGTTTTTCAGAAAGAAAAAGGTTTGATTTGTGTATTTCGTTTCTACTTCAGAAGAAGTAAAATATATCAGTTCTTCCATTAAAAGTTAAGCTGACATTGCAATATTCAAGAAAACACCAAAGACATCAAGTCTGAAAACAAATTCTAAAACATTTTCTTTATAGATAATTTCCCTTCTTTCTTTTCAACCATGTTTTGTGCGTGCACTTAAAAAAATTATATTTAAACACTTTGAGTTTCCTAAAACTCAAGAGTTAAACGCTATGTTCCCAAACAAATTATCCTAGAACTGTAAAATCACATTGGAATATCAGAACGTGGAAGAAACTTACGTCACAAATTTGGATGAAAAATTGTACGTAACACAGTTATTTTTTTACTTTTATCAAAAACTAGCCACTGAAGATATGAAGTAGTCTGTACAATATGATTTAAAGCCTATAGCAACTGTTTCGTACACCTCATTTCGTGGAATTAAGTTTTTTTACATTATTAGGGGGAAGCAATACAGTTGGGAGTAATTTAATGATAGCATCATTATTACCAGCTGCAGCAACCTGAAAAGGAGCAGCATGTAATTGAAGAAATGCAATATGAAGTTTTAGAATTTTGTGAAATTCTTGAAAGACGTTCAGAGCGATTTTTTTACAATAAAAAATATATTAAAAAGTTTACAGCAAAAAAATATATTCTTCTGAATTTTCCAATTTTGTTGTAGAACGTAACTTCAATTCTTATTTTCTTCTTCAACAAAGTGTAAAGAATTTCTGTTATACCTTTTATTGATACTGTTTCCATTTTGATAGCCCTGTTGCGTGAAATAAATAACGGTTGTCGCAGACAAGCATACCCAAATTTTTGTCAGATACAAACTTCATAACACGTATTCGTTTCACCTGAAGCCTTCCAAACATGGGTGATCGTTCGCCCAACCTTTAATTTCTGGCTTCAGCAGCAAATGCACAGTCACGTTTTCTTTAAAACTCCCGAAATTTAGTAAATGCCGTTTGTGGTGAACGTTGAAATATACAGCCTTCAATTTTTCAATGTTTGTGAATTTTTTACTTACAAATTGGACCACCTCACGGTTTAATAATAGAGATAAATATACATAGATTTTATGGGAAAGACCAACGATCAAAGAAATCATGAAAAAAGAGCATTAATATTTCTTCTTTGCCTATCATTACACTACCGCGGTGGAATTATTATTGCTGCTGATGTGTTTCGGGGAAGGATGCAGAACTCATGAGCAAGCACTGAAAATTTTAAATTGCGATGGTTTCAATAGTGTTATCACGTCTTACCTTATATGTACGGCACCACCACACGTTACACCAACGGATAGAACAGCGAAGTTTATGCCGAAATAGCTTTATTTTATATTATTTTATTATACAGGAAAAAGTGGATTACTTCCTTACCTTGATCTTCGGTATTCCCTTTATAAATCCAGGTTAAAACTTACGCTGTATGGTGATGTGTAATTAACAACAATCCTTCAGTCATTCAGAATTTTATATTAAACCAATGTTCCCTTACTTCCAAATCATATCGTAACTAAAACAATGTCCAAGCACATACCCTACGGTATTTATTAAGATATTTTGTACAAAATTATTCCGAGTAAACACATGTCCAAGAGTAACTTTCATAGAAGATTTTCATTACTTCTCTATTTCATCTTTGTAAATGCATTCCACGGAGAAAATCTTTATTTCTTGTTATCGTCATATCTGCAGTTATTCCAAATCTGTTCCTCATAGGTATTTCCCATGATGAATTTTGTTTTTACCTATTCGTTATTGATTAGTATTAACATAAATATGTGGTTATTATTTTTTAAAATTCCCGAAATACGGACAGTATTTGAAATTGGATGCCATTAACATGTATTTGCCAAGTCAGAGGTTCAAATGGGTGAATTTTCGTCTTACTATCATTATTTCTCTCGTAAAATATTTTACACGTAACTGAAGTCTCCTTGGAATTTAGTCCTAATGTGCTTTAATAAATCTTTGGCAGGGTATTATTGAAAGTTAATGAGAATTTTGATTTTCTCTTAGGCGAAGCGTTATATAAACGAATACCACCTTTCACATGGATAATGGATCAACATAAAGTTACGAAGTTTTTGATAATAGGGTTGTGGCTGAATGTTATTGTTCCTTATTTAAAAGACCAAACGCAGCGCTTTCAATTCTCAAGTGAGGAAAATAGAAACTAACAGCAGAGGAAACGCGAACAGTATTATGTATTCAATTTACTAAAAATCAGTTATGTAGATAGAAATGCTTTTACATAAAAAAATTTGGGTGACATCTTTTGCCGTCTCATTTTTGATCTTTTATATATGCTTTGGTAAACTCGGTTTTACTTGACAGGAAGGAAATAAAATTTTACAAATTCTGCATTAACCAATACTAGAATTAAAACGTCAACAAATGAACATTGTTTTTTTTTTATTTTAGTCCAATTGTATGTAAGAAAAGAATGTGCTCCGATGGAAATATCCTGCAGAAATGTAATTTGTAAACTTGAATCTGTCAACCATGTTGTGATAGAGATTAACTGTAAATATGTGTCTATACAGAAAACAAAATCGATACGCTTTACTGCACTCCCGGATAACACGGCAATTCCATTTAATCCAAGCAACATTAGGATTTATGTTTTCGTTGAGGCAACGTTAACGTCTGCACCATTTTTTCTCAACAGGAATATTTCTATTCCTTCATAACGTGCAATTCATTGCTGTTTAATCAAATAACAAAATAAACATTACGTTAATTATATTTTTTTCTAGAGAAGTTACTGTGCGGCTTGCGACTCTAATAAGTTTAACAATAACTGCCATGTATTTGGGTTTTCCAGTTCTTGTTTTATCAATTTCAAATTAAAATGCTTACTTCATAGCGCGAGGCTTAACTTTTTAACAACCATGACCCAAAAATCTTGTATTACTTTAAATATCATAAGGCCCGAAACTGTCTGTTGGTTCACATCTTTGTTTAATAACAACAATAGTGACTGAAGGTTACTCCTACTGATCTGCCATAGGTCGCGAAAATTTGAAGAACGGTTAAGGGTAGGAAAAAATCTGACTTACTCTAGACAGGCGTTTCGGGAAGCTATGGTCGTTTCTACGTACGGGCGTTTTGGGAGTTATGGTCGTTAATGGGTTAACTGATGGTTAAGGTTTCGATTAAACTAACTTGAAAACATTTCATGAAAAATAAGTAGCAGCAACAAAGCATCGTTAGGTACCGAAGGATTTCGAAATGTGTTTTCTACGTGTTTGTTGCGTCAGGTGAAAAACCGGATTTGTACTTTCCACAGCGCCCTTGCATCGGCGCTCGCATTTCACGTGCTGGGTTTTCACGATGATAATTTACACATGACGTAGCCTTCCAGGTTGATAACCGTGTCCAGTAGTCGTTAAAATTTTCACATCACCTCGTTTCCCTTTCGAAACCGCAATATTCCTAACTTTTTTAACCAACGTACGGAATAAGTTGAATGTGAAAAAAGTTAACTAAAAAATGGGAATCGCCCAAAAAATTCGATTTATCTAACTTATTTTTACGTTATTGTTTTAAAATAAAATAACAGAGAACTTTTTGATTTTGATATATGAGAAGTTAAATAAAAGAAAAAATTATTTCATATTCCCAATAAAATTAACTAAAAACTTTCATTTATCAAAATTATTTCTATACCAAATACTTTTGAAATATGTTGTAGAAAAATATTTGGGTTCTACATTACTGCGAAATGAATTGGAAGATGATACTTTAAGGAAATTTCGAATATAAGATATCTGGAATTCTTTATATTTTACATATTTGCTTATTTTGAAAGGGATGAACTCAAAAATTCTACACATATGGATGAACTCCAAAATTCAGAAAAGCGGAAATTATGTGAGATACAGATAGCTTTTCTGATCTTTTAAATTATTAATTGCTTTAACTTGTAAGATCTACAGTACGTATGAGTAAAAACTGATCCAAATGACGAGAGCTGCCGTGAATACGATTGAAATAACGAATCCCGTTTCGACAGTGATTCTTCTAATGAAGAGATGTGGCCAACCGAAAAAAATAGTTTTAAGCTGTAGTAAATTCACATTTAACTCACCTTAAATGTTTCAAAGTTAGACAAAAAGCGATAAAACCCAATGATAAAAACAAAAGCAAATGAAAATCTTCTTTTTCATGCTAAAAAAGTATCTCGACATTAATAATGATAATTACTTATCATTTCAAAAAACAAAAAAATTACTAGTACTTAGTATGCATGCCTTTCGATTTGATCACAGCAAGTAATCGCATGTGCATTGATTCTACTAAGTTTCTGTTGTTTCTGCACTGATTTTTAGCAATATTGCAGAGGCATACAGTTAGGAACAATGTTTGCCTAATTTTTGTTTTGTTGGAAATTTCCCTTTTTCTCAGTTGCAAATCCAACAAATGATACACATTCTCAATAGGATTTGAAGTCCAACGATTGTGGGGTTGTTTTGATTTGATGTTTCACTTTATGAAATGAACCACGACCATTTTAATTTAGATGTATGCTTAGGATCATTGTCCTGTTTTAAACATATAATGAATATGCGGTTCCTAATGACACCACGAATACTAAACTGGACCTGACGTCAAACAGGTTTTAACAAAACTACATATATTTTTCAGTAACCTGTTCGGAAAGGAAGGTTTACTTACTCTTTAAAGCTAAATTTTTTGTTTGATTTCTCAGTTTTCAAAGTGTTGCCCCAAATTATATTATTATGAAAATTTCTTATATTGTTTTGCACTACCGCATGTTTTCTTCGTTCTGTTTGTGTATATCAAAGTGCTACGCTTTTAACATGGCGCACTAATTCTGGCACCTTGAATCCAAACATAAACAGCTGAAGGCGTATGATAACAGATATAAGCAAAGAGGCGGAACAAATTAATGATCTGATATTCGAAAAATCAACCCCTCCACATCTATAACAGAAGTAGTCTTATGTGTCCCGTGGCTGGAATTTCTGAAGAAACAAGCAATTTCTTGGGAAGAGTAACGTCATCAAGCGCCATACAGTGGTCTATTGCGAACGCCCTGACGCGTAACTCAGCGTTATTCAGTGAGATTCACATATATGCAAAATCATCCTGCTGACACACAAATAATAAGTTTATTTAGAAGGGCTGTATATAGAAATCGCTGACAAGCACTATTTGGAATTCGACCTGCACACAAAATCTATAGATATCTCAGACACGTAACATAAAAATAAAGTTTCGAAATCTAACACTCGTTTACGATATTTATCGTAAGACAACACATAATTGTTACCTAAGTGTTTTCAATAGTATCATAATGTATTCACAATCATGTAGAACAAAGGTAATAAAGTTTTATATATATGTATTTTATATTTCCATATAATTCCTGAAAGTAACATATTTGTTATGAAATATGGCTCAAAGGAAATTTAACCGCTTCTAATATCCAAAAATGCAGCACTTGTATTAAATAAAATGTGAAAAATCATTAAAGAAGTTCAACTGCAGTCAAAGTATGGTGTGCTCTCATGTTTCATCTGAGGGGAAACAGATGCTTTTTATCAACATCCCTAAAAGGAACTGCTGAACTTCTTGAGTGCAATATTAAAACGTTTCTCTCTCTGTATCTCCTACGTCCATGTCAGGTTGAGTCCCGCAAATGCGATTATGCGCCTTTGAGGGTTACGGGAAATTAATGTAGCCGGCTTGTCATTCCTCTGCTACATGTGGGTAAGAGACAAAATTCGTCGTGGCAGATTTCATAGGGAACCGACTACGCATTCGTGTCCCGAAGCTCGGAAGTCAGCGGAAAACCTCGGAACACGCGCTGACTAGATGGCCTGCAGGACCGGGATTGGAACACCCAAGAGAAACTTCCGCCTCCCACACTGCACACGGTGCTTTTACAAACTGCTCCGTGCTGGTGGTTATTATATTAACTTTTCCATGCTGGTTGTTATTATACAGTAACACTTGGAAAACACGCTGACTACAAAGCCTGCAGGACCGGAATTCGATCAACAGAGAGAAACTTACGCCTCCCTCACTGCGCGTTTACCAATTACGCAATGCTGGTGGTTATTATATCGTAACACTTGAATACCCAGCATACTAGATGGCCTGCAGGACCGGGATTTGAACACCTGAGAGAAAAATCCGCCTCCCACACTGCACACAGTGCGTTTACAAACTGCTCCGTGCTGGTGGTTATTATACCGTAACAATTCGAAAACGCGCTGACTACAATACCTGCAGGACTGGAGTTCTATCCCCTGAGAGAAACTCCCGCCTCCCACACTGCACACAGCTAGTTTACCAACTGCTCCATGCTGGTAGTTATTATATCGTAACCCTTGGATAACGCGCTGAGTAAGTGGCCTACAGGACCGGAATTCGATCACCAGAGATAAACATCCGCCTCCCACACTGCACACAGCGCGTTTACCAACTGCTCTATGCTGGTGGTCATTATATCGTAACACTTGGAAAACGCACGGACTAGATGGCCTGCAGGACCGTAATTCGATCACCAGAGAGAAACTTCCGCCTCCCACACCGCACACAGCGCGTTTACCAACTGCTCCATGATGGTGGTTATTATAACATAACGCTTGGAAAACGCGCTTACTACATGGCCTGCAGGACCGGAATTCAATCAACAGAGAGAAATTTCCGCCTGTCACACTGCACACAGCGCGTTTACCAACTGCTCCATGCTGGTTGTTAACATATCGTAACACTTGGAAAACCAGCTAACTAGATTACCTGCAGGACTGGGTTTGGAACACCCGAGAGAAACATCCGCCTCCTACACTGCACACAGCGTGTTTACCAACTGCTCCATGCTGGTGGTTAATATACCGTAACACTTGAACTGAGGGCAAACATTTCAATCACTTCCGCCTGCTCCATGCTTGTGGTTATTATATCGTAACCCTTTATATGTCGCGCATCTGGCCCTTATTCTCATATTGTAAAAGTGTTCTTGCAAACGTGTTTTTAAATTCCGCCCAGTGGATCCTATACATACCTTTGACGATTCTTTACTGTAAAAAACAAAATAATTTTCCAGTCGGCTTCATAGAAGTAGAGATACTGAGAAAAACAAGATATACCTTTATGCCCCCTAATTGAGAAACCATGAATTGTTTTAAGAAGAAAATCGTCAGAAACGCTCGACGTGAGTAGAATGGATGCACAAACGACGTTTTTCAATCGAATTGTCAGGAGCTCAAATTTTGCTGCAAATATATCAGAAGCGGAAATAAAAGCTTACGTTCCCTGGTGGCCAAACCATTTTTTTAATAAAAATTAGAAATTATATGCAAAAATATTTCCCATCAGGAGCTGTATCCGGTGCTCAAAGAGTTTTTCAAATCGGAGTTTTAGAAGCTAAGATATCGGGGAAAAGCTATTTACTTTTCTGCACTCTAGCAGAAAGTATATTAAATTCTTGAAATTTCGAATTTTTATGGAAAACATGTCGTACCGGAAACACTCCAATAAAGAAGGAATTTCTCATATAAGACTATTAGAAGCAGATATATTTACAAAAATAAACTATAACTCTACGTCCCCTGGTGGAGAAACCATGAGATATTTTAAGAAGAAAATATATATTCCGAAAGGTTAATCAACGTGTGTGGCATCGGTCCACGATCGAAATTTTTCAGTAGAGATTTTAGAAACTCAGATTTCGGGACTTATACATCAGAAGCAGATATTAGTTCTTACGTTCCGTGGTGGCCAAGATATTCCTTACATAAATTAGAAATTATATATAAAACGTTTCCCATTAAGAGCTGTATCCGCTGAAAAAAAGAAATTTTCAAATCGGAGCCTAAGAAGTGGAGTTATCGTTTAAAACGCAATTTAGTTTGACGCTCCTAGTGGAAAATCTATGCATGACTTGAAAAAGTAACAATAGCTAAAACACACTTTTACATAAATGGAATCGAAAGATAAAATATTTTTAATGGGCTGTTTGAAGCAAATATGTGGAATAAAATGCATTTTGAATTTGATATTATCTACCACTGCGCCTTATCGCGGCGAAATTGTACATCGTAAAAAAAACTAAATGAAGGATCGTGATTCGCATATTTCAAGCTTTCCAATGTAAAATACATTTTTCAAATGGGACAAATATTTGTAGAGATATGGTATCGACAGACGAACGGATGGACGGTGAAACCGATAACATAAGCACGATCTTTTTTTACAATAGACGTGCTGAAAATTGAAAGAAAGTGGAGATGTGCGAAATGGTGAAATAAGAAAAAGTCATGCACTTTGATTTCATATAAATTCTGAATGGAATTCGTTGGCAGGGCATTAGTGATATCTATGAGTAACAGCAATTCGAACCCATCGGTATGGCGTGTCTTTAAATAGGTATTATATTTTGTGTAATATGCGATGTAGGAATTAGATCTCCTAAACCCATTTACACACTTTCAGAAAGCACCAGCAAAGAAAATGAGTGAATCGTACGAAATGTGAACGACGGAATGTCGAACCGTAAAATGCGCAAAATTTCTACAAATGTATGCGAATATTTTTGAATTAAAAAAAAAACACAATGACAGTAAGAAATACAGCTTCTCAGTTGTATAATGAAAAAATGGAACTTTATTCTGAAAGTATCGGAAGTCACTTAAAAAATAAATTTCGCAGTTGACAAGGCAGTTTAAATTTAATGCTAAAAAATATAAATAATTTCAATAATACTATGAATATTTTCATTGTATTTTAACTTGTACCTCCTAATTTATTCAGCTGTTACTAAAAACAAAATATTGTGAAATCCGTGTTTTTCTCCAAATACAAAACAGTTCATTCCTGCATCAAACATACCTTGCGGTATGATATTTGTAAACGAAATTAAATATATAAAATACCAAAATTAGTTTTTCAACTTATGGGGTGCTTTTTCAATCGCACTTTTTTAACTTTCAGTTGCACATCATACCGACAGATGCAAGTTATCTGACTTTAATTTAAGGAAGTTCACTGATTTCAGCATCATAATTAATATATTTAAATTATATTCAATCGAAATTATGGAAATACAAGATAATTATTGTCCCACAGGCGATAATAATTAATTGTAACTTGCTAAGACTTCTCTCACACGAAGCGATAGAAACGGGAATAGTAAGAAATATTTGGATATGAGTCAATTTGTTCAAAGCAAGGAAGTGCCTATGGGATATCAAGCTGAGTTGCAGTTTTAACCTTTTGTATTAGTGTCAAGGTTTCAAACTCGTTAGGAAGCAAATTCACAACATACAGTTCTCACTTGCTCTTATAATACCGATCTTTTCGAGAATACCGAGTGTCTTAAACGCTGTAAATTTGCTTTATAAATAATCTTTCTGGTGTCATGCAACTTCCTTTATCCGTTAGTTCCCATCCGTCGTGGGCCCTGCGCCTGTGCACATGTGGCATGTGCCTAATAACGGAACTGTTGTGAGTCCATATGATTAAAGTAACGTTTTGATTCGTTCTTTCTGCCTAGCAAGACTTGAATGACCCAAAGGAAAATACAAATCCTGCTCCAACCAGAGAATTTCACGCTATGGAACCAACATGTAAATTGAGACAGGGTGTTTTCAAATTAAAATCCCTTTTGCTTGAATAACAAGAAAATAGAAAATATCTATACTTTGCTTTTTTGAAATGCTGCTGAGTTGAGAAACACAACCTATTAAAACGCGAAAATGATGTGACTTAGTTTTTGGAATTATAGTAAAATAAAACTATGTCTATATCAATTTATTTTTTTACAAATATAACACTGCAAACTGCAACATTGAAATGGCTTTAAATATAATATCTTAAAACCAAAATATACATGTTCAAAAACAATAATATTTTTTCGCTTTACTAATATTTCATTAGCACATGGATTTGCAGCATTTAGTATCTAAGATTTTCGCACACACGGAAAAAACATATATATATATTTTATAACAGAGTAATAATTTTAAAATAAACGTCAAACACACAAGAAACAGTATTCTGAAGGATATTATAATTATTCATGTCTGTTTTTCTAGATAGAAAGAAAAGATTTTCGTTTCAGCATTGCTAATGGAATTAGTGTAGTCAACTTATTTCTTCACTTGCGCCTGCACAATATTCAATTGTTTCTATCTACGCGTAAAGGTAAGACATAACGATAATACTTTAGAAGGACAAATTATTCGACTAAGCCGATCCAAATGCATTACAAATAGTGGGTGGATCGACCAACGTGTTACATTTCGTTTCTGTAGTAAAACAAATTCCTCAATTAAGTTAAAGATCAGACAAACCATATCGCTGCGCACGGCATTAAACAATACAGGAAATACCACTAAGCCTCCCTCTAGTAGTAGCCGTGCTGTGCAATTAAAAAAATTGGAACAAGGGTGAGATATTAGGCACCTCTCTTTGGTTTTCGTCATTCTTTTCTTTCTACACACTGAATTATGTTAGCAATTTTCTTATGGCGCTATAAAGTGTTTCTTAAATTTAAAATAAAATGGTCTTAAGCCGGTTACAGACTTTACTGGAACAGAAACGAAGGAAGAAAAGCATTACAAAATTAGATACATCCTAAAAGGTGGCACGAGCGTTACACTGCTTCAGTATTACTGCTGCTTCTAGATACTGGTCTGCTTGGCACCTGACTCAGTGATTTATTTTATTGTAGTAGCACTATCACATATTTTGGCTTGACCTGATTTTTGAGTTTCTGACAAAAACAGCAGTAGTACTGGGATGTTTTTTGCTTTGTTTTTACTTTGGAAACATTGTTTGACGAAAATTTAATCACCGCCATGCAAACAAATTCTATAATGTACGACATTAGTCGTAAATATTATCACGGTAGTGTGAAGAAGAATAGCGGGTGTCAATAAATTACAACACATTTCGCTGAATCTGCAATGTGTAATATGCAATTTTTTTATTATTTTCCATTTAAAAACCATATGTTTAGTTCAGAAAAACTGCGTGCACTACAAAAAAAATCGTTTCATGTTATTACATATTGGTGCTCTAGGATTACCTTATATTCAAGTGTCCTTCTTATACGTAGAACTGAGTCGTCAGTGTAATATTTACACCTTTCTACAATATAGCTCGTATTTGAAGTCCGAATTTTTTTCTGCTAGTAAGGAGAAACAGATGTTACGACATTCTGGATTATATATCTCCATTACATTCTGAGTTGGACTTTCTTCCGTTGATCATCTCTCCTTCACAGACTACCGTGCCTTCAGGAAAATGGGAATGCTCATTGCAACATATTTCCCCGCGTAAATGCACTGTATAATCAAAAGTAGCCTGACACCGATATTAAGTGTGTATTTGCTTATATATGTCACTAGCATTTCCTGTATAGTTATGGCAACGTACGTTGCTAGGCAAATGCAACATACAACCACGAACAGTAGAAAAGGCAACACGACACAGCTCAGTGACTTACAACGCGGCAAGATGATAGGATGAAATCTTAGCAACAAGTCGTTTAGGGAAATTTCTGTGGTGTTGCATCTGCACCGCTGAGCTGTAACTAATGTTATTGTGAAGAGGAAAGTTTTAGGGAGAAACAATGCTACTGCGACCTGGGAGACCACGTAAAATGACAGAACGAAAATGCACAGTTTTCTAAAACCTTGTGCAAAAGAACTGCATGACTTTGGTTTCAAAATTCAACACCGAGTATCAAAATTCCACTGGAAGCCAGGCCAGTACTATAATAGACTGTTCATCAAGTCATGAATGGAAAGAGATTTAATGCTGGAGCAGCCGCAAACAAGCGTAACATCAGTTACATCAACACCAAGAGCAATTTGAACTGATTTAAAATTGGGCCAATTGTGCACAATAGTAGTGTAAACGCTTTTTCTGGAGTTATTGAACACGCTTAACCAAATACGTCAGATAGATGAGTCTGGATGTGGAAGTTTCCAGGTGAGAGCAACCCGCCCGACTGTGTTGCTCCAAACTTGAAGTTTAATGGAGGACACATCATTCTCGGCTTCTGTTTTTCATGAATGGGTCACTAAGTTCTTCTTCCCGGAGATATTAACGCTATGATCTATAATGAAATGTCCACATTATGGATAACGGAAACAACTGGATGATGGTCCTTTACTTACGAAAGTAATAGTTTCGGCCTCCACAGAGTGAAGTCCGTGTAATGATGTATTGATGTGATAGGTGTTACACATAGGTGTTATACACTTCAGGATACTATTTTGGACACCACGCTGTTCTATGAATTCAACGATGCTCTCCGGCTAATCGCAGTGGACAAATAGCTAACAGGAATCTAAAAAAGATATTTTCATAAGAAATTCGAAGAAAGATGTTTTCCTATGAAGGAAAATAATACCTTCTAATTTGCATGCTTCTCTTAAATACACTAACGGACAATGAAATGTGTGCACCTAAAAGAAAACATGCTTCAACCGCGAAACTTTGCAAATTGCTAGAAGGCGTGCTGGTATGCAAATAATCCATGTTTCGAACGAGTGCGCATGGCCGCACACCCGGTGGTGGCTCTGCAAGGAAAAACCGGCCGCCTTATAAACAGGCGTGCAGTCGATGCCCCATGAAAGCGAAAAGCACTGGCCGACTCAAGCAAGAGTACAGAGTGACAGGAATGGCGGGAAGACGCCTAACACGTCAATTCACGCAACTTCCGGACTTTGAGAGAGGCCTGGTCATAGGGCTGAAAACCGCAGGGTGGTTGGCGCGCCGTATGGCCCGCCACGCGCATTGTTCTGACCATACCGTCTAACTGTGTTGGGACCAGTGGACACATGACGGCACTGACACATTGCGGAGCGGCTCCGGACGTTCCAGGAAAACCACCGGTAGAGATGATCGACCGATGGTGCGCCAGGCACGAACGGATCCCACGGGGACCCGGTTAACGATAGAGGCAGAAGTAGCGGATCCTGTGTGATTACGAACCTTTTCCCGACGCCTCGCGGAAGCGAATCGGCGATCGCAACGCACCTTACGTGTGCTGCCATTGACATCTAAATATCGCCGGCTCCGTGTGTAGTCGTGCCAGGCTAGAACGACGTGGAACGTCACAGACTGTAAACGTCTAGTGTTTAGCGATGCGTGCCGCTTCGTTATGGGTAGAAATGTTCATTATGCCCGGGTGTGGTAGTCCCCAGTTCAACGGCACAATTCCAACCTCGCTATCGAGCGCCACACCTCCGCTACTGCAGGAATTATTGTATGGGGAGCCATTGCCTACGATAGACGATCAGCTCTAGTAGTGGTACGTGAATCATTGACGGGCATTTTAGCTCAAGAATGAGAGCCACGAGCTCACATTCTGGGCCGGGATTCCAGCTGCGCTATACAAGCAGTATACTGCCCTTCCGCACATGGATCGGGTTGCCCAGGACTGCCTACGTCATGTCCAAACACTTTCATGGCCTGTCCGCTCTCCGGACATGTCCCCTATCGACCATGTGTGGGACAAGTAGAAACGCCCGCTACCGCCGTGGTGCACTATCCGGGAGTTGGAGCACATGAACCAACACTTGTGGTCCTGTCTGCCGCATGACATCAGGCGTCTGTTTGCCTTTATTCCGGACCGTATTGCAGTATGTATCTCCGGAAGAAGCGATGCGACGATCTATTGAGGATGACCAGATTGCGTGCCACAGATATCCTCAGTAATTGTCCTGCAGCTCTGTTTTTGCTATCATTTGTATCTTTCATCTGTATCATTACGTCCTTAAAATTTCAATTCCATCCGATACTTCTTTCTTGGTGCGGAAATTTCATTGTTCGTGAGTGCATATAACGAAATCGTTTATCAATCCGCTTGGTAAGGAACTTTAACAGCTTTGCAATAACCAAGAGGAAAATGTTTAGCTCCAGTACGCAATGTTCTCTCTACCACATTCTAAATAATATTTTTAAAAGTTACCACATACATAACTCACAAACATTTTTTTATCCATAAAACCTGTAGATAGTGCAATGTTCCCGTCTCGCAAAAAATTAAATCTGTGATTAAATGCTGCATTCAACCAGGAATCTTTGGTATGAACTGGCTCTCACGGAATCACATATTTTGCCATTTCTGGAAACGGTTGAATGTGCATTACATTCTTGCTGAACAATCTTTGAAATTTGCTAGAATAATTTCAAGTTGGGAATCTCTCCCTTAAAGTGGTAAAACTTAACCAATACAAGAAACAATTAAATGGATTCTTGTAATTAATTATATTTTAATTTTGCAATAATATGCCGAATTTTATGTGTTGTTTTCAGACGGATGTTTGTATCGCTATTAATTATGATTTATTTTAACATATTAAGTAGTTATTTTAGCTGCTCTGCTGTTGCAGAATAAAAAAAAACATTTGTAAGAGCAATACAGAACGGAACAGAAGAAAAAATTCGTATTGCTATACAGACGCAAAAATCACTTACCACAATAACTTCTCATTTGTTAAATTACCAGTTCATAAACATTGAGGAATCATGTGAAATACTTTACATTTTTCAAATATTTCTTCTAGATTTCATTGCAATGAATATTATCACATATATATTACACTTAAAAACTTTCATCAACAACAAGCCACATACTATGCAACACACCGGAGCTCTAAGGCATTGTAAGGGAAACTGCGCGCTCTGAGATGGAGCGATGTCAAAACGGAGCGGGGAGTAAGCACAGCTGTTTTGCCATCTATCCGCCATTTTAAAAACTAACCCAGGGACGAGCGCTTCCGCTTTGAAAGAATGCAACAAAGAAATCTATTTACTTCACCAAAAAAAAAATTCTTTTGCAGTTTCAAACATCGGTCATGAGACCTTTTTCTATTTTTTAATGTATCAGCTCTTATAAAATCAAGGGCCAAACATCGATATTCAGAAACACCAAGCCTTACTTGGCGCATGCTCTTGTCGCACTGACCTCGATAGCAGAGTTTGTTCGATTTAATATCAGTCGTGATCTGTAGGCAATACTCTACGGTTACTCGCGAATCGCTTGAATTTTAGCCAGACGGTGAGTAAAATCACACGGATCGAGGTCCCTTTAGTTAGGTCCTGGTTAGAACACTGGTTATGTAATGTGTTCTGAAGGAATCTGACTTGTTTTTTGGTTTTAGTCAAAAAATAACCATATTTTTTTATTTCATGCTCAGAATCATATGCATTTTGAAACATGTTCCGGAGGAGTGAACAGTTTTCTGACTGATGCGTATTTCTTTTGATACAACTGCAAAAAATACACTGCAATAGATTATTTTAATAGTACTAAGAAAAATGTATTAGTGTGTACCTTAGCCACAGAAAAATAAAACTATGGTCCGTAATAAACTTTAAAAATAATATTATATATTTGTTAAGGAAGCATTCTATTGTGATACTGTGACCTTACTAAACTTAAAATGTCGTGTTGACTCCTCTGGGCTTCAGTGTCGTTTTTATCACTTTAATTGTTGGTGTGGCAGAAACGTGCTTGTTTATAGAATCTTCAGGTCCAATATCTTCGTTTCAGAGTTCTAAGGTACTTACGTTTCTTTCCCATCATTGGAAAGGAATAAACCGCTGTAAACAGGGTAGTGCTCCAAGATGGTAAACAGTGGCCTTAGAACTAGCTTTTAACTCTGTTTAGCCCGGATTTTACCTGATTTGGATGGCAAAGTGTGCAGTTTGAGGCTAATTTCTTAGCGTAGACATAAGTTACAACGTAATGGCTTCTCTTTCTATGTTTCTATGTTTTTTAGACCGGTGGCATTATGTGAATTTAACTGGACTTTATTGTAACTAAATTCGTTCAACTACTTACAAATGAAATACATTCTAGGACACAAGGAATTCAGGAGTATCTGATGTGAAATGAAAACTATAAATTTCTTTTTACGGAGCGAAGCATTATACAAAAGCAGTACTGGATTAGCGAGGATGGCAGATATATACTGGGAAGCGTATGAGCAGAGTCAAAAGGATGTAACCCCCACTTTAGGAAATTTAAATACAAGTTCAACCTGCAATGGGACGACAAATATGAGTGAAAGGCTTATTGGAGTTGCAAATAAATTCAAAGTGGAAAAACCAAATGTTTTGTAAAGAACACACGCGTTTAGACATATATTTTAGGTTTTGCTGTGATTGGTTTTTGTAAGGAAATAAAACTATAGCAAAATGCTCTCAATGTAGAGAATTTATCATATACCCGTAACATTGTTCATGTACTGTATAAGTAAAATGATTTATGATATTTAAAATAATTTGTGATAAAAGACAGGCCTTTATTTCCGAAAACTTAGTATCTTGCCAGAAATATGTTGAACTGTTTATCATAGTTCATTATCAATAGTGGTTGATTAACAATTCAAAATGAAAGCGTTTGTTGTGGTCTCAAATGATCCAAATTGTGTGAAATTAGAAATACATTTTACTACAAACAGGAAGTATTTTTGCACTATGTAAACTTAATCAGGCAAAGACGACGATCTCATTCCAGGAAGATTGTCGTTGCCACACATTTACGCCTCTTAGACAAACAAGATATGGCAGTAGTTTCCCACTGATTAGGTCTCGGGATTTCTCACGTAATGATGATATCTTACATTCGGAATTGATGTGTCTCCACTAGTAGTAAACTAAAGTCATCTAGCTTATTTTATTAGTTCCATTTGTGAATAAAGCATTAAATATCACCTATATGCCCTGACATCAATTTCTTCTAATAAATGCAGTTACATGAAATCAAAACGGGTAATGCATTTTGTATACATGTCCTACTATATGACGTTGCATAAATCCTGTCTTCGCTTTAGATACATTTATTTTCGAAAGCTTCAAAAATTTTAACATATGGATTCCAAATTTCATGCATATTCTTTGGTTACGAAACAGACTCTGGATAAAATTTACGTAATATTTCTATAATATATAATCCATAATATCACGATTTTTGAAATCACAGATTGATGAAATAAATACTTGTTGCCTTCGCTGTTAAAACGAAGTAGATGGAACGATTCTTTGAATAGCATTTTTGTTTACAATCTTGAAAGGAAAATTATTCTTAACTTCTAACCTTACGGCCATATAAATTTTCAGTTCACAAATGGAAAGCTGGATCTGTCGCATTCTTTCACGGCAGGAATTGTCCATTTGACATCTTTAGAAACAATAACTATCTAATTTTTCTGTGAGTGTTTCTAAAACGTTTATATGTAAGTAAATACCACACGTATGCGTATCAGGCTACACAACCATATTCTGCGTCGTCGAACAATTGCATTTTTCTTATTTTAGAGCACATTAATACCCACAGTTTGGGTAATGCACCGTCAAGCTTTGGCATCTTTGAATAAAACCGTTTGCCAAACACTGTTGGAGAATGGCGTTCTTCGCAGGTTGTCAGCGTTCTCCTGGACAAATGCTAGGAGAACGGTTCTTTCCCATATCAGTTTCCTCCAGCGTGATTTAAAATATTCGAAAGTTTGTTCTATTTGTGTTCTTTCTCATGCTTTTGACTTGACCAATATATGAGACAAATTTCTTAGCGGATTGTCTGTGTAGTGTGCATTCATATTGTTTTGAACCTTCTAAAATCTGAACGCATTTTAAATCTTAGAAAAATCAGATGTACTGTTGGCTATTAGATATTATATGCGCGTGGTAACACAGTATTCGACTTTGTCGAGCTTCAGTTTTTTACGCATAACCTAATTCAAAAATGCAATTTGAATTTTCCAACTATTAGTTTTACTTTTCGTCTTAAAATATTTTCCACAAAATGCAATTTTTAAAGATACCACGGAACAATTTAAAATTGTCTTTCTCCATTTCCAAGATGTTCATCGAATATCGCAACCCTTTTTTAGAAATGATACGTACGTTTATTTCAGTAGCAGCAAACGGTAATTCCTGAAAGAAAATATTTCATTGTAGAATCATCTAAAATGAAACAAACCGTAAATCCCTTTACAATCTGGGCCCACCTCTCTGGAATGGTCGGAAGGAAGAGCCAGAGACCACTGTGCCAGAAGAACAGCATTTATCGCATTCAATGGTTTATATAGTTTTCAGAAATTCGACGACCAGATAATTCAATAAAATCCTGAACGAAAACCATCTTGGAATCATCTTTCTTTCAATTTGAAAATCGAATCTAGAAATCAGCGGTTCTCAACAAAATAAGTTGCGCCATTATTTCTGGCGCGCTTTTTCAGACACACGTAGAATAGATTTAAATTTTTAGTTTGTATATATTTTATAATTTAAATCTAATTATATTCGTTATTGGAAGCAGAGAACAACCGAATCTACCCTATGTGACTGCCAATGATATTTCAGAAGGTGTGAGAATGTCACGCTATGTGCTGAATGTTTTTCCACTTTGTTTGAAGTAACATGATCTGAAGAGAAATTGTTCAATACAACCTATTTTATTATGTAGCATACTACTAATACAGAAACATCTTTCTATTTGCAGCTATGCTATATGGAAAAACTAGGGTGATACTGTTCTAACATTTTGTGTAGCCAGCAGTTTGTTATCACTGCCAAATAAAGAGAGTTTCTAAACATATCCGGATGAAGAAGCGCAACTTCTCAGCAATAAGCCGTTCAGTTGGTATACATTTCAATGTTTAAGTTACTATTTGTATACTCTGAGTATATTAAAGTTGCGGTTGCTCCTATAATTATTGCTGTGAGGTTCTACCCAGACATGTTAGACGTTTGGTGATTGTAATAAGAAAAACCGACAATCTCGATGTTTTATGCAAGATGACGCATATCTGTTATGGTCATTTCAGCGGCGTCCTGGATTCCATTAAAACATCTTGTTCTGTCTTCCTCTTCTCTTTCCTCCAATACTATCATCATCATCATTATTGTCAACCATTATCAATCCATTGCTGGAGGAAGGTCTCCCCAAGTTTCCTCCACAACGGTCTGTCTTGCGCCAGTCCCCTCCATGTCACTCCCTCATACTTTCGAATTTCATCCACCCATCTTCCATGTGGTCTTTTTCTGGGTCTTTTCCTGTCCCTTGGAATCCAATCTAAAATTTTGGCTGTCCATCAATGGTCTGTTCTCCTGGCAGTATGTCCAGCCCATTGCCATTTCAGGGAGTTAAATCTGATCATGATGTTTTCCACTCTTGTCATTTTTCGTATCCACGAGTTCCTCTTCTTATCTCTCCTGGTTACATCAAGCATGCAACTCTCCATGCTCTTTGAGTTATCTGCAGTCTTTGTATGTCTCTTTTAGTTAAAGTCCACGTATCTGCACCATACGTAAGCACTGGTAGGATGCATTGATCAAACACTTTTCTTTTAAGATATAATGGCATATTGCTCTTGAAAATTATGCTGTTTCTTCCAAAAGCTCTCCAGGCAAGTTTTGTACGCCGATAAATTTCTTCACCAATGTGACCCTCACTTGATATCTGATGTCCAAGATAAACGTACGTGTCTGTTATCTCCAGCTTTTCTCCATCAATCGATAAATCTTCATTTCTTGTAAAAGCATTGAACATCACTTTTGTCTTCAGAAAGTTCATTTTTAATCCCACTTCTTTACTCTTGTCAGCAAGTTCCTGGATCATACCCTGCAGCTCTGATGGAGTAGTTGCAAAAATGACTATGTCATCAGCAAAACGAAGGTGGGTTAGGTAATCTCCATTAATCTTTATCCCTTTGTTTTCATAGTTCAGTGACTGAAAGACATTTTCCAATGTGGCATTAAAAAGCTTCGGAGATATGGTGTCACCTTGTCTCACTCCTTTTCCAATTTTTATGTGTGTTGTATTTTCAAACAGCCGAATCTTTGCACTTGCATTTTCATAGATGTTATTAATAATATTAATGTACGCATCTTCAATACCGCAGGATTTCAGAGCCATTGCAACTGCTGATGGTTTCACCTAATAAAATCCAATGCGTGCATATAAATATCAATCAATTTGTACAATATTTTACGTAAACATACGAATTGCAATAAATGAAAACCTATCATTTTAAGTCTTCTGTTGACATCGATGTGTAATGATTTCGCTTCACAATGAAAAAAGAATGTCCTTATTATTTATTACCCTTGCTGTTGAAAGTAAAAGAATGAACATCATATAATTGTGGCAGGTTGTCGAAGAGGTTCAGCAGGCCATCTGTCGATCTCAAATTACAAAAAGCTGTAATATGGCTTTGTGTATAAAGATGAAAACGAAAAACTCAAGAATACTGCCCTAATACAAACACGTCACGACCAATAAAATCAGGATAGGTTGTAACATTTTCTTGGCGTTAACAGACACAATTATTCCTCTTGATGCAGTAGGAAACATTATTCGTCCAAGAAGGCAACTTTCTTTCGATATTCCATATTTCACTCCTGATGCCTTCTCGTAAACTGCAGTCGTTGTGTCCGATGACGGTGAGGTGGTTGTGACCATGAGTTCAGACCGTAGCACTAAATCGTGGAACAATGTTTGGAGTGTAGCTGATAAAATATTCTGTGCTTCTAGCTTACAAACATAAACACTTCTACCAAGGTAGCAAACACGTTGTTCCAGACAATAGTGCCGAGCCACCTCACTCCACGAGTACTGAATGGTCATGGGTGTGAAACAACCACCCACGTGTTCTGTACTTTTGCTTCTTGCGTCCGTTCCCCGTTACACTTTAACTACTGCAGGCAGTGATAAGCACACAAAGTTCAACGTTTCTTGAATATTGCAAATAAAGCTCGACGTTTCTTGAACACTGCAAACAAAGTTCGACGTTCCTTGAGTACTGCAATGCTTAGTGTATGGTGATCATACCTTGCTCCACGAACGTCAAATGACATCCCTTTCTCGTTAGAATCCGTGTTTCAGTTCCAACTGATATTGCATGTGCACCGAATGCGCAATGTACTCCCTTGATTTTCCCATGTACACACTGCTGCGCCGAATAATATCCAATCTACGGATAACGTTTTTTCATAAAGTTGTGTTCCTGCTGTGAAATGCATGTTTCAATCCTTTGTTTCAATTTACTTTTTACTTCCTAGATTTTCTACCCGACATTTTTCGTAGATACATCTCAGGTATCCTCTCTGAAATCGATCTACATTACTAATATTTCAGCAGCCCATTCCTTAGTAAGCAAATGCCACTTTTTCATTGCATTTCTTAATTATGGAGCATGGCTTTTCCATATGGTATCTACAAGGTAGGTTTTCGAAGCTTTTATAAGTTCTTTGATGTTTCAAAATTTAACATTACAAAATTCACGATACCATTACTCGTATATAGAAATATAGGAAAGCGAAGGCTGAAGATAATATGCATATTGATGAAATTTATGTCCTATGAAGGAAGATGTTAATTAAAATATTTTGTAAACTGCTGTTTCAACGTTATTCTTTCAGGATGATAGGACGGAGCTTTATCCATTTTGTTCTGCAATTGAAAAGAAGTTATAATGCGGTATCTGTTCCCAGCTATGTTAAATATATCCAAGTATTAAATTGCAAAAACTTGCCTAACATAATAAATGAAATATCAGTCTACTTTAACGTGTTGACGCTGTCATACCCACTCTAAAAGTGAAGTCCATTCGGAACACTAGCATGTTTTTCATGAATATCGTCTGTAACACTTGTGTCTCATTCTATCGATAACTATCAGAAAGCATATAAATTTCACCCGAAAGTCCCTTCTATTAATATTTCAGCAAGTATGGAATTGCAATTTCCATCTGAACTTGAGGAATGCCTCAGAATTCTCATTGAATAAATGCATGGGATGGGTTAAAATTATTCACTTTGCTCCTTGCAGTCTACCATGTATCTTGTACATAAAATATCCTCGGTATATGTAATATATTCCCAAGACATGAGCTGGAGAATTACAACTATCCTTCAAAATATACAAATAATGCCTCACAAAATTGAATTTTAATGGCGGTTCCAATTAGATAAGACTTCTTATGTGAAAAGGTTGTTCTTGCGCACATGTACACACTGTAAAAAAATTTATCGTAAATTTCACAGTTTTGGACCGTTAACAAGGTTGCCATCCTTTGACTGTAAAAAAAACAGTTTTGTACTGTATTAATTACGGAAAACAACTGCGAAAGAACAGTCAGGAACTGTTATTTTGACAGTTTTGTACCGTATTATTTACGGAAAACAACTGCGAAGGAACAGTCTGGAACCGTTATTTTTACAGTTTTGTATTGTATTATTTACGGAAAAAACTGTGAAGGAACAGTCAGAAACCGTTATTTTTACAGTTTTGTACTGCATTATTTACAGAAAACAACTGTGAAGGAACAGTCAGAAACCGTTATTTTTACAGTTTGGTACTGCATTATTTACGGAAACAACTGTAATTTTTACAGTTTTGTACCGTATTTTTTTATGGGAAGGAACAGTCAGGAACTGTTATTTTTACAGCTTTGTTTTGTACTGTATTATTTACAGAAAATAACTGTGAAGAAAGAATTACAAACAGTAATTCTTACAGTTTTATACTATTGTTTACAGAGAGAAGAAACAGTCAAACTGTAAATCTTAGTTTTAAGATTATTAACCTAGCAATCAGATATGCCTGAATCGTGTGATTTTTTACTGTTCAATATGTAATATCACATCAGAAAACTTGAATATTACATCTCAATCCAGGGTGACATAATTTCTAAGTTTTCGTACATGATATTACATATTGAACAGCAAAAAACAGGCAATTCAGGCATATCTGATAGCTAGGTTAATAATCCTGTGACCTTGTTCCACATAATAAGGGAAGAACGCATCTTCAGCTGAATGAATAGTAAAACTTGCTTTATATAATGTGTTATTTTAATACAAACACTTGTGAAACAGGTGAAGTAAACAGTGTGCTCACAAAAAACTTTAATGATAATGTATAACAATGAATACACACTTGTTTTATTGTGCTTATATTAAACATATGCTACTTATAAGCTTACTTGTTTTGTGTGCTGGCAAATTCAGCATCATCAGTCAGTTCTGAACATGATTCAGTGAAAGTGGTCTTATAAGTAGGATATGTGTGATATAAAAGCAATAAAAATGTGTTCTCTGAGAACAACTGCAGTCAGTGTGGCGAGGTGTGGAAAAACACAAAGGTTGAAAAAACAGCTGAAGCTTAGATTTTCAGACAACAACATGGAGGGAAAGCACAAACGAATATTGAGCTACCCAAGGATGATCATTGATTACATCTGAAATGTTAGAAGTATCTAACTTGCTACATAGACCACAGTCACAGCACGATGCAATAACACAAGATAATAGACATATCTGGTCAGTATTGCGTTACAATTTGGCAGCCTGAACATGGTTTCCCTCTTCACAAAATAACACAGGAATGATAGGGAATCGTTGGCCTTCGACAACATAATACAGGCTGCTTTATGGTAATAGGGACTTCATCCTTTCTATTCTCCAGACCTTGCCACAACTTACCTTTCAGAATGTTTCAAAGATAAAGAGCTTTTCAAGAAAGCCACATAGGCATGGCTGTAAGAGCCTCATACATAGTTTACTGCCACATAAAGTTAAAGAAAATATTTTAAAAATTGTCCCAATGGTTTCCCTCTTTACAAAATAAGATGTTTAGCTGTGTTTTCTTATTTATATACTGTCATTCATAAAGAGCAATAAAAGGGCTACTTTATTTTTTAAAAAAATGGCTATTTACTGAGAAATACTTTTGAATTTTCATCACCAAATCATAAAGTTTGTGATTACCATCCAAACCATTATACCACGCGGCACAGTAGAATTCCAGAATTTCAACCTGTCATCAGTACAGCTTGTTCAAAGGATTTTGCATTAAAAATTACTTTTATATTGATTGGTTACAATTTTAAAAAGGTGACAATGCTGAAAGGCCCAAGAAATCAGCAAAGATAATTGCCTTTTATTGCTGTCAAAGGTATGTTTTTCTTCCCACAATAAAGATGTAGATAACAGATTCAAAATAGTTTCTCTTTTAGAGAAGTCGTATAACATCAGTAACTAAGCAGACTAGATATTAAACATGAAATAGACTATCTTTTACAAATAACGTTTTTATTAAATAAGTGGTAAAGAAATTGTGGTACATATTTGAAATATTTGTTTTAGTGCTCATTTAACAATATTGTTTTGTCCACTCAAAGTCAGTCATTCATTAACAAAAGAATGTTTGGACTGTATGGGTCATTTTATCTCTCAATTTTGATTCCATGCTCAGGGTTGATGTTGAGAAGGCACCTATACAAAAAAAAGTATCAAGTTTAGGAAACATATAGAAATATATATATATATATATATTCATTTATTTTATATCTAAATGCTTACATCTACGAAATATAGCACATAAAACATTAGCAAATGTATAAGCATTGCAATCTGAGCTGCACACTTGATAACAAAATGAATTTGTTTATCAAGGTCAATTAACAAATATTTAAATGTTTATGCCCAATTATATACTAAAGAAAGACAAAAAATATGAAAATCTCAGGAATACAATACCCTTGCAACTACACTCACGGACAATGAAATTTGTGCACTTAGTAGAAAACTTCGCATTGAACTGAAATTTTATGGACTTAATGATACAGATGGATACAAATGGCAAAAACAGAGCTGCAGGACAATTACAGAGGGATCTGTGGCACGCAGTCCGACCTGGAATCCCCGCCAGGAATGGGAGCACATGGGGTGGTAGGATCTTATCCACACATCGCTGGCACGTCAATGATCCATATACTAGCATGGCTTGAAAAATACCATACCAGAGATGCCAGAGGCATGAAAATTATTGGCCTGGGTAAGTAAAATTGAAATCTAGTAGCCCGGTTGGGCAACTAGGTTCAAAGAAAAAAAAAGTTTGGAATGGAGAATTTTCTACTCTAGAAAAAAAAAAAGACCGTCGTCGCGTGTTTTTCATTTTACTGCAAAAATCACCAGAATTTGTTTTATTATTATGGGAGGAAGTGCTTCTTCAATTATATTATGCTCTACATCAAGAAATTGGGGCCATACGTAGTTTTGCTCCAGATGGCGTTTACAGTTAACGACAGGATGCATGCCTGGATTGAAACTAGCCTCCGGTGTTTAGTGACAAAATGCGTAAACTGCCCTGAAACAGGAGGACGCAGACTGATGGGCAAAAAAGCCGTGCTTTATGAGCAGGAAGTGACCACAGAATATTTATTGCACAGCCCCGGGTGGGGTTGGGTCTCTGATACAACTTGTGCGAGTGAGGGAGGAGAAATAATGGAAGCCAGCCCCCCAACACACACACAAAGAACAGCGGTACTACTGAAACAAAGCCTAAGTTTCGTTTAAGATTTAAGAATGAGCTTGTACACTTAGCCGGGAGAAGAGCAAAAATTACCGACACCGATAACTTACCTAGTTTGTCTGAGAGAACAGTAGTTTGTGTTAACTGCGGATATAAGTTTTATTTATAAATGGATTTGATTTTTTTTGGGGGGGGGTGAATCCAGCAATGAGAGCATATCTCATAGTAAGCTATTATGTGGAATTTCTGATCTGTCAGCGGTTGTTACAAATTCGTCTTCTGCATTGTTGAGTGATGTAATTTCAGAATCTGAATCTGTGTCGTTGGCAGAATTGAAACTTACGCAAGCGGACTATGATAAAGTGTACGCAAAAAAACACCGTTGGACAGTTCAGGAATCTTGGATAAAAACATTTAATTGGCTAAAGTCAAATTGTGACAAGACTATTAAGTGGTGCACTGCTTGCCAAAACCATTCCAAAATTGCCAATACCAAAAGCAATTTTTTCGAGAAATGTGTGTGTGTGTGGGGGGGGGGCACACAGGAGCAGCTACATTTGGCTGTATAGCGGACCGGGTCCCCGTGGAATCCATTTGTGCCTGGCACATGATCCGTCGATCCTCTCTACCAGTGGTCCCCCTGGTCCGCCCGGAGCCATTCTGCCGTGTGGCAGTGCAGTCACGTGTTCACTGCTCCCAACACAGTCAGACGATATGGTCAGAATGGTCCAGGCGGTGTATTTTTTAACATTTCAAAATAAAAATTCTAAAACATAGAATTGAATTCACTATTACACAAGTACAATGTCATCACGGCCCCACAAAGACCCAGTGAGTTAAACCTGACCTTCCAGTGTGCAAGGAACACTTCTTTCCAGATTGCTTTGCAGTCATCGTTGAAAATTTTCTTGGAAATTTCACCTAAAATAATCCCCTCTCTAGGTCCCAGGGCTTGAAAAATCCCAGGTGCCTAGAAAACTGGCACTCACATTCGTTTTTTTTTAAGTTCTGTAATGTGCACTAAATACCATGATTTTTGTCATATGATCCACAGAGCATCTGTTAAAAGGTTTTTAACCCTACATTGCATACATTAGTCCCCCCCCCCCCCATAATGTGTATATACAGTATAATGCTTACAAAAATCACATGAAATTCTGGAAATCATTATTGAGTCTATAGATTATGAAATATAGGTTGGTGACAAATTTGGCACTTTGCACGACTAGGGTCTCCATCCAATATACTGTAATAGAAAATTAACGTCCTTTTTCATGAAAATATTTTTACAACATGTTTTGAATATCATTTTATTATTAAGGTATGTATGCATTGACGATATTTTCCAATGCAAAGCAATCAATAAATCGCTTATATTGTCATGAAATTCAATCAATAATCATTGTTTGAGCAAATAACATGAATTGTAAATTACTAGTCTTATGATGTAAGAAATTCAACAAAATAATTACTGTGCTTATTTAAATAAAAATGCAGATTGCATTTTATAATATATTTTTGTTTTTTTGATTGGAGGTTTAACGACTATCATGATCAACTCAATGGGCTATAAACAGTCGCCTGTCCCTAATTTAGGGTCACTGGTTCCAGGGAAAGGAGAGAGCCAGTGCCGTAAGACAAACACAACATCCATGCCTCACCGGGATTCGAACCCGGACCCTTCACGGACGAATGATCATAAGCCAGCGCTTAGACCTACGCATTTACCCACGTTCATCAATTCCAACGCACTGTTGAGAAGCCCCGCTGACCACCTATTTATTACCTGTGTTTGGTTTGGAACTGCTTCACTTCGCGCGATGGATGCCTACGTCAACTGCCCATCACCCTTATCTCTAATGTTTTGTCTACTGAGAGGATATTTAACACACTGAAAGCTCTTCTTAGTGAAAAAGTTGCACAGTATTTGTAATATTACAAAATATTGCTGTACAGAAAAATCCCAACGTGGAATGTCTTCCCCCACACAATACAGAACAAGCTTTGTCGATACTATCAAACAGCTGATTATTACACTATTTTAAACATGTGAAAATTTTTAATACTATAAAGCCAGCCTTTATTAAAGATTTTAACTTTAACAGTTACAGAGTTAGTTTTATTAACATTCATTGAAATCTTCAGTCAATTTCATTGAGACCATTCTCAATTTAAGTAATTTAATATCTTTGTATAACAGTACTGTTACAAAACATAGATAACGTACATTTCTAAGACTTCAAACCTATATAAAATACAACAATATTATCTAAGAGAATTTTACAGATAAGATTTTGAAGAATTTTTTTGGGGGGGGGGGGCTTAAAGCACAAAACGTTTTTCAGACTCATGAGAAATAACTTTTCTGAACACACTGTAAAATGTTTTCATCAGCAAAATCTATTACCAATTTTGAGTATAAGAAATAAAAATAAAATGGGCAGAACTTAAACACAGAAAACCATTCCTCTTTAGTTTGCTTATAAAAATAATGTTACCATTTACTAGTATTTTTTTATAAAAAGTATGCATGAAGTATATCATTCCACCATACGTTAGTGCAGAAATCGGAAACCAGTCGACACCTAAATGAAAGGTTTAACTGTCATTTTAAATAAAGACGACAAGGGATTAATTTTCGACGAAAACATAATTTACAAAAGGGTGACGGTGAAGATATATCCTAATAAACGGAGGGTGGCAAACGGTGATCTCTCGTAGAGGACTTATTTGCATCTATTGCATTTGAATAAGGACATGTCGGCCTTTAACACATTCACAAAATGTTTTTCAGCAGTGTACCTCAGAGACATGGAATTTGTTTTCATTAGGATCCCCCTACGTCAATAACTTGAAGCTAAATGTTTGCACTGTATAAAGCTCATTATCTTCTTTACCTTAGAATGATCCTTCCACAGTACATCTTTTCCAACCATCATTCTGATCCTCACAAACTATTAAAAGTCTAAAGATGGAAAAAAGAGATTTTTTTTTAACATAGCCAAACCTCAGTATTTCGAGATAACAGTGAATTATTGTCAATTAGAAACAAAAAAAGTATTTCAACCCCCCAAGCTTTCGTGTTATTTAACGATAAGTTGCACATGTTACACGTACGGAGTAAGTAGGACCATAAATTGATAATTCAAAGATATCTACAGTATAACAAAATTAATATTCATCTTTTTCCAACAAAACGGAATTCAACTTTCAGTACTTATTGACTTAGGCCGTCATCGTAGCAATCACCGGTGCAGTTGATCACATTTTTTGAATAAAAATTGTTTTCGGTATTTATGTAATCTTAGAAACACGGATTCTGTAAATTGCATTTATGGCAGTGTACATACCAACAAGAGAACACACGAAACGCAGGAATCCGATAAAGTCTCACCTAATAGGTACGTCGTTCACAAAGTAGACGAGACATACATCATAGTTCCAAAACAAACATACGCAAAAAATATAGCTTTCTGTGTCGAAACACATGCAAGGACAGTGACATGACAACGCATCGTTACAGCTCTCCGCTAGTTCATTCTTGTAGAAGACGGCGTAGATACAGACGTGTTTCTGTAACCCAGAATCAATTTAAACTGCAGCAGAAAGCAGATGTGAAATTTTTCATCCATTTGAATGAAACGACCACTGAAACACGAAATGATTAACATAGCCTATAAGAAAAATGATATGTCCCGTGCAAGACCTATTGAGTGGCACATGAAATTTGTAAATGGTGAAGAGTGTCTGAAATATTCGACACGCTGGGTTAGGGCTTCGACATCGACTACAGAGGTTAATGTCAGTATCTTTGAGGTACTTCTAGACAAAGACAACCGACTAGGACGTAATGTGCAGTACACAGATATTGAAATAAATTTACAATAACAAATAACAAATCATACACAAATTACTCTGCTAAACCCATTTTATATCAATCAATTGTTTTAGTACAAATACAAGTATACTGCCGGACAATTGCTAAGGACGGATGACAATAGCAACGATAGCAACCATAAGTTGGAAGGCAGGAAAATGTGGAAATTAGCATAAGTGCGGGATACAGTAAGATGTGTTGTGCGTATGCAAATTTTGGATTGCCGAACTTGTTCGTGACGTCATAGCGATGAAAACAGATATAAAGGATTTGACGCGTATTGACCGTTGTTGTCCAAACGCAAAGTTGAAAGGGAGAATCAATTGATGAACTTGCAAGTTTCAGTATTTCTTCCCGGCATCACCTGGATGATTTTACGCGTGACCGTATTATTGGCAAGATTGAGGAAGGGCGAAAAATAACAGATGTTGCCAGGGAGTTCGACGTCAGTCACAGTGTTGTTTCAAGGCTTTGGAAATCATTTCAAACAAATGGAAAGTGTAGCAAACGTCACGGGGGAGGTCGTGTTCACAGTACGACACCTGCAGAAGATCAGTACATAGTGCTATCTACAAAAAGACACCGGCGCAGCACAGCTAGTGAGGTAGCAAATCAGTTTATGGCTGCTACTGGCAAGCGGATCTCCCGAAAATCTGTCGCCAGACGTTTGCATGAAGGAGGACTATACGCCCGCCGTCCTGTTGTGTGCATCCCATTGTCCACACGTCACGTACTGCCCGTTTGCAATGGTGCCATCAACATCGCAATTGGACTGATAACGACTGGTCTGCTGTCCTCTTCTCAGATGAGAGTAGATACAGTCTATCGTCTGATTGTCGACGACAACTGATCTGGCGTGATAGTGGTACTGCATATTATCCAGAAAACATACAGGAAAGGGACCGATATCCGACATGTAGTGTCATGGTATGGGCTGGCATCTATAACTCTCCATAGAACTGACACATGAAGTTTTTGTGATTCATGCGCTTGCTCTCTGCATAAATGTTCAAAATGTTTCACTGTATTTTTGATTTCACCAGATCATAAATAATTGGTTATATTGAATTTATTATCTTTTTTTTTTGTAAAACGATGTTAAAAACTAGTTTCCAGATATGTAGACAGTCTTCAAAATTAGCTACGTTTTAAAAGTAATTAACAAGCTGGTTTTTTGACGCGGTGTGTCTCTCCCTGAGTGGCAAAGTGTAACAGAGCTAGCTGTTCATCTGTGTTCTTCTCGACACATACACACTTGCTTCGAAACTGTTTCTCAGAAACCCAAGGTTGTAAATTTCTTCAGTGATTTTTAATGAATTGCACCAATTATCTTATGATAATTCTAATCGTGTTGTGATACAAGGAAATGATAACCAAATGTTTAAATTCCATGATATTAAGTGGAGCATTAAGAGGCAATTTTAAGTGTTTCGTTTCAACAGAAAATTAAATATAGCTTCATATGAAAAAAAATTAATTACCAATTTTTTTTTCTTTAGTGTAAGCAACGCTTCCACTTTTTTATTTTAGACATTGATTAGATATATTAATGCAACACTGTTTTCATAGAATTACATGTAGTGGATTTGGAAATTTCCTTCTAGTGCTGATTGGCACTAAGTCGGGAAAAGCTTCTCAGAGCAAACAATTTTCGTTAAAAGGAATACATTTTATACCGTGTCATTCTTCTGTCTGGGAACTGTTTGAAATCACTTAATTTCGTTGCAGGATTATATGATTATATACAGTAAAAATCGGCTAATTCACTCGACTTCGTTAAAATGTACTGTAATTATAATATTCTGCATCATATTGTTTTATTAAAATAAGACTTATAATGAATAGAATTCTCCGGCTGGACGTGTAGTGCAGGAAAGATTACGTTAAGTCACGTTAGGGTTATTGAAAGGTTACTTGACGTAGCTGAAGTGTGCTTAATATTCAAAGTGCTAGAGTTTGTTTAGGTAAGACACGCACGTGCAATAAATTCCAAGAATATGGAATTTATTTTTACTCAGCGTTCCTCATTATCTTGAATATCAGTAATATAACTTCGGTTTTAGTACATTAGTACCTTGAAGGCTCCTTATTAGAGCGGTAAACACAATATTCCCTGAACTTAACGTAAACACTCAATGAAATAGACTTAACGGTCAGACAGAGATTTGACAATAAAATGAACTAAGAAAACGTACTCACTTTTAACATTTTATTGGGGAGCTCCTGGTATTACTCAAATACACACTCCAAAATAACACAACTACTGATAGCCCGAACTTTCGTACTATCGTAGAAACGTAGGTAAATCGCATATCAATAATCAGGAAGAACCTATCACATATAAAACGAAGCTCTCTGGTATCTTGAGCGCGCCTATATATACTGCATACCACAACGTCTTGACTTACACTCGTTGCCACATATAATTCAGCGGGAGAAACAACATCTTGTTAAGTGAGAAGATAACTTGCGTAGGAAAATAAAATAACAAGATATAGTAAAATCAAAAAGAAGCTGAATCTCTAGTATACGTTACAGACTCCTGTACATGCAAAAAAGATTTTTATGACTTAGTCACTGCTGAATTTTAGGTGGCTCCGACCAACTCGAAAGCAGAGAAAAGTCACATTATATAATCCCTGATCGAGATCTCTGCACGTCTGCATGACCTGCATTTGGGGATACAGGCAGAAAGACAAACTGTTCTTAGTTTTCATGAGTATTGTAAAAGATATACTAATAATTTTAGCACAAAATAATTATGGAAGTAAAACGCGACACTCATTAACGAATTTGCATTTCGATGTCAAGATTCTGAAATTGATGAGACAATGGTTTCTTTCCGAGTTTGGCGAAATTGATTTTTGTGGTACTCCATTTTACTTAACACTTTCTTTTGGAATTTTAACATCCATTGAAACTAAGCATACTAAATTATGGCTTTCCATTTGGAATTTCGTAGATGTTCATAAATTTCTTGGGGAGAAATGACGACATAGAATCAGTGCTAACCTGCATTGCTGGAGAATACCGAACAACTAGTTTGCTGGAAAAAGTTGTTTTTTAGTTGCTTGTAGCATTTGGATGTACATACAGCTGGACTTAAGTTCACATGTAACAGTACAGGAATAAAGGAATTACCGAAGAAAAAGCAAGGAGACAAGGATTTCACTATATTTTTTCTGTAATTAGGGGTGTTGGTTTAGGATTAATGACGCATGAAGGAATGAGAAATACAAATTTATTCTTTTCCACTAGTATCCTGTAGTCGGCGGCCAAGTAGATCAATGAAATATCTGTATATTGTGGTGCATGTGATGTAATAAATTTCTTCTTAGCAAATATTGGCTATACTTCCAAACCTAGCCCCCTCTGTGAGATATGGTTATTTAACATCGGCCAATAGGTGGCAGTACATCAGTGCCCACTTATTTTGTGTTACCTCCGGTACGTTTTCCATGCGTTAGGTTTCTAACGGGATCCCTTGCGCTGTTTGGAGGCATTTTCTATACTTATTTGGTGGTATTCGTTTGCTGAAGGGTGTGGAATTAAGTAATGTTTTTTGATGAAATTGCTTGAGATGAGAACTCATGCATTTCACTATGTGAATGCCATGGATTGCTTTTGAGGTCAAGATGTTCCGAGGGTGACTAAGTAGGTCTCCAGTTGGATTTGTCACATCGTTTCGGACAAGTCAGTTGTCAGGAGAAGCATGCTTTAGATATTTTTCAGATATGTGTTCTCGTACACTTGGAAAGTTGTTCCATAAAACTCATATTTCTCTTGATATCCTCAAGACGTGGAGATCAATGGATCCCGCTCCTATGTCCTGACCTGTGACCCCATTTCTTCCATTTTCAATAGGGTTCGTCCCCATGTGGTCCTCTAGCTCATACTAAAATTTCATAGAAGTCAAACCATTTTTACGCGAGTTATCGGGCGGGCGGGCGACGGACAAAGCTGGAGCACATACCCTTCTTCAACCTATGGTTGGAAAGCGTAAAAAAATAGGTTTACGTCACTAGCACATAGGAGTGTGCTAAGGTGAGACTGGCCCGATGATGACTCTGGGCCTGAATCGTCATTACCTGTTAATGTTCCAATTTCCTCATTGTTCCCCGTGGGTCTTAGGTAATTCCATTGCTTCGTAACGAGCTGCTTATTTCCCCGTATTATTCTCCGTGGGCCTCATGTAATATTCTTGCCTCATACCGAATACATGTATTTGAAATCCATTTCAAAAAAATATATTCACTTCGTTTTGTTTTTAAAATGAATAGCTTTAACACTGACAGACTGCCTCAGGTTAAAAGTCATGAAGTTAAAAAAAAGTCTTGTTTTTCTGAATGTTACAAATATCAGCAGATTGGCACCTCAAGAAAAGTTATTCACCGACGATTTAAAAAAATCTGCAAAGTGAAACTGCACGTATGAAGTGAAACTTCTCTACCCGTTGCTTTATAAATTCAGGGAATGAAAATGTAGATATGACTCCGAACCTCAAATTATTATCCATATTCAGAAAGTGTTCAGTAGCTGATTCGGAAAAATGTGTTATTAAAATTTCAGGACAACCTTCGTATGACCAACATACCTCCACGAACAAAAATTTTCTAAAGAAGGATCTCAAAGTTCCTTGTCAAATAAGTAGTATTTGCTCAGCGTGCGAGATTCTTAAAACGCTTGACCATTTTTTGAAAGCAGATTCCCATTGTTTTTGTACGCGTAAAACAAGTTGAAGCAAAATGAGTGCAAGTATATTCTTAGAAACTCAGCAAAGATCATTTGGTCCTGCAAATTAAACCCGGGAACTATTCTTAATATCTCGGATTTTAAGCAAAATAAAATATTTCTCTTCACTTTGCTCTAGTACAACACTTTAAAGTGCATTACTCTATTACCTTTTAAGCAGTTAATGAATGAAAGTCATTTCGTAAACTGGTAAACTTCATTTCATGGCAATAAATTTAGTATTTCTGTGGCGCGATGCAATAATGCACACTTATTTAATATAATGTTACGAATGCTAACACAATTATTACGGGCAAAGCATGACAGGAATATTCAGATATTGAATTAATTATTTATATATGCTACCTTTAAACTGTATAATTCATTTATTTCATAGAATACCTAGTAATTTCATGAAATAACTGATCAAGTTACTTAAAGCGTGCATTAAATTAATAATTCCACACTTTAACTAGTTATTCTCTGAAAAAACTAGGTATTCTAAAAATTAACCAATGACAGATAGTCAAAGTGTAAAATAAACAATTTGACTGAATTATACAGCATACAAAATGTTATTTATATAAAGACACAATAAAATCATTTGGTACAACAGGGATTACTAAATTGGCATTTGGAATTGCATAGAACATTATTTTTAAAACAAAAACATTTTTTGTTGACACACTGTGTTTTATATGAACATTTTTTAAATCCCTGACTGGTACCTAAACTTTGAGCTGTAGCAACCGACCGGAGCGATTTCTCTATATCCGGCACTTCTTCGATCTGAATTAGTTTTTGTTCACAGACGCTGAATTGGGATAGATAATATAGCTGTTTTATGCGTCCGTTTCTTGTTCCCAATTGAAAAAATCCTTTTTCGGTTATTTTCGTGATAACAGCTAAGTTTGATATGGCGTCACCACTTCTTCTGTCAACTTCAGGTACTGGGATACGGACTGTAAGCCCCACAGAGGCTTTAGCATGAGATTTATCTGACATTAATTTCATCTTCTTAGCCTGAATTTCCAAACAATCTTTAGAGTTTTCTCTTTCCCTCTGAACATTCAATTCATTAAAACGCAATTTGCAGATCTTCTGTACAATTTTGTCTTCCAAAACATAGTCTTCTAAACATGACATGTCGACAGGCTCATTACATTTCGAACCAACTACGTTTTCACTGCATTCTTGTGAACAAACTATACATACTTTACTAATGGACTTATTCAACCTTGTTTTTTCAACCAGCACTTCATATCAGGTTGAGACGAAGTACTCATAAGTTAATATCATTATTATTATATAATACTTTATAGTGGGTTCAAAATGGTGTGCTATTTCTGACCAGTGGTTCTCCCTTGACCTTTTGAATTTGGGATGTATTTATTCGGCTATTTTACACTTTAACGGGATGTAGATTGTATGAAATAACTAGTTAAATAATAGAATACAATTGAGTTTTACGCTTTAACTGACTTGAACAGTTATTTCATGAAATAGCTAGGTATTATATGAAATAACGGATTTCATACTTTAACGATAACATATATACACCGATGAGCTATTACATTATGACCACCCCCAGCCTACATAAAAGAGCGCGCATAGAGACCGAACGGAGGCGTAAGTGATGTTCAAAGAGCAGTATATATACAACCGGAGGACGGGCTTTTGATTCGTAGAGCGTTCGGAATGAGAATGGGAAAAGCTGACGATCAATGGGAGTTTGATAAAGGAAAATTTTTGATTGCATGGCGCCTTGAAACAACGATCTCGGAAAAGACGAGGCTTGTAGGATGTTCATATGCTGCTGTGATAAGTACGTATCATAAATGATGCAGAAATGGCCCAAAGACGAACCCGTCATTATCCATGTGTCTTCCACAACTCATTGATACCAGAGGAGAGGGAAGGCAGTAGCGCATTTTTCATAGCGACAGGAGGGCCACAGGCCGACAAATCACCCGCTGCTACAACAGTGGGGATCAAGGCAATGTGTCACAGCATCCAGTTCATCGCTGCCTTCTGCGAATGGACCTGCGTGGACGAAGATCCATCTCGGCCCCCATCATCACTGCAAGTCATCGCCAACAACGCATGAGATGTGCCCAAGATCATCGAGGTTGGACCGTGGATGATTTTCTGGTTGGAAGAAAGTGAGCTGGTCTGACGAATTCGCCGAGCTGATTACCAACGGAGGCTGTAGCACCAGGAGCAAAGAACCTTTATTAACAGATTTTTCAAATGTTCAACCTTTTGAATATAAGGCAACTGTAGATGATGCATTGACTTCCGTCGGCAGAACCTTTACAATTTTTATGTTACTTTTCTGGTTATCATTGGTAGAATACAGGCACAGCAGGACAACACGTATTGTGTATTTGCAAAAATTATAGAAACCAAAAATAAAGGGAAACTATTATTTATTTTTGGTTACCGAGATTTGTAGTTTGGTTTGAATTATTTGAATTACATGACTGATTACTTATATAATGTTAGAATAAACATACGAGTATACTTAGGGTTCTTAATGGAAGATTGCGTATTCCGGGTTTTTTGGTTTTTGAAATAAAGGGAGTTGCTTCCAGTAAATTTCGCTGTCATGATATCACCCAATCATATATTTGAAAATATTTACTGTAGTATTACTGATTGTGAAAATCTCCAACAATCGCTTATACAAATAGTTTTTTTTTAATTCAAATAGTACAATGGACACATTTCAGTTGTAAAGTTTGATGAAATAACAATGCTGGTATTCCAAAAATTAGGCACGGTTATCACTGGGAATTGATGATATAGTGAAAATGTTACCAGGTAATGGAAAATTTTGAAACTAGAAAGAGCGAATTGTAAGACACGTGTATTATTTTACCCCAATTCTTGTGACCACCTCTGCCTTAACTATGAAATAATCAATATACGCTTTACAACATTTAAAAAAAGGTACATTCCGAAGGTTATTTCTATATTTTTTCCATTACTCTTGTGAATAGCGCTCTTTTGTTTCAACAGAGTTTTCAAAGAAAGTACACATAAAATCATTTCAGAACAATACTTGACAAGATATCATTACCCACGTATAGTAACTTTCAAATTAAAAGTACTAGAATGATAAGTGTTATGCAACTTAATTACTCCAAAATTATAAAAATGTACAATTACTGAAAAAGACTTAATACTAAAAATGATATTAAATGTTATCACCCTGACAGCCGATAAAACAGTTAAGCACCTAGAGAAAAGAAATCTACTTTTCAAATGAAGGTTTTTTTAAATCTGCGTATATGCATGCATTTAATGGTATACGCTTCCTTTGTTTTTAGCGTATTATAACTGTTTGTGCTGTGTATCAAAGGGAAAAATGTATCCAATACTGGTAGTGTTTCCTGGGTTACTGTTGCAAATGCAATTTGCAGACGGGTTCCTTAGAAGTCCAAGAGCGGACGGTCGTCGCCAACGATAGTTGTCGTGTCTGATTGCGATTTCGCCAAGAGAGTTCGTTGCATCTCCCGGTGACTTTCAAAGTTTTCAGTTTTAGGATATTACAAAAGTATTGTACATCTGCAGCAGCACGTGTGTGTATGTGTGTGTGTGTTGCTATTATCAGATAAAGAGTTTGTAACGTATACTCTAGATTCAGTTTCTTTTTGATTTTACTATCTCTTGTTATTTTATTTTCCTATGCAAATTATCTTCTCACTAAACGAGATATTGTTTCTCCCGCTGAATTATATGTGGCAACGAGTGTAAGTCATGACGTGGCGGTATGCAGTATATATAGGCGCGCTCAAGTATACCAGAGAAGTTCGTTGTATATATGATAGGTTCTTTCTACTTATTGTTATGCAATTCTACGAAAGTTCGGTCTAACAGTAGTTGTGTTATATTGGAGTGTGTATTGAGTAATACCAGGAGTTTCCCAATAAAAGGTTAAAAGTGAGTACGTTTTCTTAGTTCATTTTATTGTCAGACCTCTGTCTGGCCGTTAAGTCTATTTCATTGAGTGTCTTACCTAAACAAACTCTAGCACTTTGATGATTAAGCACACTTTAGTTACGTCAAGTAACCTTTCAATAACCCTAACGTGACTTAACGTGAGCTTTCCTGCACGACACTTCCAGGGGAGAAAGCTATTCATTATAAGTCATGTTTTTATTGCAAAAGGTGTGATGTCTTAGTTTCCTGGGAAAAAGGCATGATTATTAGGGCGTATCTTGCAGGTGCTTCAGCAGTTAGAACTACTGAAATTGTAGGTGTAACACGAGGAAGTGTGTCGAGGATTCTGACTACCTATGCAAAAGAACATGGCATTGCATCCGAGCATGTGAGTTATTATTACTACAGGAAAGTGTCAGATAAGAATAGAAAGACGTCAGCACGGCTTGGTTCGAAATAGAATGATAGATATAGTTGGTGCAATACGAGACGCTAAATGGGAGATCATGCTCACCTATCAAAAAGGACGCGGAGTTTTCTTAAGACGAGCAAATTGTGACGCCATACGAAGATGTCAGATAGGACCCATTGGCAGGGAGTGTTTACTAAATATAACTGTAGATTCAGCAGGTGTAACGCGTCTAACTGAATCTAAGATTATGGCTACCTATAAAAATTACACGGCGTGGCCTCCAAAAGTAGGAATTTTAGAAGCTACAAGATATCATATTGGGATACTCAAACATTGGCACGGATTTTTAGGTAACTTGGATGTTAGAAATTGTATTTGTAGCGCCAGTAACTGTAACTATCTTACAAAATGGGCACAGCGTGTATTACAAATTCTGGAGTTGTTGACGTCATACGAAGATGTCGGATAAGAATAAACAAAGGATGTCACGGATTGTTCAACATAAGCATAAAGCCAAGACACGGCAAATATCAGCATATATAAACACCAGTAATAATATATCCGTTTCCATTTCAACAGTTTTCCTGGAAATATGTCTTTAAGATTTTGTGGCCGTTCTGCAACCCATTAATTTCTGATTGTAATCATCAGTCGACAAAAAATTGTAAGGAGGTGCAAAGTACATGAAATCTGGAATGCGAAAAATTGACAGCGTGTGATCTGGGTTGATAAAACGTGCCTCACATTGTTCCGCACCACTAATAGGGTGTACGCCTAGCGAAATCATTCATCCCGACAGTTTCGTTCCTACAGTGAAGCACGGTGGTGGATCACACATGCTGTGAGCCATCATATCATATCACGGTATTATTAAGAGCCATTGTTTAATATGCAGGTATGTGTCATATACGTAGCGTACTAATTCATTCATGGGGATTAACCCTGTCCAGTGTTACAGGCTCCCTAAGAACAGTTCCCGGTTTCTATTAGGCAATACACTCTTCATTGCATTATGCAAAACGTATCAAGTTCTGCTTTGCAGAGTTTGATGTCGAGACATATCTTCTACACTGTCCGACCCAATTTTCAGACTTTCGTGCTATTAAACATTTGTGCGAATGTCTGAAGCGAAATGTCAAATGAATGTCTGAAGTGAAATATCGCTACTACCAGGTTCTTTCTGTCTGACTTTATTTATTACGTCTATGTGTTTTATTAACATACTTTCACTAATTTCCCTTCATTGAAGAATTTTCTGTGATTTTTCCGAGTTATGTTTCTTCAGAAAACAGAATCATGAACTACGAACATATTTCCAGAAAATAACTCGGTAGGTAGCTTAGTTGTAAATAAAAAGCTCTTATTAAAAACATTTTAAACTTTCCTGCTATGTATATTGACCGATGTAAAATCCAATATTGCAGATAATGGAGCACAGCTGTATGTATCCAGTCTTAGCACAATATTGGGACTTTATTTTAAAAGCATTACATTTATTCCCCTATCATACAAAACAATTATACAAATATATACTGCAGGTACATAATTAATATGTACGCATATACTGTATATTATACTATACCTGCGAAAAAGTTATTCGCACTTTCATGATTGTATCACCTGTTTCTTGATCTGAGATTTTGTTCCATTATCGAAACAACACGATTTCGTTCAATGGATGTTATTTTACCGACCACGCGAAAAGCTTTCCGTCGCGTGCATAACAAAAAGCAAGAATGAATTAGATTCAGTAAATTAAGGGTTCACCTGCTTTACATACAGCGAACTGGTGTTTCGTATATTCCTGAACTCTGACTCGTTATTGTACGCATTGTTGAAGGGAATGATAACCAAATGTGAATGGTGTGACTTTCAGCTTTACAACACCCGGACGCGGGCGTAAAATGACAAAAATTACAATTAAAGGAAACTTTTGAGTGCATGTATATGTGTTTGTGAGGCGTTTACAGTGTAGTACAAGCGCATAAAATTGCGAAATAGGAATGCTGCGGCGATTTCTGCATGTCGCAAAAATCACCATCATATCCACTGTGCCGAAATACACTACATTATCAAAAGTATTTGGACATTCCCAAATATTTCCGCAAGTGCAAACAACGGTGGCGCAAGTAAGTGCGCTGTGTGTAGGGAGGTACGTATATAAAGCTGAAACGTTCTGGCGTGTTATCAGTAACACTGAAGCGAATGTGCCGCGTGGACATCAACTTTCGGTGTTCCAGCTAGCGCCGGTTATGTGATGTCATTTGAGTAGCGTTTCCAAACAGAAAATTGCACGTAAACTACACATAGCAGAATCGACTCTAAGCGATATCATGAAGAGCTGCAAGCAAGATGATTCAACTACAGCAAAGAAAAACTTTGTTCAGGCAATCCACAAAAACTGACGATACGTGTCCGAAGAGCCATGGTAAAAATGTGTAGAAATGTCGTTCTTCTTCTCCGGTTTCCAACACTGCTTAAATCGGAAATACTTGCAAAGGTTCAGTAGTACCATAACTATCCGCAGATAGTTCCACAGTGTGAGTTATTATGGTAGAGCAGAGGCACACAAACAGCACATCACTGTCATGAATACAAAGCGCCGTTTGGTGTGATGTGAAAGCTGCTCTTTAGACTGATGAGTTAAGCTTTAGCTTTTCCAATCTGATAAGTGTGTTAGGATTTGGCGACAGCCCGGCGAAAGATTTTCGTCGGACTGTGTTTTTCTAACTGTTAAGTTCGGTGGTGGCTCCATCATGGTATGGAGTTGTTTGTCGTGGATCGGAATCGACCCGTTTATTACTATACCACAAATCATAAATTTTGAAATGTACCTCGACGTTCTGCATAATTTTGCCCTGCCAACCATGTGGAAGTATTTTAGAAATGACAGTTGCCTCTTCCAAGACGGTAGAGTTCGTTGCCACACAGCAGGGCTTATTCCGGAATTGTTTCTTGAAAATGCGATGGAACTCTTAGAATAGCCTTCGCTGAGTCCTGATAGCTCCAGTTCATCCTCATAAATACTTCTGGGGTGAACTGGAGAGACAATAAGAAAATCGACCTCAACGACCGTTTTCGTTTCATGTCGAGAACTACCGGAAATTGGTTGATAGTATGTCTCGACGTGTTACTGCTGTCATAGCAGTAAAGAATAGACAGACTAACTGATCAAACAAGTAAAGAATAGACAGACTAACTGATCACACAAGTAAAGAATGGACAGACTAACTGATCATACAAGTAAAGAAAAAGATAGACCGACTAATATTTGAAATTATAAAGCCATGCTCATTACAACCGAAAATTCGGTGTCATCTTTACTGTTTATTTATTCAGTTACCATCTTTTCTTTCAAACGGCCCCTCAAAAGAAATGTGTATGAAACTATGGTACAATATTGAATTTCAGAACTCTTCGATTTGTGCACATCCTACATATACGAAGCTATGAGCAAAACAGAAATTTTGGTGGAAATGATAAGTAAATTTAATTTACAATAATGGCATACCCTTTGCTTTTATTTCTTCCGAAGAAATTCACTGAAGTAGAGCTACAGCTTATCTTATTAATTAGGTACAAAATTTAGAACATTATTAATTAAGTTATTTATTCATTGGAATTTTATGATTTATCATGGACTTTTGAAGAAAGTTTCAGTTTAGTTACGGTTTTTTATGAGGAAAATATTTTATAGAAAGGAAAAATTCATTTTTTAGTAAATATAGTTTTACCTTTTCCAAAAATTAGAAATGCTTGTAAAAGCACATAAATGTAAAATAATTTACCCTAAAAAAATGCAATATTCTACCATCCAAGCCAGTCCCTCTAATTCAATGGTTCTCAAACTTTACTTTACAACGGATCACATACTTCGGCCCCCTCTTCCATTCCAGTACAAAAATGGAGGAATATTAATTTAACAACTCATTAAAATGCATTACCATCATAAAAACTTGATATTAAAGAAATTTCACTGCCGAAAAGTTAAAAATAAATTAAAGAAAAAGTACTGTTTGCTTTTATTATATTTTAAAACACAAAAGAACATGGCAAATCACTGAACACAACATTAAACAGAAAAGAACAAACCCCATTATCAATATTTGGAACTACGCATCTCAAATCAATGAAAATACTTCATGGCACCAAAGTCTGTGCAAAATGTTATATTGAAAAAGAATCAACACCAAGCCACACCTTTCAATATATAGGCTTCAATAAGAGAACAATTCAAAATGATGAACAAAAATTAATATGTGAATCACAAAAATATAACCTCATGCAGCTGTAGGAAACCAATACTTATTTTGCTGTTTAGTCTCATGTAATGACGTAATCTTTTATATGTTATTATTTTTTTGTTTATTCAAGTCAAGTTAGATGTATATATATCACGTCACGTATTGTTCTCGTTACAAGCAATATTGATGTACGTGCTGTAACGGCAAAATGTATCTTCAGATCTGTTGTTGCCTTCGTATCATATGGTTGAAGTCAGTAGTTATAGCCGTGTTCTATTATCATTTTAACTGTTTACAACTTCTTATCAATTTTTAATGATAGTAAATACTAGATTTAACTACTCAATCATGTCGTTAGTTTGGCGATTATCTCACTGTGCAATATATAGCATTTACAATGCTCCATAAATTCTCCCAATATTTGGTTATGGGCCCAGACACTGTGCCATCCAAGTTAAGGGCACTACCCAAACCGGCAGACAGGGAAGCATCCAGCTAAGTAAACTAGGACGCAAAAACGTTCAAAGAAGAACGTATTTACGACTCCTAAAAGGGAGGCTGCACAATCACTCATTAAGACTGATTGAGAAGTGCACGAATGACTGACAGTTTCTAAACTTAAATCCAGCCCTTGGTAACTAAGCCTTTATTATTTTTCGATAGCATTACAAAATAAGCAATGTCGCAGATAACAATAGTAAAACTATACAAGAGCAACTACGACACTTGGAATATCCAAATCGAAGCTGTTCTAATCCAAAACGACCGTTGGGGTTATGTGATAGGTTTAATAACAAAGTCTGTTTATGGAACAAACGAAGCTGAATTAGAAGCGCTTAAGAAGTGGGAAGTAGGTGATCAGAAGGCAAAAGCTGATATAATTCTCTCCATCTGTCCAAGCGAGCTCTGTAATGTAAGAAATTGCAAAACTTCAAATGAAATATGGCAGAAGCTTCGATCAACTTACGAATCGAAGGGACCAGCTAGAAAGGCTACTTTACTGAAGCGACTACTATTTCGCAGAACCAATGACATTAATGACATGTCAGAATACCTGACTGAATTCTTCGAAATAGTTGATAAACTTAATGAAAAGGATATCGTAATAACTGACGATTTCCTTTCGATACTAATGCTGTACAGTATCCCAGATAAATTCCATAATTCTCGTTGTGCCATAGACCCAAAAGATGAGTTACCGAAACCAGACATTCTGAAAGTCAAGCTTTTGGAAGAATTGGAAGCTCGAAAAACCAAGAGCTATCCAAATTGCCAAACAGCGTATTTGTCTTTCAAGAGTCAAAAAGATTCGAACCAAAAGTCAACCTCTAATAACTGGAGGTAAAATCAGGGTAAGAACGAGAAAAGGAACAACAAAGTGTTCCGTAGCTACAAATGTAACTACTGTTCGAAGGTAGGTCATAAATCATCTGAATGTCGAAAACGGATTACTGATAAAAAAATGCAGAATCCTTCAGACAAGAGTCTTCCATGGTAATAAAAGCGAAAATGAAAGTATGCATGCATCCATATCCATGAACGCACCTCATAATACAAAATCTATATGGTGCATAGACAGCGGAGTAACATCGCTTATGTGCAACGACGAGAATATGTTTGCAGAAATAAATAACCAAGCAAACTGTTTTGTGAATCTCGCAGTAGATAAAACAGCTGAAGTAACTGGAAAAGGTTCCATACGAATCACTGTGCCGAATGGAAGATATACAAACACCATTTGATTAGAAATTGTGCTCAGTGTTCCTGATATGAAGAATAACTTACTGTCTTTGTCAAAAGCCACCGCCAATGGCCGTTCATTTGTCTTCACCCAAAATGAGGCCAGGGTCTTTGAATCCGATGGTACCACTCTTCTTCGAGCAGATAGAAAAGGTGAACTACGTAACGCCAAGCTATGAAAATGTAGCTGTGGTTACAGAATTTCAAAAATGGCATCTAAAATATGGTCATTAACATGAAAATGGAGATGTAAGGTCAGGTGATGCGTAACATCACAGCCTCTCCTTGACAAATGTCAACCCCACCTTCTCGTGGTACATCCTGTTCCCACTAAAGGGGCTCTGACGACCGCCAATAGCGGTATAACTATACCATCGGGATTAGAGGAAATTCTATCCCACACTCACCAACCCGCTTGGCCAGCGTGGTGAGTTATGGGCAAACCCCTCCAAAATGATTCCACAACTTAAATCTTGGCCCTCAGTCTCCGGCAGCTGGAATGTACCTGGCCAAGGCAGCGGCCAGTGCGACATGAAGGCAGAGGGTGCTAAGAATCCCCGAGGACCGGACTAGGCTGCCATCTGATGCTGACCTTGGCTACGTACAACGGACGCTCCCTATCTTCTGATTCAAGGCTTCTTGAATTGGAAGAGGAACTACAAAGGATCAAGTGGGACATCGTGGGGCTAAGTGAGGTAAGGAGAAAAGGAGAAGATCTCATCGAACTGAAAAGTGGACATCTCTTCTACTATCGTGGGACAGATACTGGCAGAACTAGTGGTGTTGGATTTATAATAAACAAGAAACTGAAGGATAAAGTTGTAGAAGTTGAAAGTTCCTCTGACAGAGCTGCACGACTTGTTATCCAACTCTCGAAAAGATACCAGGCTCAGATTATTCAAACTTATGCACCCACCACAAGTCATCCTGAAGAAGAAATTGAAGAATTTTATGAGGAAATTTGTCATCTAAATAATAAAGGTAAGCAGCACTTGAAAATAATTATGGGAGATTTCAATGCAAAAATAGGGCAACGGCAACAGAATGAAACTTCAGTAGGTAAATTCGGTCACTGCAACAGAAACCAGCGTGGAAATACTCTCGTTGAGTTTACAGAGGCAGAAGGGTTTTTCATCTTGAACTCCTTCTTCAAGAAAAAGCCACACAGGAAATGGACATGGAGACATCCAAATGGGACGACAAGTGAAATTGATTTTATCATGTGTAACAAAAAATTCGTCATAGAAGACTGCAGTGTGCTAAACAAGTTCAACACAGGTAGTGACCATAGATTGGTGAGATGTAAGATGCACCTCAACACCAAACTTGAACGTGGCAAGCTTATAAGACAAACAAAATCTATTGACATAACCAACCTTAAAAAACACCATATTACCTTCAAGTTGGAACTGAAGAACAGGTTCTCTGCTTTAGAAGGCTTAACATCGGAAGAAGTGGACATCTCTGAAGTTAACAGAAAAGTAACCAAAGCTCTTATGGAAACAGCAACAAAATTAGCTGGGTCTAAGAACAAGTTGCATGTGAACAAATTATCAGGAAAAACGAAAATGTTGATGCAAAAAAGAAGAGAGATGAGGACAACTAAAGAAGATGTGACTTCCAAAGTGGAATATATAGAGCTATGCAAGACAGTAAGAAAAAGTATCACTGAAGACGTAAGAAAATTCAACTGTGAACTAGTGAGGAAAGCAATTGAAAACAACCAAAGGCTAAAGATAGCAAAGGGACATCTCAGTAAGGGAAGAAAACAGATTATGGCACTGAGAAAAGAAGATGGTTCTGTAACAAGAAATAGAGGCGAAATTTTGACAAGAGTGAAAGATTTCTACTCCAAATTATATGAAAGGGATGATACATGCACTCCAGACATCATGAAAGATACCAGTACCAGAGTTCCTCCAGTCCTTCCAGCAGAAGTTGCACATGCAATCAAGAACATGAAGCGGGGAAAAGCTCCAGGAGAAGATGGAATTACTGTAGACATCATACAAGAAGCAAGTGGAGAAATCGAAACAGTACTCGCCCAAATTTTCACTCGATGCCTTAATGAAGGAAAGATTCCTGAGGATTGGAACACCGCTACAATGATCCTGCTACATAAGAAAGGTGACATTGAGGATCTCGGAAACTACAGACCTATCAGTCTCCTATCAGTAGTTTATAAAATCTTCACTAAAGTTCTTTCACACCGCTTGAAAGTAACACTGGACATGGCTCAACCGAGAGAACAAGCTGGATTCAGGAGTGGCTACAGCACAATAGATCATATCCACGTACTGAGAGAACTAATTGAAAGAGCGAGGGAATATGAACTTCCATTGTGCATGGCTTTTATCGATTATGAAACAGCCTTTGATTCGGTGAAACCATCAGCAGTTACAATGGCTCTGAAAACCTGCGGTATTAAAGATGCATACATGAATATTATTAATAACATCTATGAAAATGCAAGTGCAAAGATTCGGCTGTTTGAAAATACAACACACATAAAAATTGGAAAGGGAGTGAGACAAGGTGACACCATATCTCCGAAGCTCTTTAATGCCACATTGGAGGGTGTTTTTCAGTCGCTGAGCTGGGAAAACAATGGGATAAAGATTAATGGAGATTATCTAACCCACCTTCGTTTTGCTGATGACGTAGTCATTTTTGCAACTACCCCATCAGAGCTGCAGAGTATGATCCAGGAACTTGCTGACAAGAGTAAAGAAGTGGGATTAAAAATGAACTTTCAGAAGACAAAAGTGATGTTCAATGCTTTTACAAGAAATGAAGATTTATTGATTGATGGAGAAAAGCTGGAGATAACAGACACGTACGTTTATCTTGGACAGCAGATATCAAGTGAGGGTCACATTGATGAAGAAATTAATCGGCGTACAAAACTTGCCTGGAGAGCTTTTGGAAGAAACAGCATAATTTTCAAGAGCAATATGCCATTATGTCTTAAAAGAAAAGTGTTTGATCAATGCATCCTTCCAGTACTTACGTATGGTGCAGAGACGTGGACCTTAACTAAAAGAGATATACAAAGACTGCAGACAACTCAAAGCAGCATGGAGAGGTGCATGCTTCGTGTAACCAGGAGAGATAAGAAGAGGAACTCGTGGATCCGAAAAATGACAAGAGTGGAAGACATCATGATCAGAGTTAAATCCCTGAAATGGCAATGGGCTGGACATACTGCGAGAAGGACAGATCGTCGATGGACAGCCAAAATTTTAGATTGGATTCCAAGGGACAGGAAAAACCCAGAAGAAGACCACATGGGAGATGGGTGGATGAAATTCGAAAGTATGCAGGGGTGACATGGGGGAGACTGGCACAAGACAGACCGTTGTGAAGGAAACTTATGGAGACTTTCGTCCAGCAGTGGATTGATAATGGTTGGCAATGATGATGATGACATGAAAATAATCTAGAAAAGCTAAAAGCAAACGAAATGGTACGAGGACCTTTCTTTAAAAATGGGGATAGCATCAAAAATAGTAAGGTCTGTATTCAGGCGAAAGAGACGACAAAACCATTTCCGAAGGAATCCCGATTTGAAAGCAAGCAACTGCTGGACCTCATCCATTCAGATGTCTGTGGACCGATAAAAACCCAATCTCTTGGTGGTTCACGATATTTCGTTACTTTGATTGATAACAAGTCAGGATATACAGAAATATGTTGTCTTAAATCAAAAGATGAAGTGAAGAAGGCTTTTTTGAATTCAAGGCATCAATGAAAAATCGTACTGGAGCAAAAAATTAAGCACTCAGTACCGATAATGGACTAGAATTTTGCGGAACAGAATTCAACGAATATATTTGGAGCATGAAGGCATACGCAGATAAAAATCTGCAGTAAAATGGAGTCGCCAAGCGATACAATCGCACAAACGACGAAATAGCGAGATGTTTATTAATCCAGTCTAGACTACCAGTTAGCGTTTGGGCAGAAGCGATTAACTGTGCTGTGTTCTTAAGAAGTCGTTCTCCTACACGAAGCTTAAATGGGAAAATTACCCCATATGAAACTTTATTTGGCATTAAACCAAATGTATTATTCTTCAAAGTTTTCGAGCAAAAAGCTTAGGTTTTGAATAAGCGATCAAAGGGAAAATTCGACCCGAGATTTCAAGAACATGTATTTGTTGGCAATTCAATGGAATCTAAAGCATATCGCTTATGGAACAAAAGTTCCAGGAAAATAATCGAAAGCCGTGACATCCGTTTTATCGATGAATTCGAACATAACCTTCCATATGGTTACGAATTCGAACTGGTTACATCATCGGAATCACATATTCCATTCATTGAGATGAGTTACACAACGTGCTCACCCGATGGTAATACTGCACCGGAAGCCGAGAGTGAAACATACGTTACGACAGAAGAAATGGCAGTGGAAGACATGACGTCAGAGCCGAGTACCTCACAGGAACTTACGTCAGAGGAACCCATGCCAGATTCTTCAATAGAACGTGATTCACCATTGTTTACAAACAAAGATCATACAGTAACTAAGATGAGGACTGTTGGTCGTCCAAAGAAAGTTTACACTGGAAAACTAGGTAGATCTGCTAAACAGTATCAAACAGTAATCGCTGACCTTACCGAAACTGTTGATTTTGTCAACAACGTTGAAGCAAATTCTACTCTTTATGAAGCTTTAAATGGTTCGCAAAGTAAAGAATGGAAGATAGCTATATAAAGAGAATATGATGCTGTCATAGAGGAGAAAGCATGGGAACTAATACCTAGACCAAAACACAGAAGAGTTGTTGTTTGCAGATGGGTCTTAAAGACCAAATACAATCAAGATGGCAATATTGAAAAGCTGAAAGCAAGACTAGTTGCAAAAGGGTGCTCTCAAACACCAAAAATTGATTATGAAGAAAACTTTTCACCGGTTGCCAGATTAAGTTCGATTGGAACTGTAATCGCACATGCTGTTACAAACAACTTAACGGCTTACCAGCTAGATTTCGTAATGGCATACGTAAATGGAAATTTAGACGAGGAGATTTACATGGAATTACCGGAATGTTTCCAAAGTAAATCAAGCAAAGATCACGTTTGCAAATTGAAAATATCAATCTATGGTCTAAAGCAATCCGGCAGATTTTGGTATAAGAAGCTTGATGAAAAATTTAAATCTCTTGGTTTCAAGCCACTTAATTCAGATACATGTGTTAACCATCTGAAAAATTGCACTGACGAAGTCATTATTATTGTTTATGTTGATGACTTAATGATCTTTGCAAACAGCAAAGATTGCTACAAAACCTTAAAAGATAAGCTAGCCAGCTCATTCAAAATGAAGGAATTAGGATCCTTGCATTACTGCCTAGGCATTGAGTTTGCTCATAATGCAAATGGCATAACAATGTCACAAAGGAAATATATACAAGATGTTTTACGCAAATTCAAAATTCAGGATGCAAAATCTGTCACAAAACCTTTGGATATTAGCGTAAAACTAACAAAAAAGATGAGTCCTAAAACAGAACAAGCAAAATCTGAGATGAAAGATATCCCATATCGGTCACTTATTGGTTCACTCATGTATCTTTCTGTAGCAACCAGATTTGATATCACTCCTGCTGTGAATTTTCTGAGCCAATTTAGGATGTGAAATCTGTAACAACACCTTTGTATATTAGCGCAAAACTAACAAAAGGAATGAGTGCTAAAACAGAAGAAGCAAAATCTGAGATGAAAGATATCCCATATCGGCCACTTATTGGTTCGCTCATGTATCTTTCTGTAGCAACCAGATTTCATATCACTCATGCTGTTTATTTTCTCAGTCAGTTTAACAACAATCCAGGCAAACATCACTGTATAGCAGCCAAAAGAGTGCTGAGACACAAAACATGGGTCTTGTGTTTGACCGAGCAAAAGAGCCATTGACGGCGTTTGTAGATGCAGACTGGGCTTCCGATAAAAACGATAGAAAATCCTGTACCGGATATGTATTCAAATTTTCCGGAGGAGCAATAAGTTGGTAATCTAAAAAGCAAAGAACTGTCGCATTGTCAACTACCGAAGCAGAATATATGGCGCTTTCAGAAGTCGCTAAAGGATTTGTGTACTTAAGGAATTTTCTTAGCGAACTTTCTTCACAACCTATGACGTCACCGACGGATATATACTGTGATAACCAGTCAGCGCATAAGCTAGCCCATAATCCAATCTATCATTCCAGGACGAAGCATATTGCCATTCGTCACCATTTTGTCAGAGAAATGTACGAATCAGGTAAGATTAATGTGAAACACCTGAGTTCAAGCGACATGACCTCAGTTATTTTGACAGAAAGACTAAGTGCTAATGAGCATAAAAAGTGTTGCGAGTAACTGAAACTCATTATTGTTTAATTTAGCATGAAAGTGTTATTGGGTCACTAGTGCTGAGTAATATTTATGAAGGGGAAAAACTCACAAAATATTTGTGTATATTGAAAATAAGAATTGTGAGGGGGATGGTAGGAAATTAATCCTTATTTTGCTGTTTAGTCTCATGTAATGACGTAGTTGTTCATATGTTATGTTTATTCAAGTCAAGTGAGATGTGTATGTATCACCTCACGCATTGTTCTCGTGACAAGCACTATTGATGTACGTGCTGTAACGGCAAAATGTATCTTCAGAGCTGTAGTTGCCTTCGTGGCATAAGGTTAAAATCAGTAGTCATAGCCGTGTTTAATTATTATTTTAAATGTTCACAACTTATGATTTTTTAATGATAATAAATAATATATTTAACTACTCAATCATGTCTTTAGTTTGGCGATTATCTCACTGTGCAATATATAACATTTACAATGCTCCATAAATTTTCCCAGAATTGTGTTAGCACATCTCAAGAAAGTAAATAAACGAATATTTTTTTATGTAAAAAATGGTGTTGCTTACAATCTTTTTTTTTTTTTTTGATTGGAGGTTTAACGACCACCGTGAGCAACTCAATGGGCTATAAGCAGTCGCCCGTCCCTAATTTAGGGTCACTGGTTCCAGGAAAGGGAGAGAGCCAGTGCCGTAAGACAAACACAACATCCATGCCTCACCGGGATTCGAAACCCAGACCCCTTACGGACGAATGATCAGAGGCCAGCGCCTTAGACCACTGCGCCACCGGGGCGGCGTTGCTTACAATCTTTGAGCAGTTTAGTTACATCACGTGCAATGGAAGATAGTTTCAGTCTTAAGTCAGGCTCACTTACTTCATCAGTGCCATGAAGGGGCCTGTTGCTTTTCAGAATTTTTAGTCCAACCAGCGTAGAAAATCTTATTTCACAATTGCACTTTGTGGGAAAGGATAGCAGGTGCCTGATGGCATTGTTGGTGAGTTCAGGGTGCTCTGATGTCACATGGCTCCAGAAGTTTGTGAGGGATTTCTCATTAAACGTGATTTTTATTGCTGCATCAGATGCCAATTTAACAAGCTGATCACACATATGCGCAGAAAAGCCGAATGACTCAATCACAGAGGTAGCAGTGAAGGGAATCCTAATCCATTCTTTACTTTCATTAGGCTCTGGAAAATATTATTTTATGTTACCTTGCAGAATTATTATGTGGTTCTGAAATAGTTCCACTAATTCATCATCAATTAGTTTTCCTGAAGACTGCAAAAAGTCATCAAGTGCAGAAAATGAATCATATTCCCCATGACTAACTCTTTGCTCTAATTCACATTTCTGTAGAAATGCTTTTATTTTATCTTGCACTATAAAATGGTTACATTACGCCCCTGAAATAACAGATTTACGATATTCAGGATGCTGAAAATATCGCACAGATATGCCACCTGCGCTAGCCTCTTGCAATCGTGGAAAACAGATTTAATTATTTCGCCAGTGTCATGAACGAAGATCTTGATTTGATCCCTCAACTCCAAAACACTTGAAAGCACTTTCCACCTTGACTGCGACCGTACTTCGGTGTGAAAAAGTAAATTTTTTTGCACATTTCCCATTTCTTCGCACAATACACAAAAAAGGCAAGAGTTCAGTGACCGTGATTTAATTAAATTAACCATTTTAACTACTTTTTCAATACAAGATCCAGTTCAGAAGGGCTTCCTTTTATCGCTAACTGTTCTATGTGGATAAAGCAGTGAGTTGAACTACATTCAGGCACTAACTCTTTTACCTTTGCTGTAAAACCCGTTCTTTTCACACACAAAGCTTGCGCACCGTCAGTACTAACTCCGATAAATTTTTTCCACTCAAATTGTGTGTTATGAAATAGTTATTAACCAATCCAAAAATATCATCTACTGTATTGTGCATTTTTAAGGATAAACCAAACAAAAAGTCATCACGAATTTCATTTTCGTAAATGTATTTTACGTATGCTATAAGTTCACACAAGTTTTCAACGTCCGTGCTTTCATAAAATTGTAAAGCAAAATAACTACTACTACTGAAACGTGTGGTTAACTGCTCCTCCACATTGTATGCCGAAGGTGTTATGCGACGCTGAATTTTATCATTCGACAAAGGAATCTTAGTTATTGCTCTCCCTGCCTTTTCCCCAAGCATAATATTCGCCATCAATTTAGCCGCTGGCTTTACAAGTGTTCTAGAAACGATATGCCCTTGAGCCCTTGACCAGTTTTTGCCACAATTAAAGCCACTTGGAATGATGCCTCTGCAGTTTTACTCTATTCCTCACCCAGAGCAACAGAAGTCACTGATTTGTATGATGACAGTATTACTTTACATTTGTTTTGAAAATATTCAGCCGCGCTGGTGGCGCAGTGGTCTCGGCGATGACCTATTATAATTCGTCCGACAGGGATCCGCTTTCGAATCCCGGTGAAACATGGATGTTTTGTTTGTCTTACGGCACCGGCTCTCTCCTTTCCCTGGGACCATTGCCCCTAAATTAGGGACGGACAACTACTCATAGCACATGGAGTTGCTCACGGTGGTCGCTAAATCTCCAATTAAAAAATAAAGAACAAAAAAAAGGCAATCAACATTTAAAAATGTGTCATAGGGTGGGTATGCAAAAATCGGAGGACGTGGTGGCGTGAAACCATCAGTTGTAGGCCTGCGAGATACGGCAGTTAACGATAAAGAGGGTTGGCGATTTTAGCAGGTAAACTCATACTGCTTTGGTACAGTTGACAGTGTTATAGGTAGCGATATGTCGTTCAGTTTGAGAGACTATTGTGACATGTATCTCCTATTAGGCGAATGCCATGGTTCAGCACTACGTGCAGCAAAGGCCTACAGCGAGCGATACCCAGCACAACAGAACCCGCACGCCCAAGTCATACGGTGGCTTGACGCTCGAATGCGCGACAAAGGCAATGTCGCACCACGTCTAAGTGTATACATTGGCGCTCAACCCTCTGTGAGAACACCACCCTCGAGGAGGCCATACTAGGGTTCGTAAAGGAGGAGCCAACCCCGTCCTACTATGAAATAAATCTAATTCGTATGCCTCTTTCTTCATCAACTCATTCGTATGCCGTTATCCTAAGAGATTAATTCTAATTCGTGTGCCTTTTTCTCGGTCGATGGTGAGAGAGAAATCAATCTGATACAATGTTTGAAAACGAACGGGAACGAGCTGGCAATGTGCTCATTTGATACTTGTTTTTCTGGAAGTCGTTTGGAGCAATCATACCTCGTAACCCCACGAAGAACGCGTCAGGCTAATTATTGATTGTTGCAGATCAGGCCATGCTATTCGTGACGACTGTCTATCCCAGTTGCATGGGTTGTTTCCAGCAAGAAAATGCCCATGCTCAAAAATGGCCGGGTAAGCGTTCTCCTTCCTATTCTTCGAATGAAGAATTGGAAATTGGGAACGATTAGGAAACTAAAAATGATCCTAAGTTTAAAAAGGCATTAATATATCTTTCTTTCTCTCCCCTGCACATTCAACCTTCTCTGGGTAGGGCGTCCGTGTTAGTGTACTGCAAATTACTCCTTCCTTTTTCGCTAATGTTCATAGACAAATTTGATTCGGCGGACTTTTTCACGCATTTCAAGCACTCCACCTTATTTAAGACACAGTGGGCTCACCCCTAATTTTTCTGTTACCCGTGGAGAAATATTTATGTTAGTTGTTTCTTCTCCCGCTACATTCATTTATTTTTTATAGAAGGCGAGGGCGCATGTGTTCTTTTAATTTATTCTTTTTACTTATTTAATTCTTCAAAATCCTATGTAATGTACTATCGTCGTCTTCATACTCACCGGGCATCAATCCCATAAACATCTGTGGACCTCACTTGACTTAAACACGTGAACCCATCTCACTTGAGAGGGTGACGTCTCCACCAGGACTTTCGTAGCTGCAGATGGCTCTGAGCAAAGTGCGTTCGTATATACGGGCGCATGCACATTAGTATTTGGAATTATGTATATATAAGCAATTTGTCAAATTCGTTCCTCTTTGTTGCGTCTATTTAAAAGTTCAGTTATAATAAAGAAGACTTCAAGAAAGAAGTATGGCAAAAAAAAAAAAAAAAAAAAAAGGAAACAAACAAACAAATAAAGATGAATGCACTTGCAAGGCTGGGCCTGTCCATCTACATGAAAGTTCCTAACAGTGGATTTAATTCACTTGGCTTTCTTTTAATTTTTTTTTTGTTGATACAAGACAACACGAAAAAGTATCACTGAAGACGTAAGGAAATTCAACTGTGAGCTAGTGAGGAAAGCAATTGAAAACAACCAAAGCCTAAAGATAGCAAAGGGACATCTCAGTAAGGGAAGAAAACAGATTATGGCTCTGAGAAAAGAAGATGGTTCTATAACAAGAAATAGAGGCGAAATTTTGACAAGAGTGAAAGATTTCTACTCCAAATTATATGAAAGGGATGATACATGTACTCCAGACATCATGAAAGGTACCAGAGTTCTTCCAGTCCTCCCAGCAGAAGTTGCTCATGCAATCAAGAACATGAAGCGGGGGAAAGCTCCAGGAGAAGATGGAATTACTATAGACATCATACAAGAAGCAAGTGGAGAAATTGAAACAGTACTCGCCCAAATTTTCACTCGATGCCTTAATGAAGGGAAGATTCCTGAGGATTGGAACAATGCTACAATGATCCTGCTACATAAAAAAGGTGACATTGAGGATCTCAGGAACTACAGACCTATCAGCCTCCTATCAGTGGTTTATAAAATCTTCACTAAAGTTCTTTCACACCGCTTGAAGGTAACACTGGACATGGCTCAACCGAGAGAACAAGCTGGATTCAGGAGTGGCTACAGCACAATAGATCATATCCACGTACTGAGAGAACTAATTGAAAGAACGAGGGAATATGAACTTCCATTGTGCATGGCTTTTATCGATTATGAAAAAGCCTTTGATTCGGTGAAACCATCAGCAGTTACCACGGCTCTGAAATCCTGCGGTATTGAAGATGCATACATTAATATTATTAATAACATCTATGAAAATGCAAGTGCAAAGATTCGGCTGTTTGAAAATACAACACACATAAAAATTTGAAAGGGAGTGAGACAAGGTGACACCATATCTCCGAAGCTCTTTAATGCCACATTGGAAAATGTCTTTCAATCACTGAACTGGGAAAACAAAGGGATAAAGATTAATGGAGATTATCTAACCCACCTTCGTTTTGCTGATGACGTAGTCATTTTTGCAACTACCCCATCAGAGCTGCAGAGTATGATCCAGGAACTTGCTGACAAGAGTAAAGAAGTGGGATTAAAAATGAACTTTCAGAAGACAAAAGTGATGTTCAATGCTTTTACAAGAAATGAAGATTTATCGATTGATGGAGAAAAACTGGAGATAACAGATACGTATGTTTATCTTGGACAGCAGATATCAAATGAGGGTCACATTGATGAAGAAATTAATCGGCGTACAAAACTTGCCTGGAGAGCTTTTGGAAGAAACAGCATAATTTTCAAGAGCAATATGCCATTATGTCTTAAAAGAAAAGTGTTTGATCAATGCATCCTTCCAGTGCTTACGTATGGTGCAGAGACGTGGACCTTAACTAAAAGAGACATACAAAGGCTGCAGACAACTCAAAGAAGCATGGAGAGGTGCATGCTTGGTATAACCAGGAGAGATAAGAAGAGGAACTCGTGGATCCGAAAAATGACGAGAGTGGAAGACATCATGATCAGAGTTAAATCCCTGAAATGGCAATGGGCTGGACATACTGCCAGAAGGACAGACCATAGATGGACAGCCGAAATTTTAGATTGGATTCCAAGGGACAGGAAAAGACCCAGAAAAAGACCACATGGGAGATGGGTGGATGAAATTCGTAAATATGCGGGAGTGACATGGAGGAGACTGGCACAAGACAGACCGTTGTGGAGGAAACTTGGGGAGACCTTCGTCCAGCAGTGGATTGATAATGGTTGACAATGATGATGATGATGATGATGATAGTACAGATGTTAACTGGAGTTAGCGTGTATATGAATTCCTCAAAATTACCTGAAGGTATCTGTTACCATAACGTAATTCGTTTTTAATTTGAAGCACATACATAACAATCTAATTTGTCTTCTTCAGTTTTTCTTATCTAATTGACATTAAAGTCAATTACAACCATAAAAAAATTATATTTCTTCATTTAGTCTGCTACATATTTTGCAGATATACTTCTGAATAATTGCGGCATGCGGATGACTTTTGAAAATATCCATATCTACTCTATCGGCAGCCCATGTAATACTTCTTTGCTCTAGACTTGCTTAGAGAAGCATTTAGGCAAGGGAGATACAAAAAAAAAACAGCACAAGAAACTAAATAACCGGCGTTTGGTTTTTGGAAAAAAAAAAGGTTTCCGGTTGTAACCCTTCTTAATTAGAAGATTTTAGCAGTTCCCCATTTTTTGAAATTCCTCGCGTTTTAAATCCTAAGCTCAAAGCTTAAATGTATCACCTTAAAAAAATTCAACCTTCGAGAAATTTCGTTTCATTCACTGCCCCTTCCCCCTGCAAAGACACAAAAAAATTCACCACCTCCTCATTACGGCAGAGAAACTTCAGAATCCATTTCTTTATAATATCACTGTTATTATTAGCAAGGTGAACGTATTGAACAACACACCGAGTCCACGGTTTCCTTATATTTCAGCAACTGGCCGGAAGCCTAGTACACAAAATGAAGCAATTTGCAAATTAAAATAAATATAAACAACAGACGTTTTTCCAAAGAAACGAAATCATAGGGATTTTTCTGTTCTTAGGTATACTACCAAAACATTAGACTTAGGTTCTGGGAAATAAACCTGAAAAGCGACTGTCCTCGCCATGACGTCACAGCATCCACAACCCGTTTTCTCACATGAGCATAAAATACTGGCTCACCAACAAAGGAATGACCAAGCCCTTCTCTTTCCACAGCCCTGGTAACTGTTTCGACGTAAGTGTGTATCAGCACTAGCATCTGGAAGCAAGTTATGAATACCCCCAAGATTGTCACTAGACTTTCGGATCGTTTAGTACCAAACACTAGCTTCTGGTGGCAGGTTAGATTCCCCAACTGGAGTGAGCGTCTCAAATATGGGTGGAGAATTCCACCAATTGGTGTGGTCCTCTAACGTAAAGTCGTGTGATTCATACAAGGCCAGCGTTTTCTTCTGATGTGCGGTATACGCCAGAAGTACAGCAATAAAATTGTTTCTTTTCGCTACCGAAGTTTAGTCGACTTTCCTTCATAGTTTATTAATTCGCTAAAGCACCCTCGAAATGGAGAGAATTTGAAAAATTCAAATAGTGGTTATGCTTGAAATTTAAACAGAAAATCGCGAAGAGTTTTCAGGATTTCACCTGTGGAAGTTCATATTCCCTCGCTCTTCCAATTTCAAATGTTATACTTAGTATTAAATGAGAAACAACACTTGATTAGTAACGATACGCTTCTTTAAACGTTTACATGTATAAATGCTGTCTTCTGGGAGTGTTGTGTACAAAACATTAAAATGACACTTGAAAATTATTTTAGAATTTAATTATTGCAAACCGATTACTTTACCATATAATGTTCCTTATTTAAAATTCAACGAAAAATAACTTATTGATATCTAATAACTTGTCTCATACAATCGTGACCTTGTTATTTGTTATTAATGTGAGAAATCTCCCAGATGCGAAATGTAAAATCTTCAATTTCAATTACGATAAAATTGAATTTCCGTGCAAAAGTTATTTTGCTTCTTCCAATGAGTTTGTGTGTGTTCGTAAGCCAGAAATGATGTTGTTTCCGGTTGCTTTCTTTACCGTGCGTTGTTTTACAATCCTGTGCCACTATGAACTTAAATAAATTTTATGGTGCGAGTCCATACTTATTCCCGCCCATTAGAATGGTGTTAATCAAATTGTGCTTGAAGAGGTGACAACTGATTCTCCTGACCAAAGATCTCAATTCGAGAAAATATTGATTAGCGACTTAAATATGGTGTACGAATACAAACTTGCGCAGCGACGTTTGTCAGTTATCATTCCAACACTGATATCATACTGACTGACACTCTCGTTTCACCACAGGGACGACCTGTTTCTTTGTATCACCCTTGATTAATCATGACTAAACTCTGTCCGGAGAGATCTATGCCGTGCTTTGCGAACTTTTGGCAAAAACGCCTCATGATTGCGTAGTATCCAAATACCGGCAATTCAGTACCACGCCAAATAATATGGAGTGCCAGCAATGGAGAGACAGATCAATGGGTCACATCTCATGATTTCATAGTATTCATATACCAGCGACGCAGTACCACACCAAATAATCAGGAGTGCCAACAATGTTGTGAATAACTCAGTGGGTAACAGCTCATGATTGTGTAATATTCCTGTACCGGAACTATTTAGTATGACTCCAACTAATGAAGAGTGCCGGCATTGGAGTGAGGACTCAATGGGTCAAGCATAATGATTTCGTAGTACTCATATACCAACAGCGTAGTACAACGCCAAATAATGAGGTGTGCCGGCAATGCATGGAGGACTCAATGAGTCACGCCACATCATGGCCTAGTATTCATATAACGACATCGTAGTGCCACGCCAAGTAATATGGAGAACCTGTAATGGAGCGAGAACTCTGTGGGTCTCACCTCATGATTTCGTAGCATTCATTTACCAGCATCTCATTGCTACGCCAACCAGCAATGCAGTGAGTACTTCATGGGTCACGCCTCATGATTGCGAATTATTCATATACAGACAGTGCAGTGCATGTCTTTGCATGCATCCTGAATATTTTCTGGAAGAGCACTTTTTAGAAACGAGATTATCGTTCTTCAGATTTAAGAGCATCGAGGTACAACAGAGAAACCACTTGCTAAAGAATAAAAATTTGAAATATTTTTATTGAAAGTAGTGCCGTATTTTTAGGAAAACAGACGGAAGAAGGGCTTCAAAAGTTCATCATACTCCGATATAAATATGTTGTTTATAAAACCATTGTCATTTATTTTGTCATGTAACAGTGTGAAAAACCCTATCTACATTTCTCATGTACCAAAGGCAATAAACTGCATGCCTGTTTCCAAGAAGTCGAATTCCCACTCCCTATATAAAAGTTCAGGACAAAATACATTCTTCAATCAAAATGCGAATATGCATTAATCACAAGGTGGATTTATTCCTGCATAGTGCCTCTAAAAATCTAGAAATGTAATGCCATAGTTCCACAAGAACATACGACTGCTACCACTAATTTAGGCAAGTTTAGAGAAACCTATCTTTGCACCCAGCAACTAATGTTTATGCACAAATCTGCCGATCATGTCTTGTCAGTATTGCTAATTGTTTGCCGCTCCAGTGGCGCAGTGATTTTAGTGATGGCTTTTGATCATTCGTCCGAGATGGGTCCGGGTTTAAATCCTCGTGAGGCATGGATGTTGTGTTTTTCAGTCGCCCGTCCCTAGTTTATTCCGTGACCCTAAACTAGGAACGGGCGACTGCTTACAGCCCATTGAGTTGCTTACTCTGGCCGTTAAATCTCCAATAAAAATATTACTAGTTGTTTGAATACTAACCAGTGACAATTTCATACGTTATGCATAAGTTCCTCTATATTTCCGAAAGAGTCAAGTTTCTTTTTACTCTACCAGTAGCTTTACTAACAATATCGTATCTTCTGAAATAAGTTCGTAACATTTACTATCAAGTTTCTGCAGATTTTAAGCAGCACAGGAGGTGCTATTATCCAAGCACTGCCTTCTTCTCTGAAGTGCGTGGACTCGAGACTCGAGTGAGGCCCATATGATATGTTTGTCTTAGACCACGGCCTCTCTCCATTCCCTGGAGCCATTGGCCTTAAATTAAGGATATACTGTGTCTTATGGCCCCAGAGTTGATGTCGTGGGGTCGTTCAACGCTGAAACAAAGAAATATTTTCACACATTAAAGCGGGATTTTCGGCATCTCCTGTGTTTCTTACTTTCAGGAATTCAGTTAAACTCTATTTATTTACCTTGAAACTAGAAGCAGATTCGTTTCGTGATTTGAATTTACACGAACTGAGATTTCAGGATGTTAAATGAAGCTTCCATTTATATCGCTTACTTAACCCTTTAAGCTGCCGAAGTATGTGAACCACATAGTGCCCGTAATTTTCTGCACTTTCCACACAAAAATGTTCACAAAGCGACCGCGATTTTCGAAAACTGCGGCAAAACGATTTCTTTCCTCTAATCATCTTAGCGGTACGGTCCATAAATCTTTCATTCATGAAAAGATATCCCCTCGACTACAAATTCTCCGCTCCATGACACATGGCAAGATGGGGAAGGAACAGTCTTTCTGACACGGATATCGTGCCACTGGGCAAAATCATGTTCGCTTTCCTTTTCTCGTGTAGTCTCCCTTGTTATATCCCTCTTAGTAGGTAATCAGTCAGAAAGGATTAGTGTCTACTATCGCCGAAAACGACCGTTTCTTTAAATAGCAAAGCTAAGGGGAAAGCAGTGTTTCGAACGAAAGGGAAACCTTGATCGCTTACTATCAATTTCGTCTCACATGGAAGGGGGCTTACTCTGTAAAGCACAGGACAGGGCTTTAAAAATATGTGATATTCTGCTCGTCTGTGACGAGTGCACAGTTTTAGTTGACGAGTAAAATATTTTTAGAGCAGTTTAAATGCTGTCGGCGATTATTTATAAGTTAACATTCCCATTTTTGGATATGAAAAATCACAAGCTTCTTAATAAAGCTTATTTTAATTCACAGAAGTTATACGCGATTGTGCGCCAGCATGGAGAACCTGCTTCTCCGCGAAAGAAATTCGAGAGCGAATGCCGTGACTCAAAACTTCCGGGCACGGTGCCCTTAACAAAGAACAGGCAAAAAGTTGCAAACCTGAATAGAATAGTTTTTCCACACACTGTGTAAAATGGTAGGCAGTGTACGATTCACATGAGCCTCGCGAGCTGCTGCTTAGTCATTTCCTGTCGTAGATTAAAGAGAAACATGAGAATCCGTGTTTCCGCAAAGCTGTTAGGAAAGTTTTAAAACAATGAGGGATTCTTGTACCATCTACTCTTGAAGGAGAAAACAGATTTTGATTATTATACAACGGTTAATCGTTTAAATAAGGGTAGCCATGAACTGATATTCGTGGGATATATTTATACATTTCTAAAAAATGAAAATTTAAAACACAAAAATAAACGACAATCCTGCGGGGCGGTAAATTTCAGCTGGCGTGTGAGATATGTGCATGACTGGTGAACCAGCATGAGAATTTTCAAGCCCTGGCACAAGAAGCAATAGCACGTGACAAGCTGTAACGATTAGATATATTGCTAACTACATAGCAATTTGTCCAAAAAACCTACGGATTGTCTGAGAGGTCTGAGCCAGGCAATTTTCACAAAATCCGTGTTGCTTTAATATACTGAATTTTTTGTCGTACTAGTGATAAAACATTTGGCGAATTCTTAGATATTTAAAATTAACAGATTTTCTCTTTCAAAATAAGAAACCAAATAGACGTACCAAACTTAAGTATAAGACTTTTGTGATGTGCTTTTCATATCACAGATATAAATTAAATGTTTGATTTCAGGTCAGCTGAGCGGAAAAGAATTGTTAATAGCAAATATTATATAATTATTACTTTTTTGTTTACAAACTAAAATGATGTTAGTATCAAGAACTGACACTTATGAGTTAGTAATTTTCTTTGTTCATTCATTTCTCAGCGAAGCTTAAACAAAATGAAATTCATTTGAAATAAACATATTTACAAATATTTATGGCAGTATAATATTCGTTTGAAAAAATACATTCTCATTAAAATATTTTATGAATATTTATTGCAGGTTAATATCCATTGAAAAATGTACTCTTTGTTTACAGACAAAATAGAAGCAAATAAGTGTTGTCTGCGCTTGGAGCTACGTTTGAACATAATTTAAACATCGGTTAGGCTAAGACTTCCACAAAATCACAAAAGGACGGTGTTTTGGAAACTTCAAAAACAACTTTTATCAACATTTGAGAAGATGGCTGTCAAATTGTTTTGGATTTCGGTTTAAAATGAGAACCAGATAATTGTAGCGTAGGACCGTAAACCAGGATTTTCTTTCGTCTTCCCGTTTTTCCCGGTGTGAGACAGCATTTACAACACGGAAAACAGCACGTAAGAAAATGCTTTCGTTATTATAATGACAGTGAGGTACGCCCGTCTTACACCAAATGTAATCAATAAAATTTTAAGACACCGTTACTTAACACAAATTTATTTAAATATTTTAAGAACTTTTAACTTTTTTAAGTGCGTCCGGAGAGATAAAATTAGACCAGAAAAAATGATATATTTTCCTGAATAAATTAGAAGAGTCTCACTTATAAATTACTAAAAACTTTTATTTTGGTAATGGGTATATATTTTTCCATGCTTGAGCACTATTTTTTTGGCAAATAAATTCTTTCCTGTGTATCTAAAAATTAATATGTTTAGAAATACTGTTACTTCTGGTGTCTGTTATTGAGTGTGACAGCTAAATTACGGATCTCTTACTTTAATATTTCCCTTGAATGTGTCAACAAATGCGATAAAGGTGATAACGATTCAGCCTACTAATTTTCAAAGCTCCAATTGCCTGTGTTACATGTTCATGCATTACAAAAAGACATGCATTCACAAGTCTGCCAATGCTAATATTGAGCTGTGTGATCCAGCCAGGACAAGGTTGTCCCAAAAAGATATGCATTCACTAGTCTGCCACTGCTGATAGTAAGCTGTGTGATCCAGCCAGGGGCAGCTTGTCCCAAAACAAAATGAATTTAACAGTCTGCCAGTGCAGATATTAAGCTCCGTGATCCTGACAGAGGCAGGTTGTCCCAAAAAGATATGCATTCACTAGTCTGTCACTGCTGATATTAAGCTGCGTGATCCTGACAGGGGCAGGTTGTCCCAAAACATATGCATTCACTAGTCTGTCACTGCTGGTATTAAGCTGTGTGTTTTAGCCAGGACAAGATTGTCCCAAAAAGATATGCATTCACCAGTCTGCCACGGCTGATATTAGGCTGTTTGATCCAGCCAGGGAGAATTTGTCCCAAAAAGATATGCATTCACTAGTCTGCCACTACTGATATTAAGCGGTGTGATCCAGCCAGGGGCTGGTTGTCCCAAAAAGATATATATTTACTAGTCTGCCACTGCTAATATTAAGCTGCATGATCATGAGAGGAGCAGGTTGCCCCAAAAAGATATGCATTCACTAGTCTGTCACTGCTGATATTGAGCTGTGTGATTTAGCCAGGACCAGGTTTTCCCGAAAAGATATGCATTCACTAGTCTGCCACTGCTGATATTAAGCGGTGTGATCCAGCCAGGGGCAGGTTGTCCAAACAAATATGCATTCACAGTCTGCCACTGCTGGTTTTAAGCTGCGTGATCCTGACAGGGGCAGGTTGTCCCAAAATGATATGCATTCACTAGTCTGCCACTGCTGATATTAAGCTGTGTGATCCAGCCAGCGAGAGGTTGTCCCAAAAAGATATGCATTCACTACTCGACCACTGCTGATATTAAGCTGTGTGATCCAGACAGGGGCAGGTTGTTCCAAAATAATATGCATTCACAGTCTGCCACTGCTGGTACTTAGTGGCGTGATCCTGACAGGAGCAAGTGGTCCCAAAAAGATATGCATTCACTAATCTCCAACAGCTTATATTAAGCTGTGTGATCCAGCCAATTAGAGGTTGTCCCAAAAAGATATGCATTCACTAGTCGACCACTGCTGATATTAAGCTGTGTGATCCGGACAGGGGCAGGTTGTCCCAAAAATATGCATTCACTAGTCTGTCACTGCTGATATTAAGCTGTGTGATTTAGCCAGGACCAGGTTGTCATAAAAATATATGCATTCACTAGTCTGCCACTGCTGATATTAAGCTGTGTGATCCAGACAGGGGAAGGTTGTCCCAAAAAAATATGCATTCACACTCTGCCACTGCATATGTTAAACTGCGTGATCCTGTCAGGGGCAGGTTGTTCCAAAAAGATATGCATTCACTAGTCTGCCACTGCTGATATTAAGCGGTGTGATCCAGCCAGGGGAAGGTTGTCCCAAAAAATATGAATTCACAGTCTGCCACTGCTGATATTAAGCTGCGTGATCCTGACAGGGGCAGGTTGTCCCAAAAAGATATGCATTCACTAGTCTGCCACTACTGATATTAAGCGGTGTGATCCAGCCAGGGGCAGGTTGTCCCAAAACGATATTCATTCACTAGTCTGTCACTGCTGATATTAGCAGTGTGATTTAGCCAGGACCAGGTTGTCCCAAAAAGATATGCATTCACCAGTCTGCCACGGGTCATATTAAGCTGTATGATCCTGCCAGGGAGGGGTTGTCCACCAAAGATATGCATTCACTAGTCTATCACTGCTGATATTAAGCTGCGTGATCCTGACCGGGGCAGGTTGTCCCAAAAATATATGCACTCACTAGTCTGCCACAGCTGATATTAAGCGGTGTGATCCAGCCAGGGGCAGGTTGTCCAAAAACAATTATCATCCACAGTCTGCCACTGCTGGTATTAAGTTGCGTGATCCTGTCAGGAGAAGGTTGTCCCAAAAAGATATGCATTCACTAGTCTGTCACTGCTGATATTAAGCTGCGTGATCCTGTCAGGAGCAGGTTGTCCCAAAAAGATATGCATTAACTAGTCTGTCACTGCTGATATTAAGCTGTGTGATCCAGACATGAGCAGGTTGTCCCAAAAAATATGCATTCACTACTCTGTCACTGCTGATATTAAGCTGCGTGATCCTGACAGGGGCAGGTTGTCCCTAAAAGATATACATTCACTAGTCTGTCACAGCTGATATTAAGCTTCGTGATCCTGACAGGGGCAGGTTGTCCCAAAAAGATATGCACTCACTAGCCTGTCACTGCTGATATTAAGCTGTGTGATGCTGACAGGAGCAGGTTGTCCCAAAAAGATATGCATTCACTAGTCTGTCACTGCTGATATTAAGCTGCGTGATCCTGACAGGGCAGGTTGTCCCAAAAAGATATGCATTCACTAGTCTGTCACTGCTGATATTAAGCTGAGTGATCCTTACGGGGCAGGTTGTCCCAAAATGATATGCATTCACTAGTCTGCCACTATTGATATTAAGCTATGCAGTCGTTTTTAGTCCAGGCAATTTTCAACGTAAACAAAGTTCAAATTGCGAGAGAAACTGAATGCTGAAAAATGTATAACTATCATAAAAGCAGAGCAATTTGATAAAAACAAAATTATCCTTGCTTTAGAAAGGTTACCACAATTTAATGGAAACTATAGTTCGTTGGCTTTATTTCCTTAGCAAATTAATAGCATTAACGTTTGGCTGGGATTTCATTTTCTTAGACTTATTGGTGGGAAGGAACAACAAGCACATCCTATTTCATGGATGCGGGGAGGTGGTGTCATTCAGTTCCTGGCACTTTTAAGTGGTGCCCCGCCATTGCCCTCTCTCCCTCTTCATGGAGGTGGAGGCCGGAAGTGAAACTGTAATCTTTCGATTCCTCACCCCCTCACCTAAAGGAAAAAAGATTTGGTTCGTGTGTGTGTGTGTTTTACAAATATGCTTTCAAATTTTCTGGTCGCGTCGCAAAGGATACAAAAGATATTCTCATTACATTCTAAATTTCTGTGTCATCTTTCTTGTTTCTTGTAGTCAAGAGTTTGGGTAACACAACAAAGGGAAATAAAAAAAAGGGTTTAAGAGGCAGAACAACAACAAAAAAATACATAAACCAAACTTTTTAAAAGTAGATAGCCGATGAAAAGAAAAAAATATTTATATACCGGTTTTAGAAAAACATATACTTGGAAAATGTGTTTTTCTTTTAATGTAGGGTACATTTATGTACACTAATGAAAATCTAAGAAGCTACAGAAATGTTGATCCGCCGAAAGAAGTAATTGAGTATCATTAAACATCACAATGCAAAGTTTTGAACATATATCCTGGGAGCATATTAAAAGTAACTAGGAGATATTGATTAAAAATTACAAAAGAATAGAAACGAAACTTTCTGTTGTTTATCACTGGAAAACGTTATCATCAGCTGTGCTTCAATAGCTGATTCATCGCGCTGTTTTCTTTCGTTATCAGACACCGTACTGGTGAGAGTCACTTCCTGCTTTTGACAAAAAGTCCGTTCTTTATTTACTGAAGCGGATGTAGCTTAGATAACTCATTACTAACATCACGTGTTTTCTTATCATCACCAGAAAAAATTCGTCACCGTTCGTAAAAGCTGTTCAGATGGAGTTGCAAATAATTTGTGTAAAAAATACATAACAAAATTTACCAAAGACTAAAGCAATGGAGCGTATTTTCAAATGTAATAATGTAAAAAGCAAGAGCTTTCTTCACTTTTCTGAGGACATGAAGACAAGAAAAGATTTCTGCGATGTTACATTTCAGGTAGGACCCGAGACTATTTCTGCACATCGTATAATTATAACTGCTGTTATACCCTATTTTAAAAAAATTCTGTCAAATAACTGTGACAAAAAGTTAGATTCTGTGAGCCTGCCGAATATCGAACCAAGCGCACTTAAATACCTGATTGAATTTGCGTATACATGCCAAGTGAAAATAAATGAGGATAATGTAAAACATCTTTTGGCTGCATCCTGCTATTTAGGCGTCGAGGAAGTGAGGGAAGAGTGCTTTGATTTCTTGGCTGAAAACCTGAATCCAGAAAATGTGCTGCAAGTTCGAGAGTTCGCAAAAACCCTTCAGTGTTTAGAGCTCTTGGATATTACTGATCGTTACGTTATAGATCACTTCTCTGAAATATCGGAAACAAAAGAATTTTTGGATTACTCTTCAACAGACATTTTAGATCATATCAGTCAAGACGATTTAAATGCGGAAAACGAGGAAAATATATTTGAATCGCTTATCAAATGGATAAAAGCATGCCCAGAAATTCGAAGGAAAGAACTGCCTAAATTCCTAGTAAAAATCAGAATGCCTCTTATGAACCCTCGTTATTTAGCAACTGTTGTGGAAAGAGAACAACTCATACGGACATCATTTCTGTGCAGGGATTTGGTTGATGAAGCTAGGAATTACATACTTTACCCAGATTTGAGGGGTAAGATATGCAGTTTCTCAACGCAGCCGCGAAAGGCCAGCAGAACCATGCATGATGTAGAGAGGAATGGTAATTTCATTCACAAGTTGCACGTGGAGCAAAATTTCACTGCACAATATTTTAATGTGAAAGACGGAAAATGGATCACTAAAGAAAAGAAGTCGTTTTTCACAAACGCAGGATCTGCTGCTGTACGCCATGACAAGTTTTATTTCTTTCACTGGGGATATACAGTTGAGTATAGTCCTGAAAATAATGAGTATAAATGCCTGAGGTCAATGCCCACGCCTAGAATCTTTACAGGCGCATGTTCGCTCAAAGGCAAGTTGTATGTTTGCGGCGGTGGAGTCGATCAGTCACCTTCTAAAGCTGTGGAATCTTTTGATCCAGAAGAGAACACCTGGATCAAAGTAAGAAACATGAATTACTGTCGCGAGGGTCTTAGTGTGGTCTGCTTCCGAGGAAACATTTTCGTAATGGGTGGACATGACGAACATGACTTTCTTAGTTCTGTGGAAAGCTACGATCCAGTTAGAAATAAGTGGACAATGATGCCATCGATGCTGGTTCAGAGATGTGGAGCAGGTGCTGCCTCGCTAAAGGGAAAATTATATGTATGTGGTGGGAAGACGTCTGACGATCGGACAACTGAAAGTGCTGAAATGTACGATCCCATAAAAAGTCTTGGAATTACATATCGCCAATGAATAGTGCAAGACATGTATTCACATTGCTATCATGCAATGAGAAACTTTACGCCATAGGTGGCCAAGATGAAGAAAACTATTTTTTGCACACAGTTGATAATTATGACCCGGAAATTAATGAATGGAAAACTGACCTTACATCGGATCCAAGACATAAAACTTCTGCCGCTGATGTTATGTACATAAATAACAGTTAAAATGATATTTTATTTTGAGTGCCCACACACTGCATTAGAATGTAATGGGCAATTTGGTGATTCATACAGAATTTGGTTTTCATTTATTATTTGGAAATAACGAATTTCTTCTTAATGTCAATTATTATAATTTTTAGGTTTCATCATATTTCTCTGATTGCCGCCGTAGCTAAGTAGCATATAAAGACTCATTTGTACCACGAAACACCATTGGGTTCTTATTTTCCCTCTAAATCACCTTAATCAAAATTTTGTAAGCTGGCATCTGTTGTAATAAACTGAGGTACTCTGAAGTTAAACATAGCATTTATTTATAAGCAATTTAGTTAACTCCCGCTGGTAAATATCTTATCAAATTCATCTCTATTGGCTAAATCGTGTAGCAAAAGCTACAGTAAATGTCGATTGCAATGGAAATAAATTTATTGCCTATATTCCTTCAGTGACTGCTGTAGTTCATCTTTGACATATGAAAACAATCGAATTTCCTTCAGTTTCGTGATGTGTAAATATCGAATTTTTTGCCATCAAATTCAGAGGTGTGTGATTCTTGGCATATCGGGTAAGTCTGTGAACTGTTACTTTGTTCATATATGTTTTTGGTAACATGGCATTAATTTCAATCACATTTTTTCTCAGTATATAGGAATAATTATTTCTGTTCGTCTAGAAGTTTAAGTGGCGCTACTTATACAAAGTTCCTCTAATTGTGTAGGTACTCCATTAAAATATTTAATTTTAATATTTTGTTGATAATCAATCCTGAGGCATATTCCCAGTTCATATAAAGAACACACGGACAAGAATACATGAACAGTAATATGATTTCTTTACGTCTGTTGAAGCGAATATAATTTTTAAATGAAAATTTGTTGAACGATATTGCTACATTTCAATATTTTTTCTCATTCTGACTCCAAGTCCATGTCACCGTGGTATAGCAACGGAAGACAACGTGATACTTCTTGCTTACCAATTTGCGAGCTGAAGACATACATTTGGAGATCTCTGACAGATAACATGTCATGCGTCATATGCACGGTAATATAAATAAGTGTATGAATGTGAACATAGCCCTGTCTTGCTGCAATTTCCTTGTTTGAAATGAATAAAGGCAGAGAAATTTAAGACAATTCATCTAATTTAGATATCGTTACTTTACAAAGTTTTTAATAAAAAGCAGTTATCCGCTTTCCGAGAAAGAAAAGGTCATTCGTAGAGATAACTGTTTCTGATTTGGACAAATTATGACGGAAGATAACTCTTTCTGATTTAGACAAATCACGGAAATGAAAACGGCGTTAGACTTGCAATTAACCTTTATCAAATTTCGTTGCTACAATAATGGAATTGTAGACGAAATTATCATGAACTTCGTCTGGATCCCTTCTGGAACCAGTGGCCCTAAATTAGTAACGAGTGACTGCATACAACCCATCGAGTTGCTCACGGTATTTGTTAAACCTCAAACAAGAAAATCATACTTTAGCACTATACTTTGATTGCACTTAATTTTCACACAAATTTAAAATAACTTTTGCAAATGGCAAGTAGGAAAACTGTATCTCCCTTTTTAAGCATTACTAAATGCAACTATTTGAATATTCGGTTGTCTTTTGTGCAGAAGGAGTTTTTGTTGTTTGTTTTCTTCCTCATTACGATTGAATCCAAGAATCCATGAATCAACACTTGAGTATTGATGATATTTCTAAAAAGCAATACTAACATAATCTGCTAACTTGAAATACTTTTCTCAGTATTGCAATAGCTTTCGTATAACTCTTGTAAATATTTAAGTCATAAAGATGTGCAAATATTGCATTTGGTGAGAAGTAATGTATGTCAAAATGAAAAAAATGTTTTCCTTCGAATGAGTTAAAATGTACCTTTAATGTTAAATATTAATCTCAACATACTGATTTCAAGAAAAACACTTATTTTTCATTTTTTCAAATCATATTTTCTAAATTTGAGAATAACACATTAACATGCATATATTGTAATTGCTAAAATTCGTTTTGTAATAATTGTATAAATTTTATATACTTTTTATTAGAATGGGTTACCATGTGATTTAGTTTTGGGGAGTTGATCTCAACATGCAGACCTTTCTGTAGAGTATACTCTGTTGCAATTACTTCGCATGTCTCACAAATGGATTACGTTATAATATCTTTGATGTGTATATTTTAGTGCATAATTTGTGTGTATTTGAGCCCAAGGTGAAGGATTTTGTCCTATTTTCTTGGGTTTTTTCCCTCCTTTCTTTGGGTTTTAAACCCACTTTGCAGCTCGCTTTTTGCATGTCTCTGGAGCTGCACTTTCTGCCGGCCTTTGGATCGGAGCAGATGATGGTGAGAAGTGACTATTGTGTATGACAGCGTGTGGAAGACTTGTGTGAGGGTGAATGGTGGAATTGTGAAAGAACGTATATTTTTTTCTGTCTGACTCTCGAGACCGTTGCAGTTCCTGAATGACTGAATTAGTTTTTCTGTGTTTCGGAGTGTTAATCTCCGTGCTCCCTTCGCCGTCGAGAGATAGGCATACGAGGACTTCTGAGATCCTCATTGGGACACACTTTCTATTGCGTTCCACGAGGAGCTCTCATCATAGAAGACAAGGTTTCAAATAAAGACTGCTTTCTAAGATGAGAGCAAATTCTTATATATTTAAATATGTACTTATGTAGCCGTAATTCCTTGTAAATCATAGTTAAATCATGTAGTGTTCACTTCTCCTAAAACACAGAATAACGATTTGCAAACAAATATTACGTCGATGATCTGCAGCGTATGACTGTTTATTTTGTACAAAATGAATTAGATATTATGGCAGTCAATAACGCGTCTAATTTATCATCCTTTGGCGTGGCCACCACGCATTGCTAAGCAAAATTCAGTGCAATGATCTCACTAAAATCGGATGATACCTTAGGAGATAAAGAAGAGCTCACAGTAGTAAGAGAAGCGTTCATCGACGTCATTTCGTTTTGCTGACTGTTTCATTAAGGGCTACCTTTTAAATGGTATGCATTTCAGACAGAAACAGGTTTTTCACAGTTTCACACATTGGAGCCCAACCTTTCGAAAGAGATCGCATGCCGTCTACTCCACGAAGGGCACGACACCTGTATGGTTCACAAGGTTCATAAACTGCTGAAAGGCCCACCAATTTGAAATGCCTCTCAGTAAATCTCAAATTATTTCACAATATTTCTCATTTCTATTAACCTGTATGCATTAATATTTCTATGGGATCACCAAAGCCGTTTTTTTTCATAAACTATTCATCTTGTCTTAGAAATTACTTAAGAAAGGAATAATAACACAGAGGAAGCCATTAGATTCCAGTTTGACAAAACACATCTGACTACATATGGGCAGAATGACTCACACAATTATGCTTTCAAATGACATCAAGAATACGCGTGCTATTAAAGGTTGCGTTTTTATACAGTACGTTTCATGATGATCAAGGCAGAGAAACTGGATGGCCAAGATGACGCTTTTTGTTTCAGTGGTTCTAAGAATGTGTTATTGCGAGTGACATCCGCGTGCTAGGATGAGATTGCTTTTAACGTATGATTGTACACATCCGTGATGATATACCGTACAATTTTAGTGATGAAACAGCCTTTGGTGATGTGATAAAAGCGTTGATGTTTGTAAATAATATGAAATTGTTGTATATGGAGTAGCTTGCACGCTTCAAAAATGTACCCCAAAAATGCAACAAAATTGGAAATATATATCTGGGAAACTACTAAATATTGCAAATTAGCGTCTCCCGTGTAAGCCGAAAAGGTTTAGAAAAAGTGTTTTTATTCTAGTTGAAGGGGTCGGCTTTTACGCGCATAAGTTGAAAAACTAAATTGACAAGAGAAGTTTTTGCATCCAGCTTACGGTTTGATAAAAGCGAAATAGTGGTCGATAATGTGATAAGTGGAAAACCTACTCGTATTTCAACGTGAAGCAACGGAATTTCTTGCACTCAAAGATGAAGTAAAGTAAAGTTTTAATTATACTCCGGTCGTTTGATTTGTTTGCACGAAATCTGCTACTGATCTATTCCGACTCAGCAGTAATACAGATATAAGGACCCGTTAAGACAGCGACGAAGGCCATACGCGGCACGATAGCGGTGCATCACGTCAGGCCGTCACGGTGGTTCAGTTTATAAGCACTGGCATCTGATCATTCGTCTGAGATCATTCGTCTGAGAGAGCTTTGAATCCCGGTTAGGAGTAGATGTTTTGATGGGCTTACGCAACTGATTCTTTCCTTTGTTTTTTTGGAACTACAGACCGTAAAGTAGGGACGGGCTGCTATTTATAGCCCATGGAGCGGCTCACTGTGTTCGTTTCCCCCTTCCTCCCTCACCCGAAAAATAACCCCTACGTAATATACGGAGTACGAACATTCAAGGAACCGTAAGAGGACATTCGCTGCACAAAGTGTGACGTAAGTTCCGTCAAACAACGAGAAGGACCATTCAGGACTGCGACAAATGCCATCCACGGCGCAAAGATTGTGCATCACCCCTGTAATGTGGATAGTGACGAAATAATCTTTAAGGAGCTGTCATATGACATGCTCTCCTTCGGCGGAAGAACGCCATTTGCTTATGAAAGGACGGGCGGTATTCTACGTTTATTTGTGAGGAAAATAGCAGTACAATTTTCTCTTCTTGTGGAGAACAGAAATCACCGCTGTGCTTTCTTTATCTTATCCTTTTTTACCTTGAAATAGTGTCACATGATGATATTTTTAAAAAACAACTCCCGAGAGAAGATTATCAGATTACTAACAAGAGATTCCAGTTATTATCCACAGCAGTGCTGCTCTAACGCGGCAGATCTATGTTGCCGCACAAAAGCGGAGAAAGTAGCTGAAACTTTAACCACTTTTCTGACGCAAATTTGTTATTTCCCGCCATCGGGGACCCCGATGGCGGCCGAATAACAATTTTTTGGTTACTGTGCGTTGCTTAACGTGGAAAGAGCGATGGATTTATTTATTCAACTGACGCCTCGTATTTATATGATTTTCACCTTGAAAACGATGGTTACAATGATGGCGCTCTTTGAATGAAAATGTTATCCTTATGTAGAAATTTGAAAACTTGTATAGGGAGCGAAATAATTCTTGTAAGTTGTTTACATAACACACTTTTGCAAATTTATTAATCCACTAATATCATTTTTACCAAGATTTTGAAATTAAAGTTTGGATTAAAGGTGAGTTCTGTTTTTTTTCCACCTTTTTTGCTGTTGAGCTAGGGGAGTCGAATATATACTTGTAAAATAAACGGAAAATTTTGCACACTTATGAAGACATAGCATGACACCTCTGATAAAAACGATCTGCTTAATTCAAGCAAACACTCCGAAATTATTAAAAGCCTGATTTTAGGGATTGCCATTACATCTCACAGAACGTGGAACATTTTGGTGAAATGTTTTCAAAATCTACGAAGAGCAGAATCTTCAAATACATAGCGAATAAATGTTATTCCGAGGTAGTGCTCACTACAATAGAAGCGTAGAAATGAGCTGTAATCCTTTTTTTTTCTTTTAACTACTTTTTTTCTGGTTTATATCATTTCTCCTTGAAATGTCTCAATAGCTCTACGAACAGTATTTTAACAACCGACGGGAAATGTTCGTTATGTTTTCGGGTACCTGCTCTCTTTTTGTTGCCAGTTTACACCTATATCATTGTTTTTTACTGAAAAGTACAAAATGAGATGTTCTGTGTCATTTAAACAACTGTTAAACTACTGAGGAGTTTTGCAAGGCACTGATAACGCCTAAAGCTGGGAAATCACTAAATTCATAATTTAAAACTTTTTTGCATCTATCCGTTCAGGAATCATTTAAGGAAAATTTTCTGCGCTAGACGCTCAGTCTTTTATTATGTAATTTGCGATCTGATGATTTCAGATTCGATTTCTGGTTTGGTGTTACACTTTTATTCACATGTTTTATGGAGGTGACGGTGTAGGAAAGTTAAGATGTTTGGGAAATGGAAGAAATAGATTTCCTATGCCGTGAAGAGGAACAAAAACTTTTTGACCGAAGCCAAATATCTGATTTAGAAATTTAAATTAGAAATTAAACTGTGTAAACTGTCAGTTTATTTCTGTCAGCAATCTATCAATCTGTTAAGTTTTCACACACCAGCGGATGACTTCATCATGGCTGACAGCAGTTTAAAAGCTTAAAAGCATCTAGGCAGCAGGGTGCCAGACTTTATATGCCACTGTTACCATTCATAACCCACCACCCCTTACCCCAATGTTGCATGAAAAACTGGCGAAATTTCTCGCACGAAGAAATCCGGCAGATGCCCCAATATGTCTTTATATACTCGAGATAGCAACCGTTTGATTAAATGAACCTTTACTCACACTTCATCATAATGTTAGGAATCTTTTTTATTTGATTCAAGCTCAGACATGAGAATATTTGGTATTTAAATTTTTTTCTCACAGGTATGTCTTTTTACATGTGTTTCTGGGGAGCAGGTGACTTCCTTCTTTTTAGTAAAAAAGGAAAGTGTATTTTGTATTATCTTCAAGAGAAAGAAAGAGAGAGAGACACTTCCCACAGATTCCCTTTATTTTTATAGCTATTCCACATGACTAATGACTATAAGCATTCACAAAGTCAAATAATGTAGCACGCGGGAGTAAGTAGATTCCCACATGCATGTTTACAATATATTTCTCTGTTCAAAAATGTTCTTCCTGTGTTGAAATCTTTTTGCACCCGAAATTACGTGAAGAGTTCGAATGAAATGTTTACAGAATGCAGAAAAATAGTCAAATCCTTAACTAAAGGTGATTAAATTCTAGGAACGAGTATACTCGAACATTCCTGATGCTCTAAACCCAAGAAAAGTTGACAAAAAAATTGCAATATTGTTATACTTAACTCTTATTTTCGAAATAATAAGAGTTTAGGTATAACAATATTGCAATTTATGATAAGAGTTTAGATATAACAACTGCTACATATGATAAGAAATGATAAACGCAAAATAACGATTTCGTTAGGTATTCATTTGCTTCTTTCGCGTGGTGGTCCAGATCTCCAAGTAAATTATATTTCTTCTCCTTCTGCATTTTTGTTTAATTTGAGCGCAATAGTTTTGCTGCAATTAAAGATCCTTCACAGCGCGAAAAAAGCTAACACAAAAAACCAGTATGTTTCATATCTAATAACAGAATTTGAAAGCGAGTAAACCATTTAATACATATGCAAACAATAATATTTTAAATTTGAAGAAAGCGAAAAAGAATTATTACCAAAGTGTCATTACGAAGAACAGGAAAATTTGTGCACGGTAAAAAGCAAGGGAGAATATACAACTCACAAACGGAACATACGATGAAAGATTTAACACAGAGGTGTTTGGAATTGAATTTAGATACAGGTTGTCTGCATTATAATTAAAAATCAAGGCAGAAATAAATAGAAACTAAGGTAAATGATATAAAGTAGTAAGTGATATTTTCGAAACTCAAAAATGTCATTTAGTAGTGCAGATGCAATTGAAGGCGTGCAGCAGAATACATATAAATCAAGAAAGAAGGAAATACGAATTTAAATTTCATGTACTCAACCGGGAAACATATTAGCGTCTTTGAAAAGAATTGTAAATTAAAACTTCAACAGTTAGTTGAAATAATAAACAGAGTAAGCTGCGCATAAACTCAGTTGTGACAAAAAAGATCGAAAAACAGAGCTATGAAGTAAAGCATCAGAAATTTATGATACTAAATATAATATAGCGAAAATGAATAATATTCATGAATATCTCTAAAAGGAACAAACCGCAAATGATAGAGAATAAAGAACCAGCTTCCTGCTGGAACGTGTAACAGGCGATAATGCAATGAAACTGTATAAGGCATAAAATTCTTCGGTAAACTGTAAAAACTACAATATTCAACATTGAAGTATATTTTGTATATATGCTATCGATAAAAACATATCACTACAAACCACAATTTAAAAAAAAATACGAAGAGACTTTAAAAAGCATTATAACCCAAAAACAAACCTTTCAAGCTGATGTGGTCATCAGAACACCGATGAGATTCTACTTGTAGTGGTATGTCGACTCAGAGGAACATCGATGAGATCGGTTTGTAGTGGTAAGTTTTTATCGATAGTATGATGTGATTCGTTCCGGACTGCTCACTAACATATATACACTCACCAACCCGCTTGGGCAGCGTGCTGAGTTATGGCCAAACTGGTCAAAATGTCTTACACAATTTCAATCTTGGCCATCAGTCTCCTGCAGCTGGAATGTACCTGGCCAGGGCAGCTGCCAGTGCGACATGAAGGCAGATCGTGCTAACAATCACCGCAGGACCGGACTAGGCAACCATCATTATGAAGTGTGCGATTAGGCGAAAATGCAATATTTACAAAATAAAGGAACAGAACCGGTTGTTAGAAAACTATTCGTAGAAAGTAGATTCAAATGATTATTTAATTTAAAGTTGTACGTTAATGACATAGTTAAAGTTCAAGAGCCCAGTAGAACACAAATTGATTGTCCGTATTCTAGGATTTGTCATTAGACCCTGAAGTCCTAAACCATCGGGGAATTTCCCACATAACACGTTCAAGCTTTTAATAACAAGAAATATTTTCACTATACCTAACATTTTCTTACCAAAGTTCAAAATGCCAGCCAGTTGTCATTACTATTGAAGATATTCTGTTTTCAGTTATCTGCATTAATTAACTGACGTAAATATAGAAGAGGCATCTGTTACAAATTCAAATTAAGTGAATGCTTAGATATTCATTCGTAACTACAGATATATCGTAAATACGTATAAGCCATTTCTCGAAGAAGTAAAAAAGCCGCTTCAGTGGCGCAGTTATCTAAGCGATGGCTTATGACCATTCGTCCGCTTTGTCTCAGAATGGTCCTGGTTTGGATCCCTGTGAGACATGGATATTGTGTTTTGTCTTACGGCGCTGGATCACTCCCTTCCCTGGAGACAGTGACCCTAAATTAGGGACGGGTGACTCTTTATAGCCCATTGAGTTACTCACGGTAGTCGTTAAACTTTCAACCAAAAAAAAATATATAAGGACCAGATACGTGAGTTATCTCGTAAACTAAAATGAAAAATTACGTAATTTTCATCGCGTAACCCGCGTATTATTATTTAAAATAATTATAAATTTAGTTACTGAGGATAACGTACATACTGTTGGAGATGTTACGCCGCTTAAACAAATGACATTCTTGCGGAATTTTAACTTAAGAAAAGCAGCGTGGTAGTAGCTAGCAGATATCGTATATCTTGAAATTACTAGAAATATGTAAATAACAGGAAATCGTTACTAAATACGACGATGGATGTCCTCAAGATTTTGGTACGTTTGTTTTTAATCACTAGCAGTTTCAACCGAAAATACGATGCAACGAAGGGGATACCTTTTGCTCTCGCGGATGATCGCGTGTTGTAGAAAACTCAGCGTTACATACGTTCCTGGGTGCTGCAGGTCTAACTGAGGAACTGTCATATGTAACTAGGGAACTACAATAATTTGAAAAATAAATATTTCGCTCTTTACACTTTAAATTAACAGGAGAAAATTTAAAATGACCGACACTTTTTAGTAAGAAGATCCCTTTCTTTTATTTCTTTGGAATGCTATGTCATCAACTGTATAGCAAATTTCTGTAAGAAGTCACGGTTCATATCAGTGTCGCGGGTACAGATTGTACTGCGGTTTCTTCCCCGAATTTTAGGACCTGCGGAATAGGCACTGCCGCGAAATATACAAAAGGATTCTTTTTTTCTGTTCTTCGATTTCACGGTTTGTAGATTACACCCCATTACGAGGGTACGAGAAATTCTGAAAATGTAGATATACCTGCACTGAAGAAAGTATATGAACCTGTGAATGACAAGCATTTTCTTATATGTCTATATAGTTAAAATGTATTCGTATATACATGTAGTAGACCCTAGTAAGTATGATCACATTTAGGCACAATACTTTTGTATCATTTAGCGCCAATCAACAGGAATTGATGAAAAAACAATCACTCCTTTAGATATTTTATTGTACGAAACATAATAATTAACCGTATCTTAATTTTTCGATGAATACGTTTCCCCATGTTCCTGAACTACATGAAATGTAACAAAAACGTATTTCGTACGTACTTTTGCTGTTGTGCATTTTAGATGAAACCAAACCAAGAATTCCGTATGGGAAAACAACTTCCAATTTCAACGACGCGGCTATAAGCAAACTTTCTTTGCAATTTCATCTAATACAAACATCCAAAAGTTTGAGTCAAAGTTGCAAAGAGCACCATAATTCTCAGCTGATTGCCAAGACCGACAAGTCAGCAATATCAATTAACAGAATACAGCAATGTGCGCAAACGTACTTGAAGCTCTTGTATTTGCTAAAATTCTAAACACGGAATCCGATTTCTATTGCATCACACATGATTGCTCTGTTGTAAAATTACATTATAGTTCAGATGATCCTCAATAGATACTGCGTTTGGAATGTTCCACGGAAAGCAGTTTAATGTGCCCGAAACCGTTTATTTACAGCTCCTATAACTAAGAAACTGCGTTCAGGAGAAATAAGAACAAGAATACGAAGCAATATTTGTTTGGTTCGACATTACAGTAACGAATTAGATGCAAAAATACCCTCTCAGCTTGAGATAATTATTTAGGGATTTTAGTACGTCTTTTCAAACCAATGCTTTTAATTTAGAGTACTTGAATGAATCCGATTTAATTAGCGTTTTGTTTCTTATAGGTCAAATATTTTGTTAAATCTTACGTAACCTTTTACCTTTTTGTGATCTACCTTAGGTTACGGAAAATAAATAATTTCTGAGTTCAACATTGCTAAACTTGTAATTTCACCGTTCCTTTCTGTTAATTTAATTATTCGTCGGATCCCATAATAATAATAATATGCCTGTCGTACCTGCATCCTATCAGTTGCACGATTAAGTCGTAAACATGAGACCAAGATGCCAAAGTAAATTTTTTGTAGTGATTTTCCAAAATTCCCACGTGAAACATGACTAAGTAAATTTTTATGCCGATCTCCCAAAAGTTCCTGCTACGTTTAAAGTTACATAGTTGTTTCGATCGTATTCCAGTAACTCCGATATTTTTGAATTATCAAATAACATATGTCTTTCAATGCAGAGTAGTAAGCCTTTGGGCCATTTTCGACATATTCTTGACATTAAAAAACAGAGATTTTTTAATTCTGTTTTATATCACATAGTTTCTAGCAAAATTACTTTGTTAATTATCAACAAAAAGATAACTTTTTGAATTTCTTGATAAAACTGTACAACCTGATTTTCGAGTTCCTAAAGGGAAGTCTTTATTAATATACATCTGTAACCCATTTGTTTTTTGTTATTAGCCATTAACGTGATGCAATGTTATGCCTTTGAACTATTCCATGATACGGTACTTCCTGATTTTGAATAACCTAACCGCGAAACCTTATTTCAAAGCATGAAAATATGTCAGTTTGGCTTTGCAGTATAATTATTATGGGACAGAAATGTGGCTTTGGCATCGTAAAACACAGAATTTTTTTTTATCAGGGACGCACTTTTCAGTAACTTTCAAGACGTATAATGATTGAAAAAGAAACGAAGAAATATAAGTTGAATCTCGGTTGATGAAAATCTTATTTGCAATAATATACCATACTTATTTACCAATCAGTTGCGATTGTGGTTTATCAAATTTGATAGGAAGTCCTTTATGCTCAAATTTTACCGAGAAAAGAACGAACGTTTACGATATTTTTACAGAAAATTTTGCCCTACTTCCCCAAAGAGAAAATCAAACATTTAAGAAATTTAATCCAAACGAATTGTGTTCCACATGTTGCTGGACTCGGAGCAGAGATAAAAATATTTTGCTGACTGGGCAAATGAGGAAAGTTCAGTTAGGTTGATTAGTTTTCAAAATGAATATGGTTCCTCAGAAACACAAGAAATGTGCTCTTTTCGACAAGCCTTTCATAGATAAATACATCAGACATATCGAACTGCACTTTCGCAATGCGTGAATTTGTAGATATGTCATACGTCCAAGCTCCTGAAATTTTAAAATAGGATTTTGCGAGGTTTAAAATTTTTCACCAATTTATTGTGGTTAAACAAAGGAACGGTAAGTAGGACTAATACAAGTATGCAATCAGAAGCGCCTTCCTATCAAAATGATGATTCATTCACATGAAACTGCGTTTGGGTTTCGCTTCACATATAAAGACGTAAAATATCAGATTTCAAAGTACCATAGAAACATGATTTATGATCCTAAATGCATTTAACTTTTTGACAGAGAGAGGAACACCACAGTTTTGTCACAGAAAGGAAATACAATGATTCTTCCAAAAATGCTAAGTGATTTACTCACTGTACTCTCGATTAACATTTTTACGACATCTGCCAGCTCAAGTGGTGAAACATGCCTTTTCAGGTTAGGCAGAAGATTTCGTTTAAATGGGGCAATGGTTAATCGACAGTCCTTTGTTTGGAATAGTCCTTAGAAAACAGCAACAAATCGAGAACATATAGTGGTGGGCATAATTATTGCATCTCCTGCACAAACCGTGAATTTTTTAATTTAACTTGTTTTCGGCTAACTAATATTCACAGATATTTCATCGTTTACATGTCATTAAATTAGAAATGTAATGGATATTTTAAAATTTTCTTAGATTTGCATTTGCACAATGGTATTTGCAGAAGAGTGCGGTAGAAACCCAATTTCCTGCTTACGTGCTGTTCTATGACGAAGCGTGCTTTACACGCGAAGGTTGCTTCAATGCTCATAAGGCGCGTGTATTTGGAGGTGAACAATCTCCATGCTTTACGACCACGTGCAGCACAAAACAGTTTAGCTGTTAATATTTGGGCCGGCATTGTCGGGGACCACTTAATTAGCCCATAAATCATGCCTCCTCATCTGTACGGAAGGAGTTACCGGACTTTTCTGGAGGACGTCTTGTCAGAGCTATTGGACGAACAAGAGGTCCTTCAGTCGCTGCTCCGTGCAGTGTGGTTCTAGCACGATAGGACCCCCACGCATTTCAGCAAATGTCGTTCGTCAACACTTAAACATTGTGACGTACCTGCCAGAAGGACGCACACGACATAAAGGCAGATAGTAGTCAGAACAAACGTCCGCGTAGCTCAATTGGTAGAGCGACTTATTCCGGAATGAGGGGATCCGGGTTCGAATCCTGGCGTGGACAAAAATGACGGAGAAATTTACTTCGTTATAATGGCGCCCGAACTATCCGGATGACCTGACCGTTCAAAATCTTGGAATGGTGTGATGTTCTTTCCACACCGCGAGATAGGAAAAATAAGAGAATCCCTTCTCCAGCGCTTCGAACAATAAATGTGTGACACGTTGCATTCCACACACCAGATTGACTGGGAGTTCTCAAGTGCACGTTCTACAGTGGATGGCTGCCTGCAACGATTCATGGTCACGGCTGATCCGTGGGCCTGGCCGCCGGCCCTCTTTGGGGGGTGGGGAGATGTGACGTACCTGCCAGCAGGACGCACACGACATAAAGGCAGATAGTAGTCAGAACAAACGTCCGCGTAGCTCAATTGGTAGAGCGACTTATTCCGGAATGAGAGGATCCGGGTTTGAATCCTGGCGTGGACAAAAGAGACGGAGAAATTTACTTCGTTATAACATGATATTTTGACATCACTGGATCGGGCTTGGTGGTCCCTTTCATTGGCCAGCAAGATGGCCGGACTTAACATACCTTGATTACGTCTTCTTGGGTTACATCACAGGACTGGTGTACGGCACCCCATTGAAAGTGATGAGAACCTTGTAGCACATATCTCTGTAGCTGCTTGGAAAGTACGGGACACGTCAGTAATTTGCCAAACGTTGCGTGATTCCTTTTGGAAAATTACTGGCGTGTCCCAGGCTTCGTGTGGTTCTAGCGCGATGGGTCCCCCACCCATTTCAGCAATATCGTTCGTCAACACTTAAACATGACATTTTGACATCACTGGATCGGGCTTGGTGGTCCCTTTCATTGGCCAGCAAGATGGCCGGACTTAACATACCTTAATTACGTCTTCTTGGGTTACATCAAAGGACTGGTGTACGGTACCCCATTGAAAGTGATGAGAACCTTGTAGCACACATCTATGTAGCTGCTTGGGAAGTCCGGGACACACCAGTAATTTTCCAAATGGTGCGTGATTCCATGCGCCGACGGTGTGAAGCGTGTGGTACAGCTCATGGTCACAACTTTGAACACTTTCTATAACCTCATTGCATTTCGCAAATGTCTTGTGGGTAATAAAAAACATTTTGTTCTCTTACGTGCTGCTTTTTCATTTCTCGTCCTATCTGTACACTTGCACATGAAGATGGTGTTTCCGACCCTGCATTGCTATGTGATTCCGATTTGTCTTTGTGCAACTTACCCCTTCCAAAAGTTTGTACACGCTTAGCTGAATCAACTTGTATATACGGAATAAACAGTGAAATACTTGTTTTTGACAAATGTTAATTGAGTAATCAAAACAGAATTGCTCACTGTAAGAAAAAGATCGGGGAAACATAAAAATTGGACGAGGGGGCATCTTGAATTTAGGTGTTAAGTTTAACACGGTGGTTGATGTTCTCCTACCAGCGTTCAAGTGGATCCGATTATCTGTGGAATTTTGAAACAAAGTTCTTTCCCAAGGCTACGGCATATATTCCTTTTGTAGTCTGGCTGTTAGTCGACAGTGGAATACCATCAAGAGTTTCAGTTGGGCCGACTAAATTGTAACAGTTGCGTAGGTTGTGTCAGCATGTAAATGAAATGGGTAAATGACATACTTGAGTAACACGTAGAGCTTGACACATATAGCTGGCTTGTGAAAAGTTATACTGCGGGGAGATAGATGGTAATATTATTCATTGCGGGTGTGGCTGGTGGTTCAATTCTTGGGAAGAAGTTCAAAAACATCAGTAAAAGATGATGAGAGTATTTGGCGATATGAGTAAATATTATGCACATCACCTGCTATGAAGCATTAACTGTATTTAGAGATGTTGTAAGCTGAAACCTGTGAAGTAAAGTCGGGACAGCAAGTCTGTTGTGCAGGCCAAGCCAATATGTGTCTATTTTCATAGGATGAGTGTTGTATTCCAGATGGAAAAAAGTTGAGAATGTACTCTATGAATGTAGCACGGACAAGCATTGCAAAGACAGGCGTTCTGATGTAACGTTTTCATGGTACCGGAGTGCAAAAGATATGAATGGCGTTGTAAAGTAATTGTAAACGGAAGTACAAAAGGAGCTGAGGGTTTAGAAACCAATCTTTCGGAATTTGCCAAGAATGGAAATGACTGAAAGATAGCACCTTTGGGACTTTTGAATTTAACAGAATTTTCAGTGGTTAAAGGAAGATACACGGAGAATCGTTCAAATTTTTCCTAGTATAATCCTGTTTTATCAGGTTTGATACAGTGACGATTCCAGCTTTTAACCGAGTATGGTAGAAGAAGTATTCTTGGTGTACCAGATGCGGGGAAAAATAATAAAAATTTGGTCTTCCAATGAGGTCAGCTGTGCTCGGTGATATTTTTTTCAAGGAAATCTATTTTAGGGATGAAATGTCTTCTTTATACACCGGAGGGATATGGAAATAAATCAGCTGGTATCAGTCCATTCAAAGAAACGGGAGAAAAGTGAGATGTGGGTTCCTTGGTGGTGAGAGGACATTGTTGATAATATGAGAAGCAATGGTTGGACTTAGGAGAAGATTGAAGAAAGCCATGACACTTTGTATATTTTATTTACTTTGGAAATCACGTAGGTCGATGCCTCCAAAACTGGACTGCATGTGTAAGAGCATACGATTTAACCCAATGGACTCTAATCCAAATGAAGTTCGCCTAAAGTAACGGTGCCGTAGAGCCTTTTTATCTAGAAAAGTATTTTAGCAAAGAGAGCATTTGCAGATTGGCACGAAATTATTATAATGGGATTAACTCACTGAATCATTCGCAAAAAATATTCTGCTTCAGAAACTATTCGACTTTTTAGAAGAGCAATTACATTTGCTTAGCTGTACATAATTATAGAACAGTATCAGTAGGTTGTTGGATTCAGGACAAAGTGCCAGTTTAGGAGACGTAGAGCGGCTTAACATTTTATTAGGTAGCCGTTAGTAATCATTTAATACTACATTGTTATAATTTTAATTTAACGTACTGTAGTGTCTTATAGTTTTTTAAATCATATTATCTACTGTGGAATATTGCTTCAAATTAATTTGTTATAATAGAAATAAAGAATGACAACAGTTTTCAGTTTAATACTGGAAAAGAAAGTTATATACAATTTCCTGTATAAAATTAAATATGTTGTGGATATTTCACGAACATCACACATATCGCCTTTCAGTATTCACCAATAAATAGGAATACCACCACCATGGGTGTTCCTATTCTGGTTATTAGTAAAAAGATATTTTTGACCGGTCTTTCTCCAAATGTAAAATCGGCAAGATTCACTCTGTAAACAGTGTTGTGACTCACCAGTGAACAAAAAGATCGGACCTCCACTGATTTTGAATCCAGTTCACATGCATACGTGCAAAATTAAAACGTTCCCTCCGGTTAAGGGGGGTTATTAGTGGCACGCATAATAACGGTTCCCGAGCATACATGATACCCAATATGTAATAACGGTGGCCGAGCTCTTACATTATACCTAATATCTAATAACGGTCGCTGAGCTCTTACATGATACCTAATATTTAATAACGGTCGCCGAGCTCTTACATGATAAATATTATATAATAACGGTCGCCGAGCTCTTACATGATACCTAATGTCTAATAACGGTCGCCGAGGTCTTACATGACACCTAATATCTAATAACGGTCGCCGAGCTCTTACATGATACCTAATATCTAATAACGGGCGCCGAGCTCTTACATGATACCTAATTACTAATAACGGTCGCCGAGCTCTTACATGATATCTAATATCTAATATAGGTTGCCGAGCTCTTACATGATACCTAATATCTAATAACGGTCGCCGAGCTCTTACATGATACTTAATATCTAAAAACAGTCGCCAAGCTCTTACATGATACGTAATATCTAGTAACGGTCGCCGAGCTCTTACATGATACCTAATATCTAATAACGGTCGCTGAGCTCTTTACATGATACCTAATATTTAATCACGGTCGCCGAGCTCTTACATGATACCTAAAATCTAATAACGGTCGCCGAGCTCTTACATGATACCTAATACCTAATAACGGCCTCCGAGCTCTTACATGATACCTAATATCTAATAACAGTTGCCAAGCTCTTACATGATACCTAATATCTAATAATGTCGCCGAGCTCTTACATGATACCTAATATCTAATAACGGTCGCCGAGCTCTTACATGATACCTAATATCTAATAACGGTCGCCGAGCTCTTACATGATACCTAATATCTAATTACGGTCGCCGAGCTCTTACATGATACCTAATATCTAATAACGGTCACCGAGCTCTTACATGATACCTAATATCTAATAATGTCGCTGAGCTCTTACATGATACCTAATATCTAATAACGGTCGGCGAGCTCTTACATGATACCTAATATCTAATAACCGTCGCTGAGCTCTGACATGATACCTAATATCTAATAACGGTCGCCGAGCTCTTACATGATACCTAACATCTAATAACGGTCGCTGAGCTCTTACATGTTACCTAATATCTAATAACGGTCGCCGAGCTCTTACATGATACCTAATATCTAATAACGGTCGCCGAGCTCGTACATGATACCTAATATCTAATAACGGTCGCCGATCTCTTACAGGATACCTAATATCTAAAAACGGTCGCCGAGCTCTTACATCATACCTAACATCTAATAACGGTCACCGAGCTCTTACATGATACCTAATACCTAATAACGGCCTCCGAGCTCTTACATGATACCTAATATCTAATAACGGTCGCCGAGCTCTTACATGGTACCTAATACCTAATAACGGTCGCTGAGCTCTTACATGATATCTAATAACTAATAACGGTCGCCGAGCTCACATGATACCTAATATCTAATAACGGTCGTGGAGCTCTTACATGATACCTAATATCTAATAATGTCGCCGAGTTCTTACATGATACCTAACATCTAATAACCGTCGCCGAGCTCTTACATGATACCTAATTGCTAATAACGGTCGCCGAGCTCTTACATGTTACCTAATACCTAATAACGGTCGCCGAGCTCTTACATGATACCTAATATCTAATAACGGTAGCCAAGCTCTTACATGATACCTAATATCTAATAACGGTCGCCGATCTCTTACAGGATACCTGATATCTAATAACCGTCGCCGAGCTCTTACATGATACCTAATATCTAATAACAGTCGCAGAGCTCTTACATGTTACCTAATATCTAATAACGGTCGCCGAGCTCTTACATGATACCTAATATCTAATAACGGTCGCCGAGCTCTTACATGATACCAAATATCTAATAACGGTCGCCGATCTCTTACATGATACCTAATATCTAATAACGGTCACCGAGCTCTTACATGATACCTAATATCTAATAACGGTCGCCGAGCTCTTACATGATATCTAATAACTAATAACGGTCGCCGAGCTGTTACATGACACCTAATATCTAGTAACGGTCGCCGAGCTCTTACATGATACCTAATATCTAATAACGATCGCCGAGCTCTTACATGATACCTTCTGCTTTCCGTCGAAGCTGATACCGTCCGTCCGTTGTCTACGGCAAGCACATATCTCAGATGATACGTTGTAGCCGTCTTTTTCGCAGTGCCAAAAGCCGCAAATACCTGTATAGCGTGGAGGTCGTTGCCATAGGCTTAACTTTGCAGTACCTTCGAGAAGATAAACCAGTGGCTTGGAACTGCATTTTTAAAACAACTTACACTTACGTTAATAAATAAAGAAAACAAGTGTAAATGCACATGCTAAAAGTTATGTGAATCTTCTTTTGCAATTAAAACAGAAGCCCCGTTTTCTACATGAGAAAATTGATAATAAATTGCTTCTTATAAAGACATAACTAATCCGATGATTGAATAACATTTTACATTTTGCATGTACGTAAGCTCGTGGCATAGAGACAAAAGTGTGAGTATTTATATCATGATTCCTGTAATTGCTGCACAAAATCTCTGATAACACGTTGTGGTTGAAAGTCACGTCACAGCTGGAATTTTAAATTATGGTCATTTTAGTCATATCAAATCGAATAATTATTATAATGCATATAATTAGTCATTAAAAATATAAAACATAGTCGGAATGTTCAAGTGCTACATTATGTTTCTGAGTGTTGAAATAAGATGCATAATACCTATTTTTGTATAAAGTACCTATCGTTCATTATTTTCTAAACAACATTCCTTAATATGATCTAAAAAGTAATTCAATGATATTTCACAAAGATACATATCATGCAATCTTGGAAGAGACTTCAGTTTATTATTCGAAAGTATTTGTATATATTCAAATACACACAATATTTTTCATTTATTTATATCAAGTGACAATGTTTATTGAAGTAGTGTATTGGAGGAAGGTTTTTTTGTGGTACATGAGCGAGAAGTTCATAAGTTCAATATAACAAGTGATTACACCATCGATTTTGCGGTACATGAGATGGCAATTTAATCTTGTCAACACATTTCGAATTTGTAAGAATGTTCAAATTTTGAAGAAATTATTACCTATGAATTCAACGTAACAGGTGCATATTGAACCTCCGGTACTTCTGCACAAGGGACTGAACTTTTATACTACAAAGGCCTTTCCAAGCGTTTTTTAAATATTCAAAAGATTATAGAAAATGAATTCAACGTTATTTGAGCTCGATATGTTTTTTTTTCCCTTTTTAGCTCAACTGTGAATTTTACACAATGTGCTTGAACATTAGTATAAGAAGAATGCTTAAAAATCTGTAAAAGTCTTGGGAGAATATTATTGCTTTTGTTGTTTTCTGTTAGTGGATACTCTATTTCATTAACCCTCTGGGCGCTTAGAGCGTGTGAACGCGATTTCATTGTCTGTCCCGCAAGCGCCAAGGGCCTCTGAATTCGTCCTGAAATCGATGTCCCAATAGTGGCTTTAACGAGCAGAGACGTCCCCTAAGAGATTTCTCAAGAGCGCGTTTAGATGTTTGTTTCCTTCCCCTGCGTGGTAACTTAAGACACGCCCCATGTCAGTTGTTAATTGATTAATGGAGTTTAGCCAAACGAAATCCCGTGACCCAAAGAGTGCAAACAAAGGCCCCCCGATTACTCCCTATCCCTTATGGCGGGCACTTAGAAGGCAACATCAGTAGGGCTGTGCGAAATGGAAGAAGAAAAACTGTGTCGCACGGGAATTTTTTCATTTCTTCCAGGTTTTTACTGTGCTTTATTTTTCATTTCTTCCAGGTTTTTACTATGCTTTATTTTTTCATTTCTTCCAGGTATTTACTATGCTTTATTTTTTCATGTCTTCTCAGGTTTTTGCTATACAGTTATGAACGTGAAGTGGGCTGGTTAAAAACTGTTTAAAAATCCTAGGCTCTACGAATTAATATTTAGTGCCTAATTAAACGCGCAATTCTATTAACTTGACTTGATATGTAAAGGTTGTAAATATGACATTAATAGAATAAAATCTGGTAAAAAAGCCTAGGGCCTATGAATTAATATTTAGTGTCTAAGTAAAAGTGCAATGATATTGATTTAACTTGATGTTAAACGCTGTAATTATGACATCATTAGAATAAAAACCGTTCAAAAGGACTAGGTACAGGGATTATGAATTAATTAAATAAAAGATAAATATTAATAACTTGACATGTTATGTAAATATTTAGTACCTACCTAAAAGCGTAGCGTTATTAAAAACTTCCAGCTTATCATCCTTTTCTGAACACAGCATGAATCATGCAGTAATTCTGTAGTTTCATCGAGCATTGTGATTTTAAAAACTATACTAAGTCACGGCAATTTCTTTCTTCAAATTAAAGTACAATTCTCGCTTGGCTTACATAGAATGTTTTCTCCAAATTTGTTTTGAGTTCCCAATTCAATTCTCTCTAGAGGCCAATAAACGGCCAATTTTATTACACCCCCCCCCCTTTCCCTCCATTTAAACTTTTGTGGCAAGTTACCCTACACTCGTATGAACCAGCCTGAAAATTCAGACAAACAAAACAGCTCCTTCCCGTTGTTATTCATTTTAGAAAACTGCCACACATAATTCGGTAACTTGGAAAAATGGCACACATTCAGTGTTCCTCGGAGGAAAAGTAAATTGTGCCCGGCCCCCTAACGAAAAACATGTGGCAGTTTTCCTGCGTGGCACTTTTCCAAGTTGCTGATCATGTGTGGATTTTTCCAGTCTACCGGCTTACCGCCAACCGTATCTTAATCAATGCAATGCATGAATTACTTTGTTGATTTTTAGCACATGTAATAATTTGTGTTTATGCCTGTCTGTCTGTTCCTTTCAGACTTTTCTGTTAAGAACTCAGTGCGTTTCTGAGGAAATTATAAAAGTTAGAAAAAAAAAGATAACTTTTGTGGACTCTTAGGCTAAGTAGAGCTTTTCACTATGAAATACTTAAATTGTTTAGTTGGTTAGCTAACTTCCCGCTGGAGGCACATAAAGAAATGGACCAAATTTAAATGAATGCATTTTTAACTAAAACCGCTTTTTAAAAAGCGGTTTTAGTTAATTTTAAATTCATTTTAGCTAACAGCACCAGCGTTGGTATTTTGGGAGATATTCATTTTTCTCTTAATTTGCAAATATCTTTCTACTGACACCGCAAGTAATGCACATAGACATGTGAGTCATAAAAGCTGTCGACGTACGATTAAAAATGATCCCCGCTGATACTATAGACAAGTTTAAAAAACTTTATTTACAAGTAAAAGCAAAGTTAAAGGCGAGATCTTTCGGGATCTCTAGATCCTATCATCAGGTGGAAGGCCATGAAAACAAGAAGTGGCCCACTTATATACAATCAGGTTTGACCCATGATGCAACGCAATGGGCGTTGACTTCGGTCAACATAGCAAATCAAAACGATCAAAAGTTCGAAGATGTAAAAAGTTATACAATATTTTCCATAGTGGTGCTCGTCATATAGATGGGGATTAGTATTTTCCATATATGAGGAATGAATGACGGAAGTTCTGAGTTACAGCATAAAGGCCCGTATGAAAGCATAAAGGTCCGCTCTTTCGTGCGAAACACAGTTCATTACCCGAACGCACCCAGAATTTTCCTTGATTGTAGAGATTTTTGAGAAAACTCTTTCTGGTGCGAAAGGAAAAAAAGCCATATTACATTTCTTTTCCTTTAAATTTTCAAATTGTTCACGTATTCCCACAAGAGGTGTTAAAAGTTCTGGATTTCAAAACTGTCAATGTGCCGTCGTTAATAGACTGTTACAGTTGCAACGCAAATTCCTTATTTTCTCTCATGGACAACAACTTCACTTTGGCATTTTTTAATTTGCCGATGCCTGCGCAGATTTCTTAGAAGGGGAGTTGTACTTCAGGGAGGTTTTAATAAGATTATTTTTAGAGCTTGCTTGATTATAGCTTAGTTATATTTACTCGATTCCAATTTTTATTGACTTTGCAAGTATGCAGCTAAAGCCGTTAAAAATTGTTTTCGAAAAACAAATTGAAGGACAATGCGAACGAAATATCGTACGCTGGAATGCATTTTGTAAAATCCGTACCATCCACCCGAATGCAGAACAACAGATCTAAGTTTTCTTATTGTGGCTGTACTGCTGAAATGCTAAGAGTCGGCGGTTTTTTTTTTGTTTCTTTTTTTCTTTGGTGAGAAACATTTCTCGCCGCGGACCCTTAGAAACTGAGTTATATCGACAAGAATAAGATATACATGTATGCCTCCTGGCGGAAAAATTATGCGTCGTTCAAGAAGAAAGTACTCTGAAAGGGTTTTTCGAGGCGTTTTTTCAGTCGAGTATTCAGAATTTAAGAATTTGCTGCGGATGCATCAAAAGCAGAAATAAATACTTATAGCTTCCTGGTGGTCAAACCGTTCTTTACTAAAAATAAAAAAAAAATATATGGAAAACATTTCCCATCAGGAGCTGTTTCCGATTTTTAAAATCGGAGTTTTAGAAGCAGAGATATCGGGGAAAACACAATTCAACTTAACGAACCCCAGCAGCAAATCTATGCATTACTTGAAAAAGAGACTGTACCTTAAATTATCTTCGATATTAATGGCATCGAAAAAAAACCGAATATTGAGAAGCAAATATATGGTACAAAATATATTTTGAATTAAATGTCATCTGCATTTATGCCCCCTTTGCGACAAAGTTGTGCATCGGAGAAAGCAACAACAACCGGAGTACAAAAATTATCTTTCTCACATTTCAAGCATCCCAATGCAAAAATACTTTTTCAAATCGGACTAACAGCTGCAGAGAAGTGGTGTCCACAGACAGACGGATGGGCAGACAAAGTGATAACATAAGTATGATCTGTTTTTACAAAATACTTGCTAACGACTGAATGGAAGAAATAAGAAAACAATTGTTATTTCAGATACCTGTAACGTTCGGTCAGTTGTATTTGATTTATGTCTGACATACATTTTTTTTCACTTCTGAAAATAAGTGCTATAGACCACGCTCTTCTGTCATATTCCGAGGTGCGTTGTGCACCTTTCCGGAAGTTTGTGTGCGTGTGGGGGGCGCAGCTGAGGGTATAACTCATTTCAAATTGATAATCTGCGACTTTATCGTAAACAAACCCACCAGCAACTGCCACTGGACAGTATTAGCCATGCTCTGAAATAAAACAAACGCATCGGCGAACGCCGCTGAAAGATGCACGTAGCACTTTGGAAATGCTTAATTTATTTTTGAAAATAATTCTAAAAACAGAAACACTTTTCTAGAGAAAAACAAGATTTTCAAGTAGAAAATATGTTCGTTATAAGTAGGAGATTTTTATTAATTTTAATCTCCTCCGCAAACATGTTATATAAAATGATAGTCACTCCGGTGGCTCAGTGACCGAACTAATCATTGGCTTTGTCCGAGTTGGGTCTGGGTTTGAATCCCGTTACGCATTCATGTGTTTGTCTTACGTCACTGGCTCTCTAGCTTGCCTGGAGCCAGTGGGTCTAAATTAGAAACCGGTAACTTCTTATAGCTCATCGAGTTGATCACGGCGGTGGTTAAAAAAATGATAAATAATAAAAATAATAATAATTGACCTTATTTCTTTTAATTTGTCAGAACTCCAAAGGTAATCAATGGACGCAAAACAATATTGTTTTTCAAACCAAGTTGCTGTCTCTGTTACAACTACTAGCATTATTCCTGTGATTTTCATGTTTCGTATTTTAGTATAATTTTGAGGAGGGGAAAAATATGACCAAAATGCCTCCTTACGGACCTGTTTGCTTTGTTGGTGTCAAGAGCAACTCCTAATGACTGGCAGAGAAGCTTCAACCGTGTGAAATCGGTGATATCAAGAGTGGTTTTGCTCGTCTGTTAGGTAGTGTTAGCGCCTTGGCGGCGAAACGTTCTCAAAGTCTTAGATGTCTGAGCCCTTGTATTCTATAGCCCAAAGTCACGATCAGCGGCGTCCTTGTTGTAGAAGTTTACCAGCTAATACCATTTAGCACAATAGGGAGTCCTACGGAAGGTGGGATACTTTCTTCCATGTTAAGCTTACATGGATTGCAGTTGGCGCCCTTTCTTTCTCGGGCCATTTCTAGGAATCTTCCCGTCTGCTTGGTTATACATAGCTTCAGGATGTATCAAAGATCCTCTGTAGAAAGGTTTGAAAAAAGGTCTTACAATAAGCAGGCTGACCAGATGGGGAAATTCCGGCGTCGGCATTTCAAATTTTCTACAGAGGTTTATAGTAAAAGTCCGTATTGCAAGTAGCTGGATGTGACGAGGAAAATTTCCGGGTTAGTATTCCACTTTAAAACAAGATGCTGCCTTACAAGTAGAACAAATACGTGGCCTTTTTAACAGTTATTCATCTATCACCTTCATATTCATAACGTTTATATATCAAACATTATGTAAACTAGGCCTTTTTTAACATTATGTACTTAGGCCTTATTAACAGTTTTTGATCTATCGCCTACATATTCATAACGTTTATATATCACACATTATAGCTAACAAGCATTTTACTGAAAAGGCCTCAAGCCTCGGTGTTTTGAGAGAATGTCGTGGTCAATGTGTTGCACATGCGCGATGCTACCGGGCGTTCTACGGTGGGCTTCAACACACCCAAATTTTCTTTGAGCCACCCCCTGCCCACTTCACCACCACCCCTTGCCAAAAGAAAATCTCTACGCAATTATAACACATGTCGAGGGCAGCCCCCTAAAATTTTGAGAAACTCAGATTAACGTATGTGAATTTTTCATATTTATGAAATACTGTCGTAAAATTACTGTCCACAGAGTTCTATTGAATCTACCGAAGTGCGCCGGAAAATCTTCCACTAAAAGCCGCGGTAACATTCGAAATACTAACCAGGAGATTTTCCCACGGCCTGTGAGCCTTCTTATTGTAAGACAGTTTTCCATTCAAAACCGGGGTAAGAGTGGAATTTCTAACCCGGAAATTTTCCGCACCTCATCCAGCTAATTGCAAGATGATTTTTTTACTATAAACACAGAAAAAAGTTTGAAATGCCGTTCCCGGAATTTTCTCACATCCTGTCACCCTGCTGACTGTAAGACACGTTTTCCATTAAAAACCGCGGTAAGAGTTGAAATAGTAACCAGGAAATTTTCCCAACGCAACCCTGCTTATTGTAAACCGACTTTTACCCTAAATAAAGGTAGATGTTTAAAATGCCGACCCTGGAATTTCCCCCATCCTGTCAGCCTGCTTTTTGTAAGACCGTTTTTCCCTAAAAAGCGCGGTAACAGTCAAAATACTAACCCGGATATTTTTCCTACCTCATCCGGCTATTCGCAGTTCTATAAACTCCGATAAAGGTTTGAAATACCAGGCCCGGAAATATCCCCCACATATTTGTCTTACCTGTTCGGCTGAATGCTGTTTTAAAGTGGACAAAATAGAAAAGATGACCCCGGAAATTTCCTCCAAAAAGTCGAAACGCCGATATCGAAATTTGTCCCCACCCTGTCAGCCTGCTGGTGATCGGTAAAAAAGGAAAAAAAGTCTGAGACTGTTGATAAACGAGAAAAAAAGTCCAAGAAAAAAAGTCCAGGAAAAAAATTCCATGGGCATACTAATAAGTCGATTTACATACTGTTTGAATGGTGGGGTGAGGGACATACTTTCATTATTTACCTAGTGTGGTGGGGTGCCCGGAAAACCGCCACGCGGGCAAACTGCCACTCGTCTTTTATTAAAGGGACAGGAACAAGGTGCTATTCCTCCGAGGAACAGTTGGAATGTGTGGCAGTTTTCCAAGTTTCCTAATTATGTGTGGCAGCAACACATAATTAGGAAACTTGGAAATCTGTGAAAAATTAGGAAATCTATGAAAAATACACGAAGAGTTACAATGCGCTTAATGACGATGAGAACCAACTGGGAATTGTCCTGGGAATCTTACTCCACCCACAATCTATTGCATTACTCGGATAAAAATTTCAGATTACTCCATTTCATGGTCTAAGTCTCTTAAATATGCAATACAAATTTTTTGGAACGGCTTGTCGTACCAAAAAGTTAATGAAGTTAAATCGCGTATACTGACGGTCACCTCGAATCATGTGTAGATTCTGTTTACATTATTGGAAACCATAGAAGGGCATCCCTGTTAAATGCGACAGACTTATGAAAAAATACTTTTAATGTAACAGCAGAATTCTAACGATTCAGCACTTCAGCAAAACGCGTTAAAACGCTTTCATTATTTTATCCTCCAAATTTAATGGTGTAATTTTATGCACAATTGTTACGACGATATGTCTGCAATTGTATGTTCCTAAAGCAAATGCCTGAAATATAATTGCACTTTTTGTGAATTCCAAAAACTCAGATTTTTTTTTTGGTACTTCTTGCTAAATAAAAGGCGATTCGGAAGCCGGATTTAGAAAAAAAGGGCTGGTTTTTCAAATTGAAGATATAGACATATAATTTATTTTAGACATATAATACTGAATTTTTTATTTCTTCAGTATATAGATAGATAATTTTGAAGTCATATAGCTAAATAACTGCTTTTATAATTTATAAAAAAAGTAATTGTCCGAAATTCTGAGTGAAGCTAATGATTTTTAAGTTTATGATTTCATTGGAATATAATACTACGTTCTTCCAATAATCTAGATTTCTTGGCAGATCATTTCCTAAGACAGCACTTTGCGTCTGGCTCAAAATCTCCCGTACCCCTTCCAGCAAACTAACCTTTCTTTGGTTAAGAGAGTGCCGCACTTGAGCAATTTAGATAATTCTTGGTTTCCTTTACAGTACGCAAATACGCATAATATTTCGTTTTGCCTGAGATGTCATGCGCTATACACGTTTAATCCCAGGCCTTCACACATACTAGTGTTATCTAGAGTTCGAAAAAAAAATTATCATTAATATTCGTCTTTCGTCTCAGAGTTGGAACATATTGTCTTCGTTCAGATCCCAATGAAAATATGATTTCCAAAGGAATGAATGTTTCCGGTATTTAATTAGAGTTTGTAAATATCTAAAGGTAGTTACAAACTGACATAAAGATGTGCAACTTTCAATCGCGACTCAATATACGCTTGTCAAATGCACCAGTGGCACAGTGTGCTCTTTTCTACAGTCGGGAATATTATCGCTCACGTGATTCTGTTACCATTTCACAAGTATACATTTTATCAGAAGTACCAGCTCTCGGTGATTGAAGTTCGCAGCTGAGTTTTGTGAAGAACTTGAACAATAAACATGCAGAAGCTTCGTTCATTATGAGATGATACTCTCTTTAAAGCTTGTGTATTATTGAAAGAAGAATTACATTTTTATAGATGGTAAAGCACGTTGTTTGATTACAGATCAAAAATCGAAGACACAAAATCTGAAGCAAAGCTTCAGTAACTTTGATAGCTGTCTTCGATTACTAGTTCCCTCAAAGCTTTATTATGTATCTTTTCTGGTGATGTGTCTTTAAGGGAGTATCCCTCTTGATATTTATGCATTTAGAAAATTTACCGAGTCTTCCTCTTTTATTTTACTTGTTTCAGAAATTATTTTCCAATTACACGAGGCGAGTTAAAATATTATTTGTTTGTTTGATGCCGGATCTATGGGTTTTAATTTATATCACTCTTTTATTTCCATCCTTTAAAGACCAAGCAAAATTGAATTTATTTTGCAGTGTACACTCTATGAATACAGAACATCTTGATAATATATTCGTACTTATTGATCTCAGTGAGAGAATATTGAGAGCTCTATGTAAATACAGAGGAAATATTTTCCGGACGTTATCAGTTACTGAATATTGTGATCTCTCTGTAAAACAGAGTGTGTTGGCTCAAGAGTTGAGCGTGAAAAGAAGCACACATACGGCTGTAATAATCCTGCTGCAATATTGCCTATCCTAAAGAAGGTTGTCCTGAATAAATGTCATCAAAGGATGCATGAATATATGGATATAATTCGAGGCGTAAACCCAAGTGGCTCATTCACAGGGCAGCCCGAGTCCACCTTCAATTACTATGTTTGTATTCATCTATAAAGTAGTCACTTTATTAGATACGATATTGTTAAAGATATTTTTTCTGAATAGAAATTTTAACCTTTAAAACTAACCTTTCCCAACAATGAATGCACATCAGTTCCATATATCATCAAATACATTGTATAGTAGTGTGGAAGTCGAGTTTCGAAGACCAAATTTTTAATCAAAATTAAAGAGCTCGATCTATACAGTGGCAACAGATTTTACATGTCCAACAAACTTTCAAGGTAATTACGCGCTTTGCTTTCAGTTAGCATATTTCGTACAATGACCTCATTGTATGAAATATACTATTGAAAGCATATTTTATACTTATATATTGGAAAGTATATTTCATACAATGCGAGAGATGTCATATAAGGAAGAGCTGTTGAGCTCTTCCAACATGAGTTTGCCCATACATTCTCAAACCGGACGGATTTAGACCTACAGCATCAATTTTTTCAGAGGGAACTGTCAGGTATTTTACCAGTCGGATTGTCCAATAAACGAATAGTTATGAATACTATCCTCAAACCGTAATACTTTCCTTTCAACAACACCAAAAATTACTTTTACAGGCGTTTCTTTTGTTTCCAAAAATTCTGTCATACTTGTACACCTGTTAATCATTTAAAAATTATGGTTTCGTAGAAGAAGATGAATAGGTGAATAATTGCATTTGTATATTTCCGTTCTTCTCGTGCATACCTTCACCACTAAGGGTGAAATGTGGGTGCGATCAAATTATTTTCAAATCAATTTGTGAAAATTAAAATCTTATTTCGCGAACTTATCAATTTCATACGATTTACAATGAAGACTAGTAGAACACAGTTTCGTTTATAAATACTGCATCAGTTTTCTCCTACGTGGCAAGATTAAGAATCGCATTCTTCTAGACGTCCATGCTCCTAAAGTATCGTTTCGGAAATTTCTATTTTTACCTCACAGATTTCCTGGTGAGGAATACTTCACAAATAAATACCAATTTTTCGTGCGCATCAATTTCTCACTAGCGGACGCAATATTATTAGACGGTTTACGATGGCTTTGCACGCAAAATCAGCGTTCCTAAGTACATATTACCTAGTTCTTTATTTGACACATACCATCAACCCAGGAAAAAAATTTGTAAATAAGTTCTATCCACCAATAATGATCAGGTTTTCCGAGAGGGGGTAGCGGGATATTACATTTATCTCCGTAATTTTGCTTCTAACTGTCCGATATGAAAAACCTTTGCTTTGCCTTTTAAAAGCATATGCGTTGAGGAATGTATTACCTAACTTTTCAAATAGTTCGTAACGCGGAATTTTGTCAGTGGAGTACGTAAATATTTTTTCACAAAATATTTGCTGTTGTGTATGAATGAATAAACCCGTTTGAAAGAATACTATTTCCATCAGATCTAGCTAACTATTTATTGTATTTATAAAATTTACTTTCATTCCTTTTTACTAATTTACTAGTGCTCATGCCATTCGTAAATTTCACAGCGACTGTAAATAATCGAATGAGTGGCAATCGTCCAGTAGTTTGCATGACGACAAAAACTTTTTTTATGAGACGAGAGTTGTTAATTGTTAATTAATTTAATTATTTTATTTATTTAAATATTAAGCACTATACGTTTTTACTGTTGTTGTTACGCTTTCCAACCGTAGCTTGAAGAAGCGTATATGCCCGAGCTTTGTCCGTCTGTCTGCCTGTGCGCACGATTACCCGCGTAAAAACGGTTCGATTTCAATGAAATTTTAGTATGTGGCAGGGCACAACCTTGGAAGGAACCCTATTGAAAATGGACGAAATGGAGTCAAAGATCAGGACATACGAGGAGATCCTTTTCATCGCCCTTATCCGTCATAACTTACATAAAATGCTTTGATTGCGACAAAACTTCATCATGTTGTTCTGGAGAGGTACGCAACAGGTTATGTTTAACATTGCCGAAATGGGGTCAAACGCCAGGGCACAGGAGCGAGATTTTTCCTCAACCATTATCCTCATAACATGACTAAAATGCATCTATTGCGACAAAGCTGAGTATATTCTTACAGATGTATACTGAACCAATTCTGTTTAATATCATCGAAATGGGGGCAAAGGCCAAGGCACAGGAGCGAGATTTATTCCACAGCCATTATCTTCACAACTTGACTAAAAATACTTCTATTGCGACAAATTTTAGTATGTTATTCCGGAGGTGTAATGAACCAGTTCTGTTTAATATCATCAAAATAGGGTCATAGGTAAAGGCACAGGAGCGCAATTTCTTCCACAACCATCTTCCTCATAATTTGAAAAAGACAAATACGTATACAAGGCTACTTGGCAAACGGGAAGAAGAGGTTTGACATGAAAGAAACTGAGGTAATCATGTGGGAATATGTTTAATCCAGCAGTATATTAATGATTGCAAACGATGATGATAACGATTGCATGTCCTTAATGTTCTATTCATTTATGGGGTAAAGAAAATTATAAACTGCTCAGTAATTTATATCAAAACTAAATTATATCAAATAAATCTGTAAAACTCAATTTATTTTTTGCTTGTCTATTTAAATTTTATATTCGCGTTAATTTAGGCTTATGTGAGGAGAAGTAACGCTTTCAGAACAAGATTTCGATTGATATAGGAGGTTGAAGGTTGAATATACAGTATAAGTAAGAGGGGTTTGTTGTACGTAGCCTTCACCCGTGTACAAAAGTACATAGCCTTCACCCGTGTACAAAAGTACATAGCCTTCGCCCGCGTACTTTTTTGTTTACAATAACACATGGGCGAAGGCTATGCTTAAACGTTTTTAGACCATTAGACGATCTGAATGATAATCTTGAATTGGAGAAGGGTTACTCCTGTCTAAAAAAAGGGGAGAACATTTCTGAAGGTTATGCATATATATATATACACTATAAACTCGCATCATTCCCTGTTCTTGAAGCTGCAAGGTTTTCAAAAATGTCCATTAAAAACTTTTGACTATTGCTTGCAGGGTTTTAAAACACTGGGTAATGCATTCCCACTTTTGTCTTTTGTAATACATTTTTTTTCATTTCTGCTTCGTATTTGATATTTCTTTCGGGTCACCACGCAACTAACAAATGGTGATAGAGCTGTGAAGTGAGGTTTTGTCCACCCAGAAATAGAGTAGTATCATACGTATTCGCAAAAAAATAGGAACTTTTCGGTAAGAAACGAAATGTCACAATACCAGCATATGCTTTTGAAATGTCCATGATACAAAAATTTCCTGTGGATGAGGAATATCCGTGAAGAAATCTGTCAATCGAACTTTTATATAAAAAGACTAGTCACAAACTTAGAAACTCCGTTTATTAGTCTTACACCGTAAGTGGATGAGAGTTAGAACTGTTTCACATTGGTGTCCCTTTTAATTTGGACTTTATTAGGCAATATTGTTAATTGCTATAGTAATAAATGAAACCACTAAATGATATCATTCACTTACACCTGATCGTATTTGGAGAGCGTGTATTCACAAGAACAAACGGTCGTAGGGGAATTTGAAAATATCTTGGAAACTGGAAACGTGCTTTTAACATTCTCATATTCTAATGAGCTTCATCATGCCTTCATATATCTGATATATAGTAAAAAATAACGCATCGACATCGAATCTTAAAACGGTCAAGAAATTTAAGTGTTAATCATGGAAATGTCACATGAATTTTAAACAATATAGAGAAATAATTCATCAAAATGGTTTTATTGTTTTTTCATAATTATAGTTTGTAATATTTCAGCGGTTTACCAAGTATGTAAAAACACCAGAAAAGAAAATGAAAACTTTTGAGAACAAAGTCATCAACATCACTAATTTCTTTAAAAACACTCTTTTTTTTTAAGTCATTTGATACGAACCTGAGATTTATCGTCTGTAGTTACATGTCTGTGTTGAAATGAAACATATTTATGAAGATTGCATTAACGACGTTCATAATGAAAAACATTTTGGGTCTACTTTAACGATTAGAGACACGTTAAGTGTAAAAAAACAACAACTGAAGGCGTAACTACTTCCTCTGTCTGAAAATAAAAGCAATGAGTGTCAGTGACAAGATGTTTTCCAAGAACCGTCAGAACGTTAAGCGTAGGAGGTTACAATAGGAAGTAGTCACGCCTTAGGGAAACGTACCTGTTCGTGACCGTTGCTCCTCCTCTCTTGTACTTAACCAATATGACATTGTTAATGCTTCACTCTTGAAGAAATATCTGGAAAATTGTAAATGGGCTAGTAACATTCCCATTTTTCAATGCAGGTTTATTTTGACTACGTATTTCTGCTTATAGTTATTAATAACGTCAAAGTCGTATAATACAAATCTTAGAAATGTCAATGTTAATGCAAGATCCTTTTAAAACTTATCTTTCAACTAATATTTCTCTCAGACAATCACGCCGTTAGCGCCGCACTCACGACACGAGGTCACACCCAGATAGCATGACAACATGAAATGATTACTCGATCACAACTAGCATATATGAAAGAGCTGTGAGGTTACAGAAAATTAGTTTAATATTATGTTAATAGCTAAAACGCGAGAAACATTTTGTGACAACCTGCGCATAACACGTTTATGAATCACATGGGTGCATATGCACTACTGCTTTCGACAACTCCAACACCATGAAATATTACTCTTACTAGCCTGAAAATTATATAATCTGTACCATATGTAGATAGGTGCAAAAGATTAAAGTGCCAATAAAAATTCACACGCGAATTGGGGGCAGCACCCTCTGATCTGTCTGGTCTTGGGTATAAAGAGCTTGCTCGAACGAGATTTTTAATTCAGTGAACAGCGGATATGAAGTCGAAGGGTTATTTCTTGTGTCTCACTATGCTCCGTCGCCGCAGAAGGTCGTATATTGAACACTTAGTTTGCAATGGAGTCTCCAAAACGGAAACCGGCCGGCTAATTTTCAACAGGTCGTGTTTTCTAATGAGTTACAATTCATCTTGACGCAAGATGTACTATGATGTTTGCATACGTATTCGAAGACATCGTGGTGAATGACACATTGTAGCGTGCATTTCTCATCCTCATACCGGCCCAAAGACGACCACATTGGTTTGGGCGGCATTAAGTTCAATTCGTGATGTTGCTTGATACGAATTGTGGGAAATCTCAACAGCCAGCGATACAACAGCGATTTTTTAGAGGCAGAGGCGACAGCTTTTCTTCAAAGTTGTCCGGGCTCTAAATTCCAGCGGGAGGATTCTACACGACATGTAGTGCGAATTTTCCAACACCTCGTCAGTGAACAGCAGAGACTTCTTCTCTCTTAGACTGCACGTTCGACGGATGTGTGCCCGGTCCAAAATGTTTGGAACACGGTTGTTAAGCGCCTAGCCCTTCAAGCGCTTGCGCGCGAAAGAAACAAATAGATTCTGGTATCTAATAGAAGCAGCATGGCAGGCTGTTCTTCAGGCAAATATCAGAAACATTTTCTATTTCAAGGACACGCAGTGTAAAGGCTGTTATTGTTGCTTCATATGGCTCCACATTATACTGTGTTTTTGAGCAAAAGAGTCTGGTATAGCTGTGCAAATGTAATCAGTTATATCCTATAACACAAGAAATATGTTATATAAATTTCATAATAAATAGAATGTTTCCTTTTTGGTGTTGTAAATTTCACAAACACTAGCGCACATTACCCGGGCGAAAACACATAGAGAGCCGGCTTTCTGGAAAACTATTTGAAAATAGTTCCCACTTCTACAGATCTGATCATTAACATCAGCCTACTTCCATGTTTACAAATAATACTTATCTAAGGAGGAGCTCGAACATTTTCTCTCATGACAGCCAAACAATTTCGTGAAATAATGATCACCAGTTTTAGTTAATGTCAGCTGATTTGTTTAGACATTCACAATTTATATCAGATGTACGTTCATCTTTGTTGTTTCGGCAATTCAATTTTCCAGGTCCATACCTTTATGCTGGACGTCAAGTAATTTTGTTTCCTATCCTGCCAATGGAAAAACTTCTGTACACATTTTCTTCACAATTAATGCGTTCCCAAGGATGAATATTTAAACATCGATTAAAATAGCTTCATTTTATAACTTGGAATACTTAATATTTTCTAAACATAACCGTAATTATGCAATCCAACATTTGTTTGACGTCATCAAAGTACAGGTCGTGCCATCTTTTTTCTGGTTTCATCACAATCAAAGGAAAAGTTATTGATTTTTAAAATAATTATGGTTATGTTTTAGAAAATATTTAGTATTCCAAGTTATAATACGAAGTTATTTTAATCGATGTTCAAATTTTCATCTTTGGGAGCACCCTAATTGTGAAGGAAATGTGTACAAAAGTTTTTCAATTGGAAGTATAGGAAGCAAAATTATTTGACGTCCACCTTAATTTGTAAGTTATATTGTATTTAGAGTTCTGGTCCCTGCGCCCTGGCCTGTCAAATTTAGACACCAATTTTCTGAAACTAAATCAGTAACCACGCCAGCTGTATGACATGAGGAAATGTCTTAATGGTAAAGGTTTATGTATTCCAAAAAGATAATCATGTCTTTCATAACGCGTAAATATCCTGGACGTCTAGTAAGAGCTCAGTCCGAATAGTTTTTTTAAACGACAAATGGATACAAATCAAGCCACGAAAGATAGTTCCACATCGTCACGCTGACAAAAACAACTTATTTAAAGAATAATTAGTATAAACCTTTTTGCATATATAGAAAAGAAGCATTGCATTGCTTACACCAATGCTCCGTCGTATCGTAATAAAATAACATCCCAACAAATATGGAAATTACGGAAGAAACATTTCTTACACACACTGTGATTTATTTCAAACAGAAAGACATCAGAATGCTTAGACTAGCAAATGAAGAAGCATTTGATTGCTTGCACAAAGTCTTCTTCAGCGCATAATGAATCCACAGTGTATTAGATGTGAAAATTATGGAAGAAATATTTACAGACTGAGACTAATTTCGCTTCCAAGAAGCGTGGAATTGCTCTGCCTTGTTCGTTTCCCATTGATATAATTTCTGACTGATGGTTGAAATATTCGTTTATTATCAGTAAAATTTCTGTCTCCTGTGTTTCAAATACACTATATATAGCTAAATCGCCAACAATGCATTATAGACACTCCAGCCTGCTAAAAGGCTGTAGCTGGAAATCTTGGACTACAATTTGGTTGGAAAGAACCACACGAGGGTACTTATTAAAATCTTATTTATGAATATTAAACTGAAAGTACCAAATAGATCTTTAAACCGTTTTTACTCTGGATTGTAGTTAAATACATCGAGAAATATCAGTGATTTAATGTATTGGGTAAACTGTTTAATGATATGTCAAATATATGATACATAGATGTTAAACGGTCCATTACATATTAAATGTCGTTTGCGTTTCTCTGTGAATTAATTCATCTTTCGTTTCGATCTGATAGGTGTCAGAAGGGAATTCGTGGATTTGTATTTGAAAGGGTGAAGAAATTTTGATTACGTTTCAATGGATAGGGTATCGATGTGAAAGTTCGCACTGTATTTTAAAGAACTGCAAACACTGAAATATGGTCACTTCGTGTCAGGAATTTGAGACAGGTTTCGGTTCGAGTGTATTGCTTCAATCTTTAAAAAATAACAATGCGTTTTTATAAATTTGTTTCTCGAGTTCGTTCCGTTTCTTGAAATCTTAGTACTTTTTCTGTCCCAAAGAGAAGGTCAGTACATTAAATATTTCCAGTAAAAGTGGCAGGTGCGTGAGGCTAGGCCTCCGGCCTCCCATGTGCTTCCTGAAGTAGTTATTTTTCAAAGTCATCGGTACATCATTTAAGTCATTTATCCAGCGTGCAGGTTTGAAAAGAAGCTTGGCTTCCATCTGAGTACTGAGATTGGCTCCGCCGATCCAAGAATACATTTATAACAGTGTTAAAATTACCAAGCACACACAAGAAGTCGTAATTTTCTGACAGAAATTAAGGAAGCCTTCTGAATAAGTCCTTAATTTCTGGAATCGACGAAGGAGCATAAGCGCACACAATTTTAAACAGGAAATTATGAATTTCTACAAATGTCGATACCACACTTTCTTCTGCATTAAAACTGGAAATTAATTATCTCTGCGTTACTGTGCAAAATTGTAACACCGCTTTATCCGACAATCGCCAAAATAAAAACACGTTGATATGACAGTCATTTCTTGTATGTTCTAATATCATGAACGTTTTGGAAATGAGTTTCTTGTATCAGGCAGATGTCTATGTAATTCAAAGACAGATAAACTTTAAGCCAGTTCTGTTTTTTTACATTCTTTAGGAACGAAATATTAAATGAAATAAATTTAAGTGTGAATGCTATTGATATTTACAATGCAAATTTTTGTTTATATTTCAAAAATTTTTGCAAAAAGATGGCTCTGTCTTGAAATAGAGTTAACGCAAAAACCATTTCCTCTCTCACGCTCTCTCTCCTACTGTGCTTTCTGACGAAGAGTCCGAAATCTGTTGTATTAATACTTTTTTTGTGTTATTGAGAATCACATTTTGACGTGAACCTGAGTCCTCAGGTAACATAGTATTTAAATTTGTTGCTACTTCCGAAGTATCGATTTTCTGCTCTTGTTTCTTTGCCTCCCTTCGTTCCTTTGATTTATCAGTTTATTTTCCTATTTTCTCCTCATTTATACGTTTCTCTGTTTCTCTTTTACTTGGATTCCTAACAGCATTCGTTGCTATATTTTTCCTCAGAGTGCTGACATTGCTTTACAGTGATGAAGTCCAAATTGTTGCTGCAAATTCTTGAAATTCTTAGGACCTGAGAAATTAGTACATTCTCAATCACAAAAAAAGCATAAAAATCTGTTTATAAAAGAAAATAAAAACAAATAAAAAAGAAAACTAGTTATTCACTCACTAGAATAGCTATACTAAAAATAGTAAAACTAACGTTAAAATTAATAAGATTCTGAATAATCTATAGAAGCTCACTAAGGTGATTTAATACATGCAAAGATTATTAAATACACCACTTGTGTATTTTATAATATTTCTCATGTATTCTGGAGAGTTAATTCTACTCTTTCTGATCATACAGGTCCACAGTCTTAAGTATATATATTTTTTTTCTCTGGATAAAATCTCCGCGAGTTGGTTTCTTTCAGTGTGAGGAGGCCATCAGCCCCACCCACACTGCCCCCCAACGACTAGGGAGTGGCAGTCGTGTTTCGAAGTTTGGGGAAAAAGTCGGCCATGTTTCCTCTTGAGTGGAGAAAGTTTAGTTGCATAAGAGGTAAGCTCTCTTCATTGTCTTAGGGTTTTAGGTTTTATAAGTTCAATGTTTGTACTTCCTGTATTTTTTTCTCTGTTGTTTTTTGCTTTTTAGCATTTAGGCACTGGCTAGACTGTTAACATTTTTGCTGGTTTTAACTCTTTCTTTTCTTGGTAACTTTGCGCGTCTTTTTAGGAAACTTAGGCCCAGAAGCTGGCTAAGCATAGTTCCTTTACTTTGCGCTGTATTTTCAAAGTAGTTAAGGTCTTAATAACTACTTAATTATGCACTTAAAGCACTGCTAAAATACTTTGTATATATTGCAACTAATTGTTTATGTCATATAACTTTCACAAAGCTTTTCTTTAGTTAATTATTGTCTTTAATTTATTCTCGTTTTTGTGTTGTCAGAAGTTGCGGAGTAGGGGGTTTGAGAATCAAGTTTTCTTTCAAAAATCTGAGTTTTAAAAAATTAATATTTCCTTTTTAATTGCAATGTAAAAATTTGGAATTCTTTTGTATTACTTTTCAGGTTTATATTCTCTCTCAGGCGAACTTGGCGTTTCGTTATAGCTGAAAATTATTTCTAATTATTATGTCACTCTCACAACTTGAGTTCTCTTTAATCTTCTACTCTCTGTTTAATAGTAACAGATGAAGAGCATGGGTCGGGCCATGGAAGTTATGGATGCAAGCTAAATTGTTAACTACCTTCCTTCACCATTTCCAAAGAAAGGATTCTTGAGAGCTTCACTCAAGATGTTAATAGGTACATTATAAAAACCAGTTTAGCATACAATCAGCCTATTGAGGCCTTCGCAGAATGGAAATATAACGTAATCAATAGCTTCACTTGTGAGTTGGCAGGTCTGGACTTTTGTTTCGATAGAAATCTCTTTTTATCTGGAGATGCCAAAAGGTCACTCTCCAAACTACAAGACCTATTTATTTTTACTACTACGGATAAAGCTAGAAATAATTTTGCAATTATCTGTAAGAAGTTCTATTTTGAATTGCTAACTATGGAACTCAATAATAGAGTAACGTATGAGCCCGTAAGTTATTCTACCAAGCAGTTAGAAAATAGGTTTAAGGCTTTCTTCAAGAAACTTAAAATTCCACAAACTAGATGATATGAGCCTGAATTTCCATTTCTTTTTGCAACGGTTAAGTTTCATAAAGATCCTGTGAAGTTCAGGTTCATAGCTAGTGGAGTAAGGAGTCATAAAAAGAAAATAGATCTTGCTTTTGAAGATATCTTGAAGAAGGTTTTGAAACACAGTAGAGACTGTACTAATTTGATGTACAGAGATATTTGGATAATTAATAATAATGCAGAAGTATTTCTACTATACTCAAAGTAAGTCCCTTAGATATTAATAGTTATGATTTTGAGAACCTATATACAAATCTGCCTCTATCAGATATAATCACTACCTTTAAAGAGCTGTATGCAGAATTTAAACTTAACCAATTTGTTAATGTAGGAGCCTGGAACTCTTATCTCAATTGCTGCATAAAAAATAACCATATCTTATATAATAATACTCTCTATAAGCAAGTGAACGGTATCCCCATGGGAACATCAACCTCCACGAATATTGCTAATCTATTCCTGTTCTTTAAGGAATATAAATTCATTAAAAATCACCCCACCTGCTCAGATAACTACCTTTACACATTTAGATATATTGATGATCTGCTGTGTATCAATAATTCAGAAGTTATAGAGAGTGACTTTGATAATATTTATCCTAGCTCTCTTAACTTATGTAAAACCAACCACAGTAATCAGGAACTTGAGTTCCTAGACTTAAGCATTAAGCTCAACAGAGGTAACCCATCTATTAGCCTCTTTGATAAAAGAGTTAATTTTCCTTTCAAAGTAATTAAATATCTACACTGGAATAATAACATATCAACCAAAGTAATAGAGAATGTACTAATTTCTCAGGTCCTAAGAATTTCAAGAATTTGCAGCAACAATTTGGACTTCAATTACCACATTTACTTACTATTAGATAGTTTTCTAGAGAATGATATTCCTTTATCTTTCATCAAAAGAACTTTAAGAAAAATTATTCTGAATAATAGAGTAAGGTTGGCAGATCTGCTTTAATTTTCTACACAGTTAATAATATGATTCTGACCAATCAAAGATGTAAGGAAGTTGGCTAGAGGATGCCTATTAACTACTAAAAGGAACCTTAGTGCTATGGATATGAAGGTCCTATTAAAACAAAAAATTAAATAATACAGACAAAATCACAAAAAAAGCATAAAAATCTGTTTATAAAAGAAAATAAAAACAAATAAAATAGAAAACTAGTTATTCACTCACTAGAATAGCTATACTAAAAATAGTAAAATTAACGTTAAAATTAATAAGATTCTGAATAATCTATAGAAGCTCACTAAGGTGATTTAATACATGCAAAGATTATTAAATACACCACTTGTGTATTTTATAATATTTCTCATGTATTCTGGAGAGTTAATTCTGCTCTTTCTGATCATATAGATCCACAGTCTTAAGTGTATATATTTTTTTCTCTGGATAAAATCTCCGCGAGTTGGTTTCTTTCAGTGTGAGGAGGCCATCAGCCCCACCCACACTGCCCCCAGCGACTAGGGAGTGTCAGTCGTGTTTGGAAGTTTGGGGAAAAAGTCGGCCATGTTTCCTCTTGAGTGGAGAAAGTTTAGTTGCATAAGAGGTAAGCTCTCTTCATTGTCTTAGGGTTGTTGGTTTTATGAGTTCAATGTTTGTACTTCTTGTATTTTTTTCTCTGTTGTTTTTTGCTTTTTAGCATTTAGGCACTGGCTAGACTGTTAACATTTTTGCGGGTTTTAACTCTTTCTTTTCTTGGTAACTTTGCGCGTCTTTTAGGAAACTTAGGCCCAGAAGCTGGCTAAGCATAGTTCCTTTACTTTGCGCTGTATTTTCAAAGTAGTTAAGGTCTTAATAACTACTTAATTATGCACTTAAAGCACTGCTGAAATACTTTGTACATATTGCAACTAATTGTTTATGTCATATAACTTTCACAAAGCTTTTCTTTAGTTAATAATTGTCTTTAATTTATTCTCGTTTTTGTGTTGTCAGAAGTTGCGGAGTAGGGGTTTGAGAATCAAGTTTTCTTTCAAAAATCTGAGTTTTAAAAAAATAATATTTCCTTTTTAATTGCAATGTAAAAATTTGGAATTCTTTTGTATTACTTTTCAGGTTTATATTCTCTCTCAGGCGAACTTGGCGTTTCGTTATAGCTGAAAATTATTTCTAATTATTATGTCACTCTCACAACTTGAGTTCTCTTTAATCTTCTTCTCTCTGTTTAATAGTAACAGATGAAGAGCATGGGTCGGGCCATGGAAGTTATGGATGCAAGCTAAATTGTTAACTAGCGCTAGGTCATACAACTCTGCGGAGGTCATGACATATATATAAATTTTAAAACAATTTTTGGTGGGCTTATTACTTGCATCCATGGCTTTGCAGAAACCCATTTCCAACTAGGTCTTTGTGGAAGTGAGAAAATGCAGAGTTTTTGCTGGTCCTTGATAAAGCCAAGGCTTAGTATTTTCGACACTTTCTACATTCAGTTGTTTTATTTTATTTTTTATCTTTTTCTCCTTTTACTCACACCGGTAGACATATAACCCTTTCTATGTTGTACTTGGTGTGAGTCAAAAATATATAATTGTTTTTGCTTAGGTCTCTTCTTAATAGAATGTGAATTCTGAATTTTCGTAATTGCTGCGTTGCGCGTTTCGATCTTCAGGTTAAAAAAATATCGCCGACCGAGGTTTGATGTCATGCTACATCGACTGCGTGACGAAAGAAAATGGGGGTGGCCGTGAAACGTTAAAGAGTTGTGATTTTTGGCCACCATTGAACAACTATCGGAACAGATACGGCAATCCATTCCTTATGTCACGCGACTGACGGTTGCCCCTACCGGGAAATTGGCTAACCAAATTAGATTAAACATCAGTTACGACACTAGCTTGCAGGGCCATCAAGGACAGCTTGTGGAAGGTACTGCCTATGATGAACTACTGATTGCTCGGTTGTGGTATATGACAACTGACAGGGGTGCCAGCTTTTGGCCCGCTACTGTCCCCAATTGTTGGCTCATGTGTTGGCCACCTATACATTTTATTGGCTTTGGGGCACCGACACCATAATTCTGGGCCCATGTTGGTATTGCTGTCTGCTAGCGCAGTATATGAGTGCAGGGCCAGCAAGACTGCTTCTGCCGGGAATGTGTGCATCCAGAGAGCGAGGTCACCTGCGTCACCACGTTGTTTTGGCAACAACGTAAGACTGCTGTTCGTCAGTATTCCCCAGTGGTTTGAGTCACAATCGAAAAACGAAGGATCATTCGGAGATTGAGAAAGGGCTCATGGATTGCTTAAGACTGCTGTTCGTCAGTAATCTTCAGTAGTTTTTGTCACAATGGAAATACGAAGGATCAGTCGGAGATCGATAAAGGGCTCATTGATACTTAAGACTGCTGTTCGTCAGTGATCTTCAGTAATTTGTGTCACAATGGAAAAACGAAGGATCATTCAGAAATCAATAAAAGGCTCATTGATTACTTAAGACGGCTGTTCGTCAGTGATCTTCAGTAGTTTCTGTCACAATGGAAAAACGAAGGATCATTCGGAGATCGATAAAGGGCTCATTGATTACTTAAAACTGCTGTTCGTCATTGATCTTCAGTAGTTTGTGTCACAATCGAAAAACGAAGGATCTTTCGGATATCGATAAAGGGCTCATTGATACTTAAGACTGCTGTTCGCCAGTGATCTTCAGTAGTTTGTGTCACAATCGAAAAACGAAGGATCATTCGGAGATCGATAAAGGGCTCAATGATTACCTAAGACTGCTGTTCGTCAGTGAACTTCAGTAGTTTGTGCCACCATGGAAAAACGAAGGATCATTCGGAGATTGATAAAGGGCTCATTGATACTTTACACTGCTGTTCGTTAGTGATCTTCAGTAGTTTGTGTCACAATAGAAAAACGAAGGAACATTCGGAGATGAATAAAGGGCTGATTGATTACTTAAGACTGCTGTTCTTCAGTGATCTTCAGTAGTTTGTGTCACAATGGAAAAACGAAGGATCATTCCGAGATCGATGAAGGGCTCATTGATTACTTAAAACTGCTGTTCGTCAGTGATTTTCCTTAGTTTGTGTCACAATGGAAAGACGAAGGATCATTCGGAGATCGATAAAGGGATCATTGATACTTAAGACTGCTGTTCGCCAGTGATCTTCAGTAGTTTGTGTCACAATCGAAAAACGAAGGATCATTCGGAGATCGATAAAGGGCTCATTGATTACCTAAGACTGCTGTTCGTCAGTAATCTTCAGTAGTTTGTGCCACCATGGAAAAACGAAGGATCATTCGGAGATCGATAAAGGGCTCATTGATACTTTACACTGCTGTTCGTTAGTGATCTTCAGTAGTTTGTGTCACAATGGAAAAACGAAGGATCATTCGGAGATGAATAAAGGGCTCATTGATTACTTAAGACTGCTGTTCTTCAGTGATCTTCAGTAGTTTGTGTCACAATGGAAAAACGAAGGATCATTCCGAGATCGATGAAGGGCGCATTGATTACTTAAAACTGCTGTTCGTCAGTGATTTTCCTTAGTTTGTGTCACAATGGAAAGACGAAGGATCATTCGGAGATCGATAAAGGGATCATTGATACTTAAGACTGCTGTTCGCCAGTGATCTTCAGTAGTTTGTGTCACAATCGAAAAACGAAGGATCATTCCGAGATCGATGAAGGGCTCATTGATTACTTAAAACTGCTGTTCGTCAGTGATTTTCCTTAGTTTGTGTCACAATGGAAAGACGAAGGATCATTCGGAGATCGATAAAGGTCATTGATACTTAAGACTGCTGTTCGCCAGTGATCTTCAGTAGTTTGTGTCACAATTGAAAAACGAAGGATCATTCGGAGATCGATAAAGGGCTCATTGATTACCTAAGACTGCTGTTCGTCAGTGATCTTCAGTAGTTTGAGCCACCATGGAAAAACGAAGGATCATTCGGAGATCGATAAACTGCTCATTGATACTTTACACTGCTGTTCGTCAGTGATCTTCAGGAGTTTGTGTCACAATGGAAAAACGAAGGATCATTCGGAGATGAATAAAGGGCTCATTGATTACTTAAGACTGCTGTTCGTCAGTGACCTTCAGTAGTTTGTGTCACAATGGAAAAACAAAGATCATTCGGAGATCGATAAAGGGCTCATTGATACTTAAGACTGCTGTTCGCCAGTGATCTTCAGTAGTTTGTGTCACAATCGAAAAACGAAGGATCATTCGGAGATCGATAAAGGGCTCAATGATTACCTAAGACTGCTGTTCGTCAGTGAACTTCAGTAGTTTGTGCCACCATGGAAAAACGAAGGATCATTCGGAGATTGATAAAGGGCTCATTGATACTTTACACTGCTGTTCGTTAGTGATCTTCAGTAGTTTGTGTCACAATGGAAAAACGAAGGAACATTCGGAGATGAATAAAGGGCTCATTGATTACTTAAGACTGCTGTTCTTCAGTGATCTTCAGTAGTTTGTGTCACAATGGAAAAACGAAGGATCATTCCGAGATCGATGAAGGGCTCATTGATTACTTAAAACTGCTGTTCGTCAGTGATTTTCCTTAGTTTGTGTCACAATGGAAAGACGAAGGATCATTCGGAGATCGATAAAGGGATCATTGATACTTAAGACTGCTGTTCGCCAGTGATCTTCAGTAGTTTGTGTCACAATCGAAAAACGAAGGATCATTCGGAGATCGATAAAGGGCTCATTGATTACCTAAGACTGCTGTTCGTCAGTAATCTTCAGTAGTTTGTGCCACCATGGAAAAACGAAGGATCATTCGGAGATCGATAAAGGGCTCATTGATACTTTACACTGCTGTTCGTTAGTGATCTTCAGTAGTTTGTGTCACAATGGAAAAACGAAGGATCATTCGGAGATGAATAAAGGGCTCATTGATTACTTAAGACTGCTGTTCTTCAGTGATCTTCAGTAGTTTGTGTCACAATGGAAAAACGAAGGATCATTCCGAGATCGATGAAGGGCGCATTGATTACTTAAAACTGCTGTTCGTCAGTGATTTTCCTTAGTTTGTGTCACAATGGAAAGACGAAGGATCATTCGGAGATCGATAAAGGGATCATTGATACTTAAGACTGCTGTTCGCCAGTGATCTTCAGTAGTTTGTGTCACAATCGAAAAACGAAGGATCATTCCGAGATCGATGAAGTGCTCATTGATTACTTAAAACTGCTGTTCGTCAGTGATTTTCCTTAGTTTGTGTCACAATGGAAAGACGAAGGATCATTCGGAGATCGATAAAGGTCATTGATACTTAAGACTGCTGTTCGCCAGTGATCTTCAGTAGTTTGTGTCACAATCGAAAAACGAAGGATCATTCGGAGATCGATAAAGGGCTCATTGATTACCTAAGACTGCTGTTCGTCAGTGATCTTCAGTAGTTTGAGCCACCATGGAAAAACGAAGGATCATTCGGAGATCGATAAACTGCTCATTGATACTTTACACTGCTGTTCGTCAGTGATCTTCAGGAGTTTGTGTCACAATGGAAAAACGAAGGATCATTCGGAGATGAATAAAGGGCTCATTGATTACTTAAGACTGCTGTTCGTCAGTGACCTTCAGTAGTTTGTGTCACAATGGAAAAACAAAGATCATTCGGAGATCGATAAAGGGCTCATTGATTACTTAAAACTGCTGTTCGTCAGTGATCTTCAGTAGTTGATGTCACAATAGAAAGACGAAGGATATTTCGGAGATCGATAAAGGGGTCATTGAGTACTTAATACTGTGTTCGTCAGGGATCTTCAGTAGTTTGTGTCACAATGGAAAAACGAAGGATCATTCGGAGATCGATAAAGGTGTCATATGCGGGTGTCCGTCTGGCTAGAGAGATGATTTTAAAATTAGTAAAGATTACTGGTTTCTCAAGAGCTTGTATATCCCGGATTTTTAATCAGTTGAAAAATAACGCACATACCTTTTCTAAGTCGTGTATCTGTGGTGCAGTGACACTCTATTAGGAATGATTTCGGCGTCGTCTGAGCAGATTTTGAATCGAAACATGACATCCTCTGTGCAGCAATTGACAGTAGTATTTAATAAATAAACAAAGACATCGCTATTTCCACATTTAAGCAACACATAGCAACCGAAAAATTGTTATTCGGTCACCGTTGGGGATCCGAATCCCAGATATCTCGATATCAGGCCGAGCGCGTTAGATATAAACAAATATAGGATTCGGACCACCCGAGGAGACCGAATAACAATTTTTCGGTTGCTATGTGTTCCTAAAACGTAAGAATAAGTCTTTGTTTATTCGCTGAGGCCACGCATTTTTAGGATTTTCACAACATAATTATTTACTAAAGGCTGTTGACGTTCCATAACTTTTCAAAATATAGGCAGGAAATCGGTAGGCACAAAGTTTGGCGGAATTCCGATTAAGCACTGGAACCAACTTGCCTTCTAAACACAAGTTAATTTCTGTGGGTGGTGTAATCGTGGGGGACACAATCTGTTAGTATAGAACGTATCACGTGATATTGCTGTAATATTGTGTGTCCTCCAGAGTTTATCTGAATATTGTTGACCCTCCAGTCCATCTGCAATATCGACTGTTTATCCAGTAGGTGACAGCTGTTTCTTGGATGACAACGTTACTATTGTTCGCGCAAGAGGAGTTCAGCAGTGGTTCAGTGAACATGACAGCGATTTCAAAGTTTCACTAGCCACCACAAAGCCTTGATCTGAACGCCACGGAGAAATAATAGGGCAAGTTAGATAAATAGATCCGAAATCAGTCTTATTCCATCAAATCTGAATCACTTCAAGGATTATCTTGTGAACGCGGTGTATGCTATGCTTTCAAATGCAAACCTGCTTCACATCAAATCAAGGATAATGGAGGCCCAACTGAGTATTGGGTAAAAATAAAATTTATTTCAGTAAGCAGTACTCATAATAGTCCGGCACAGACTCTGCAAAGATGTAACGTAAAATGGCATTTCATATGATGTATTTCTCAAAGACACTTATGCTCACAAAACTTTGACATCCTATAAAATGCGAGTAGAAAGTTCTGTCTGATTACAGAATTACTGATCCAATAACTTCGTGTGAGCGTCTTGATTCACCGGGTGATTCCATTCAACGAGGATATGCTTAGAGCATCGTTGGCAAAATTCTGTGGACGAAATACAACATTACTTTTTTATACCGAGGAACAGTTCACCAATTAAGTCGTCAATAGTAACACTGTACTAGTGATCCGATTTATTGGCGTAAGAAATAAACACATGAGCGTTTCCAAGCTTTCGCACATCAACCAGATGGATTTTTCATTGAAGTTAGACAGAAACTGCAAATTGAAAAACAGAACGCTTATCCAATTTGAACGCGGAAACTTGACAATAAAATAATGCGACGTTACATTTATTTAAAGATACGAGGAATCACGTTGGTTGCACGCTCGATCGTGGTACAGAAAAGGCGTTACTAGGAGAATTGGTTCCAAATTCGTGGCAACTCGAGCGAGGCACAATCATTGCAAGTATAGCTGTTGGTAATGATCTCCAATGTTTCCCGAATAGCTGTACATTTAGGGGCAGAGTTGCTAGCTAATTTCTTTATATCATCCCACATAGGAGTAGCTGACTTAGATTTACCTTCTCTGAATAGGGCCGTGGTTACTTTACCGTATGTTGTGTCCTTTTTATGTTCCTTGACTCTGATTCCAAATGAACGCTTGGTCATTCCAAGGTAGTAACGTTCAGGCCGTTCGGATACTGTAGGGGGATCGCGTAAAAGCCTGCCTCGAAGGAGAGAGGTGGGTTTTCACTTTTTCTCTTTAGTATAGTATGTAAAGATGCAGGGAACCTTATGCCGACGCAGTAGTTCATCTTCTTGAGGGCGTTTTTCAGTTTGTAAGACTCACTTGGTATGTACGGAATTGAGCCTAAATAACGTAGCTGCGGCACAGGAAGACCGGAATGATTGGCCCTGGCTTTTTGACTAAAGCTACGTATCTGATCCAATGAATATCCTGCATCAGTGGCTAACTTGATGACGCTTTCAATTTCGTGTTGTCTAGAATGGGTATCAAAAGAAACGGCGAAGGCTCTTTTAATTCGAGAACGGAAGATAGCTGCTTTGTATTCTGCGGGACAGAAAGAGCTGCGGAGCATCAGGTTGGGGGCGGATGTAGGTTTATAGTAGACGTGTGTACCGAGGCGGTTGTCAGACGATTTCCCTCAATAAAATATCCAGATAACGTAAAGCGTTTTTGCTTTCCAGCTCTATCGTGAAACTGATCGTAGGATGTATATCAATGATTTTATCAATAAAAATTTGAAGAGTCTCTTTTCCGTGAGGTCATACAAAACATATGTCGTCTGCATAACGCAACCAAGTGGTAGGCCGTGTGGTAATGCTGGAGAATATATTCAGCTCAATTGGGCGAAGTATTGCTTCAACAAGGACGGTTGAAACTGAGAATCCCATCGGAGCGCCGTTATTCTATTTATATACTTGTCCTTGGAAACTGTAAACGCTAGTGTTAGTGACCAAGTCTATGAATTTGAAGATGCTAAGTCATGACTCCTGCGTATAAAATGTTGAATTAGACATGGCCTCCTTTAATGTTCTGATGGCCTCTGGAACGGGAATTGAATGTTAAAGGGAAACTACGTCGATGCTGCCGATAGTGTTGCTTGGCAGGACAGTGAGTTACTTGGCTTTCGTTATAAATTCCAGAGTGGAATTTATTACTAATTCCGATTCAGGAAGAAAACTTCGCAGGCATTTGGATAGTGCTTTCTCAAAATGGTACGTTCGTGCAGACTTCCTGGATACGATGGATCTCAGTGGGTTTCCGAGCTTATGGTGCTTAAGTCGTCAGAAGAGCTTTGTTATCTGAGGTCCTGGTGGTAATCTGGCGGCATTCCTAAGCTCGTCTGGAATAGGTGGTAATCTGTCGGCATTCCTAAGCTCGTCTGGAATAGATGGTAACCGGGCTGCTCTTTGTACCTGCGCAATCCAAGAATTTATAGGGTTCCTTTGAAGGGCTATAGACTTCAGACAATCCAAGGATTTATAGGGTTCCTTTGAAGGGAAGGACTTAAGACTGCTGTTCGTCAGTGATCTTCAGTGATAAAAACTTCAATTTTCGTCTTGTAGTCTTCTGCGCCCATAATCGCTATCTGGCCAGATTTCTCCGTTAGAGTCAATATTATGGAAGGATCATTTCTAAGGATCGAAACTGGCCACGGAAGTATAAATTTTTAGGTATTTTAGTAGGTTCATACCAAGATCGTAATTTAGAAGAACAGAGCTGGCGTAGTTCATCTTTTGAGTCGTTTGGAACTCGCAATGTTACGCTTTCGATTTCGGAAACGACGCTTTTTGATTTCGATCTGGTTCGGAAGCAGAATTTTGGACTAAGATCCATAACTTTTGTTTCATCTTCGGAAAGAGTCCGGTTGGAAATACTGACGAATGGAATTGTGAAATCGTAAGCTTTTGGATGCTGGGAAGATCTCAAGTAATTCAGTTTTTTTTGTTATGCGTGGAGGATAAGGAACGTTTGATTTTATCAACTAACATATCTACACGGGGGTCAAGATGTTGAATGTAATCGGGTTTCCAACCGGACGCTTTCCGAAGGTGAAACAAAGTTTTGGAGCTTGGACCAACATTCTGCTTTCGAACCAGATCGAACCCAAAAAGCGTCGTTTCCGAATTCGAAAGCCTAAAAACGCGAGTTCCAAACGACTCAAAAGATGAACTACGTCAGCTCTGTTCTTTTAAATTACGATCTTGGTATGATCCTACTAAAACACCTAATATATTTATAATTCCGAGGCCAGTTCCGATCCTTAGAAATGATCCGTCAATAATATTGACTCTAACGGACAAATCTTGCCATATGGCGATAATGGACGCGGAAGCCTACAGGACGAAAATTGAAGTTTTTATCACTGACTCTGGTTCTATAGCCCTTCAAAGGAACCCTATAAATTCTTGGATTACGCAGGTACAAAGAGCAGCCCGGTTACCAGCCATTCCATACGAGCTTAGGAAATCCGCCAGATTACCACAAGGACCTCAGATCCCAAAGCTCTTCGGAAGACTTAAGCACCATAAGCCCGAAAACCCATTGAGATCCATCGTATCCAGGAAGTCTGCACCAACGTACCATTTAGAGAAAGCACTATCTAAATTCCTGCGTAGTTTACTTCCTGAATCGGGCTTAGTAATAAATTCCACTCTGGATTTTATAACGAAAGCCGAGAAAATCCCTGTCCTGCCAAGCAACATTACCGACAGCTTCGACGTAGTTTCCATTTACCCCCAATTCCCGTTCCAGAAGCCATCACAACATTAAAGAAGTCCGTATCTAATTAAACATTTCATACGCAGGAGTCATGCCTCAGCATCTTCAAATTAATAGACTTGGTCACTAATACTAGCTTCTAAAGTTTCCAAGGACAAGTATATAAACAGAATAGTGGCGCTCCGATGGGATCCTCACTTTTATCCGTCCTTGCAGAAGCAATACTTCGCGCAATTGAGCGGAATATATTCTCCAGCATTAGCCTACCACTTGGCTACGTTATGCAGACGACATATTTTTCTGTGGCCCCATGGAAAAGAGACTATTCCAATTTTCATTGATAAAATCAATGATATACATCCTACGATCAATTACACGATAGAGCTTCAAAGCAACAACGCTTTACCTTAATTAGATGTTTTATTGAGGAAATCGTTTGACAACCGCCTCGGTATACACGTCTACTATAAACCCACGTCCGTCCCCAACCTGATGCTCCGCAGCTCTTTCTGACCCACAGAATACAAAGCAGCTATCTTCCGTTCTCGAATTCAAAGAGTCTTCGCCGTTTCTTCTGATACCCATTCTAGACAATACGAAATTGAAAGCGTCATCAAGTTAGCAACTGATGCAAGATATTCATTGAATCAGATACGAAGCTTTATCCAAAAAGCCAGAGCCAATCATACCAGTCTTTCTGTGCAGCAGCTACGTTATTTAGGCCCATTTCCCTAAGAACCAAGTGTGTCTTACAAACTCAAAAACGCCCTCAAGAAGATGAACTACGGCGTCGGCATAAGGTCTCCTGCATCTTTACATACTATACTAAAGAGAAATAGTGAAAAACCACCCCTCTCCTTCGAAGCAGGCGTTTATGCGAACCCCCTACAGTATCCGAACGGCTCTTAACGATACTACATTGGAATGACCAAGCGTTCTTTGGAATCATAGTCAACGAACATAAAAGAGACACAAAAAAAAAATACGGTAAAGTAACCACTGCACTATTCAGAGAAGTCCATTTCAAGTCAGCTACTCCTATGTGGGATGATATAAAGAAATTAGCTAGCTACTTTACCCCTAAATGTACAGCCATTCGGGAAACCTTGGAGATCATTACCAACAGCGATACTTGCAATGATTGTGTCTCGCTCGAGTTGCCACGAATTTGGAACCAGTCTTCGAGTAACGCCTTTTCTCTACAAGGATCCAGCGTGCAAGCAATGTGTTTCCTCGTATCTTTAAATGAATGCAACGTCGCATCAATTTATTTTCACTTTCCCGCGTTCAAATTGTTAAGCGTTCTATTTTTCATTTTGCAAAAAATGAAAAACCAAGGTCATTTTATTGCAACTGTCGATATTCAGAGCCCGTACCCGACATTGCAGTTGAACAAAGAGCAATAATTCCGTGGAACATGCAATCTTGTTGCAAGAAACTAAAAATTGAATACTCCTTTTCCAAATCGTAATAGTTACAGAGAACACTAAACCTGCTAATTGGAAAACTCCGTTATCTTTTAGTTTGCAGCAAGTTAGATGTATGGTTCAGTACCCAAAGTAGACAATCTAAATCATTCGCAGAGAAAGCAATTGAAAGCCAGGAAAACAAAGATGATTTCTCAGTATCTTTTCAGAATTTATGATTTAAAACTTCAGCGCAATTTCTTTGGTGGGAAAGGTTCCTAAAAATTAGTGTAGCACCATAGAGGAGCGGCCTCGATGAATTTAGTACATGCGTGCGTATGTGGGACACTTCCACAAACTTTTAATGATTTTTATTTTTTAGAACAGAGCAAGCGGATAAAGGTAACACCATACTTTCCTAGGTGAGCTGGATGCGGACACTGATTTAAGAACGGACGGTTGTTCAAAGTCGTAATGAACGTTGCATACATTTAGGTCATGAATGCACCTCTCTTTTCTTTTAATTATATATAAAGTCGGATTTGAGTCTCGTCACTGAATGATTTTCACAAATCTTCAGTTTATTCATCTGAATGACTTATATAATTCAAAATATTTTATGTAAAAATCCGTAACCTTTTTAATAGCATCAAAATGAAAATCATCAAACAGACGACATGCGCACAACTGAAACCAGATTTTACAGAATTTTACAGAAAAAAGAGACAAATAATAATCTAAGAGCTTTCATTTAAATTCTTGCCATCAGGTTTTCCTTAAAACAGCATCAATTACCACAGCTCCAACTGAGACACTTTCTCACAAATGCGTTACTTAATGAGATTTTTTTAACAAAAGCGTATGAAAAAGTAAAAGACATTCAGAGCTACGTATTTACTTAAGATGCTCCATGATTTATGTTAAAAAACCGATGTCTGATGGTTAATATATGAAAAGCTGTAATAACAATCCCACCGGAGATATACTGTGCACCAAAAGTCAAACTTTTTGCTGAGAAATTAACAGAAATTACATACTATCTCTTCCGTGACTCATATGGAAAGTGCATCAAATCACCATATTTAGATATTTCGTAGATCTTCCTAAAGAGGAGAAAAAGAGGCCAATATATTTAGTAAGGCACAGGTAGGCCAAACTACAGCATTCTGATATGGAAAACTATAATTTAATTTAACAGTTTTTTTAACGTTTTTTTAACAGTAACAATATCTGAAGACGAACAGTGTGAAACATGTTACTATTTCGTTCGTTTGTACTTGCGTGGGAACGGCGTCATTATCGATAAGAACGCACATCATGGAAGCGATCTTAGTTCCGTAAGCCTGTTTTTCTGATGGGGATATTTTTGCAGTGAGATCCTTTGATAGATATTTAAAACTTTTTATCAATGTGAATATTATCTCCAAATATTAGAAATAGGATATTTGACTTGAAAAAAATTGCAACAATAAGTATGGTGTATATGTACGTATTGAAATTTTAAATGCAACCTGAAACATGGTCGGAGTGGTATGGAGTGCGAATGGCTCGTCATGAACTCTGCCGAGTATGTTTTTTAACAATTTTTTGTGTATAGGTATCATCTGTAGTTATAAATGTGGATTCCTTTTGATGTTGGTGGCTCGTCAAGAATTGAGCTTAGTGAGTTTTAACAACCTTGCGTTTAGAGGTATCATCTGTTTTTAACCATCTGCAGTAATAGTGTGAATTCACCTTTTTTATCCACTTCAACAAGTTTTAAAGCATATTTTACAGCAATGATGGATGAATTATCTTATCTAGTGTCGTAATAAGCTTCTATTATTTACTGCCTTGTTTGCTTAGTGTACATTATGTGATTAAAAGAACTTTGCTATACAGAAGAATTGATATTACCTGGATCCAGCCTTGTTAAAAATAACACAAGTTTCTGGTGAGTCACTGAGAAATGATACAAAGTAACTTTATTTGGCATACATGCAATTAAAATCATAATACTGAACTTACGGACTTACAAGCTGCTTATGAAATTCTTGCATGTTTTTAGAATTTTAATTGTATTACATATATCTATTATTTGATATTGCATTATATATCATTTAAGGAAATACAAAGCTATTCTTTTATGTATATGTAGTTTTAACGAGTCATTTATATTCGGTATCGGTAATGTGAGTAACAATAATTATAAGCAAATACACAGTATGCTTTATGCACAATTTCATATACCACCTAGTATCACAATTGTTTGAACAGCTGTATCTGTAAAACTTTAAAGATATATACACATGTATATATTAAGATCATTCTACGGAGCTGTATTTAGCTTTGATTAATTTCCGTGATCCTAAATGCCACTCCTTTTCCAAATAGGCATTAAGGTTTTTATTCAATATCCGGATGAGAAGTAATCGTATGTAGATAAACCTTCAACTTCCTATTAGAGAGGCATTAAAGCTAGATAAATCAAAGCCAAACATGCTGAGACCGAAACGCATTCGTAATCCGATGATAAGTCCCTTTGTCTTTGTCTTCTGAAATACTAAACCCCGAGCGACGCAAATTATTAAAATATGCCTCAGGAAGGGTCTCAGAATTATCTGTATCAATCTCCTACTAGGACGAAGGGCACTACAGTGGAACACAGATAAAACCTTTTCAACCATTCAATTAATTAGGAGCGACCTTGAAAGTCTTTTACTGCTAGTGAACTGAACCATTTATACTCTTTTGAACTCACATTTATACTTTACCAGTCACACTGCTGTCATACCGAAGAAGGCCCGCAGGCACAGAGCTTTCCGAGAACCTGTGGACGAAACAGCTCGAAGAGGGGTGAAAACCCCGAAAAAGGAAAATGGAAGAAAAGACGCCTTCCCAAATTATTAGGAAATTAACCCACTCTAGAATCCATACATTTATAAAATTAAATAATTTACTTATAAAATGCTGTAAAATTAACATTTTAGTATGAATTTAAACACACATTTATCTTTAAATGTTTACTAATTTCAGAACATTCTTTGTTCCCTTCCCAAACAAAATTTTCTGATTTATCAGTTCTGTTCATTAATTGTGATCACCATTACAGGCCATTCAGTATTCCAAATATACTTTATTCTTAAGCCTTTTTTCTCTGAGATAGAAAATCTGTCCGATTATTAGAAAAAAAAACAAGTAGATTTTTCAGCACTAGACATGTAATATGACAACAATAATTTTTACATATTGGGCTCAGAAAATCATGCACCAAAATGAATTTCTCTAATACTTAAGCTTCACACGCTTTTTCAAGCGCTTCCAGGTTTATATCTTTTGTCAAGTACGTCAACTTAAATTGTAAAGTACTAAAGCATCAAATATAATTCTTTTTGCAAATTATTGACTGTAGCTAAGATTTAAATGAAGAAATACATTACTTTTGAAAGCATGGTATTTGAATATTAGCCAAATATCAATAATTAATGTAAACATATTATAATGATAATAAAACAGAATTTTATGTCTTGGTAGTAATATCATTTTGGGTCACCGTGGAAGTCTGGGACAGGACTTCAAACTTCGGAACTTTTGCTTCTAATACATCTTTCCTTTCTATTGTGAAACATCTTTGTTTTCTCCATTTGGTTTCCAGATGAACCAAAGCAAGAAATTTTTTTGTGTTTCTTGTTTTCTCAATTCTGTACATTATGCAATTTTATGGCGAGCGATCAGGTGGAATGTCAAGCTCGCTATATATTTTGCAGAAATGCAGAAATTTATAAATGTGGGCATACATGGGCAAAGCCCCGGTGGCGCAGTGGTCTTAGGCGCTGGCATCTGATCATTCGTCCGTAAGGGGTCCGGGTTCGAATCCCGGTCAAGCATGGATGTTGTGTTTGTCTTACGGCACTGACTCTCTCCCTTCCCTGGAACCAGTGACCCTAAATTAGGGACGGGCGACTGCTTATAGCCCATTGAGTTGCTCACGGTGGTCGTTAAACCTACAATAAAAAAAATACATGGGCAAAAGCTCTCGCTGTATAAATGCACTGATACGCGTACAAACCTCAACCGCACCACGAACTGCAAGCTGGCGATTACGTGCAGCGTCAGAAGTCGCAGCATGGTTTTTTCGACAAATGGATGTTGACGAGAACTGACTGATGAAGGTTTTATGGACTGATGAGGCACAATTTTCCCTAAACGGAGCGGTAAACACGCACAACTACCGCATCTGGGCTACGGAACATCCCCGAGCAGTCGTTGAAGCGCCACTTCAGCAGCCGAAAGTGACAGTGTGGTGTGGATTCACGGCTTCCTTCATTATCTGTACTCTTTATTTGAAGAGCTCCTCGGCACCTCCTTTGAAACCGTTTCAGTGACAGGTGCACGTTATGCGAACATGTTACGAACATAGGTTATCCCTAGCTTGCAAGAGCGGGATGCAATGAATTTGTGCACATTTATGCAGGATAGAGCACCACCCCACATCGCACGTTCAGTTAAGCAACTGCTGCAAGAGACGTTTGGCGAAAATCGTGTGTTGAGCCGACACTTTCTGAAGGCCTAGCCTTCTCGGTCACCAGACTTGACACCGTGCGATTTCTGGCTATGGGGTTACCGAAAATCACAAGTGTACAGATGCCGCCTCGCTTCATTGGCCATGCTGAAAGATGCCATTCGACACCATGTGGCAGCTATACCACCGGACATGCTCTTCAATGCCGTCCATATTGATTTCTCTCGTCTGCGGTCAGTGCTGGAAGACGACGGCCATCACATTGAACACCTGGTACAATCAGGTATCTATTTTTCTCGACACTTCCGAACTGTGGTTGCTGCGCAATCTGGCGATGAAAATTGTAAGTAAAATGAGTAAAATTTTATGTGATTTCATTAAAACTCCGATGTCATTCTGATCATTTCTACGCAAGCCGCGTTGCCATTCTCTCAAAACTCCGCAAGTTATTACGTTTTCAAAATGTGCAAGACTTTTGGATCACCCGGTATTTGTTGCAGAGTTTGAATTCCAATATACTGCCACCTTTATTTTCAGAAAATATGTTATTTTCAAAATTTGAAAACGTTTTTAAAATTAGCTCCTAGCCAGGATAAAATCGTCCAGAAAGTCTTTCCGAGGCCTTTGTTTCAAAGAAAGCCACTTTCTGGCAGCCAGAACAACATAGTGGTCCCCATACTTACTTGAATCACGAACCCCTTTCACAAAGATCTGAGTTCTGGGAACCCCTTATAAATATCCATAAATACGCACGTAATTTTATACCTCATTTTTAGGAAATGTAGTTTTTTTTTTTTTTTTTTTTTGGAGGTTTAACGACCCGTGAGCAACTCAATGGGCTATAAGCAGTTGCCCGTCCCTAAATTAGGGTCACTGGTTCCAGGGAAGGGAGAGAGCCAGTGCCGTAAGACAAATACAACATCCACACCTGACCGGGATTCGAACCCGGACCCCTTACGGACGAATGATCAGAGGCCAGCGCCTTAGACCACTGCGCCACCGGGGCGGCTAGTTATTTATTGCAGTCAAAATGTTTAATATATTTCAAATTTTCTGATCTTTATTGTCACAATATTATCGCACTTCATACGTTTATTTTACGTGGTACTGATAATTGCTGGTTTGACATTACTGAGGTACTTTCTGCAAACTCAAAGCTCCATGATGTTTGAAAACCGCCTCCCACGACTAATCCAGCAGTCGAGCTTCGACACACCCTTTCGAAAAGTTGGAAGGTAGCCCTTGGAGAGATGCACCGTTGAAGCAGCGTGCAACCTCTGTACAGCTTTCAATCTGGCGATGTTAGTTAACTTACATATGCAGGTTTTTAAATATGCAGATAATTTTCATTGAATGGCAATAGTTGAAAGTATTCGTTTGGAAAACGCAAACGGATAACTTCTATTTTTAGTGAAAACCACAAATAGACTAGTTCCTTTCAATTATTTAGCAAATGTTCATCAATTATTACTAATTTAATAAAATTCCGAAATAACGGATGGGAAACATAAACTGCAAAACTATAATCGATGTATAATTCACAGTTTATGGTGAGAAAAGTGCCTTAATTAAAGTTAGAAATGTAACCTTTTCTAGCAAGTAAAAAAAACTTACTCTTTTGCAACGTTCATAATTTCTTCCAAAAAGTTTCTGAACCTGTAAAAACGTACATAAGTACTTGAAATCCCTTTTAACAAACCCACGTTGCTAAATTAGGGTCTTTAATCCAGGAGAAGGTAAAGAGTCTGTGTTGTAAGAAAAACACAATATCTATGCTCCAGCAACATTCGAACAAGAATTCATCTCGGACGACTCCTGGCGGCAATTCACCTTGGAACGCAATGCTCCAAAATACAAGTAATAGACTACCAGGGAGAAGATGACAGTTTGCTAGGTTCGTCTAATAGGAGATCGAAATCCCCCTTTCCAATATACGAGGAAGGAAAACTTTTTTTAACACACCGCTCCATCTGATTGCAAAGGAAGCCGAATAGAGTTTTACAAAGAAATATCAAAAGGCGACTTTTGCGAACTGTGCTTGGCGATAAATTGCGGCTCCGTACAATATATTTTGAAATACACGCACACCCAGTTTACGCAACAATATCTGGGAAATAATGGAAATAAACGGATGGCATTCGCTTCACTAGGCTTTTGTTTTTCTTCTGTTGTTTGTAAGTGAACAGTGGACACTACATGTTTATCTTTTGCTTAAAATTGTCTGCGAGTAGTTTCTTTTGATGAACGCCAATTTCGGTGCACACTGTCAAAAAGGCTGGCCACCCCTGTCACAGACGAACAACTAATTTAATTCCGCCTGGACGTTTTCATTACCTGGGGATATTATACGTTTATGCAAATGTCAACACCATTATTTTTTTAGAAAGATTTAGAAAAAAGGCTTCAAAGCCAAAGTTATTAAGTACTTGCTTTTGGAAATATTACCCTGCACTATGATATTTAAAATGAGCTACAAGGTATGAAATGAACAAAATGACAACAAAATAAACTGCACTCTGTTCGATGCAGTGCTGGCGTCGCCTTACTTTCAGTAATACACTGGAAATATTTTAATATTACGTTTTTAAAAATGCAAAATGAAAGCAAAATGGAGAATTTATTGAATTGTACTGTATACTTTACAAAATGTTTGGGTGATATGTTGGTCCTTGTGCTTTGCAAACCATATTATCAACATCATCATCATCATTGTCAACCATTATCAATCCACTGCTGGACGAAGGTCTCCCCAAGTATCCTCCACAACGGTCTGTCTTGTGCCAGTCTCCTCCATGTCACTCTCGTATACTCTCGAATTTCATCCACTAATCTCCCATGTGGCCATTTTCTGGGTCATTTCCTGTTCCTTGGAATCCAATCAAAAATTTCGCCTGTCTATCGATGGCCTGTCCTTCTGGTAGTATATCCAGCACATTGTCATTACAGGGATTTACCTCTGATCATGATGTCTTCCACTCTTGCCATTTTTCGGATCCACGAGTTCCTCTTCTTATCTCTCCTGGTTACACCAAGCATGCACCTCTCCATGCTACTTTGAGTTGTCTGCAGCTTTTGTATGTCTCTTTTAGTTAAGGTCCACGTCTTTGCGCCATACGTAAGCACTGGAAGGATGCACTGAGCAAACACTTTTCTTTTAAGACATAATGTCATATTGCTCATGAAAGTTATGCTGTTTCTTCCAAAAGCTCTCCAGGCAAGTTTTGTACGCCGGTTAATTTCTTCATCAATGTGACCCTCACTTGATATCTGATGTCCAAGATAAAGGTACGTGTCTGTTAACTCCAGCTTTTCTCCATCAATCGGTAAATCTTCATTTCTTGTAAAACCATTGAACATCACTTTTGTCTTCTGAAAGTTCAATTTTAATCCTACTTCTTTACTATTGTCAGCAAGTTCCTGGATCATACCCTGCAGCTCTGATGGGGTAGTTGCAAAAATGACTACGTCATCAGCAAAACGATGGTGGGTTAGATAATCTCCATTAATCCTTATTCCTTTGTTTTCCCAGTTCAGTGATTGAAAGACATTTTCTAATGTGGCAATAAAGAGCTTCGGAGATATGGTGTCACCTTGTCTCACCCCCTTTCCAATTGTTATGTGTGTTGTATTTTCAAACAGCCGAATCTTTGCACTTGCATTTTCGTAAATGTTATTAATAATATTAATGTATGCATCTTCAATACTGCAGGATTTCAGAGCCATTGTACCTGCTGATGGTTTCACCGAATCAAAGGCTTTTTTATAATCGATAAAAGCCATGCTCAATGGAAGTTCATATTCCCTCACTCTTTCAATCAGTTCTCTCAGTACGTGGATATGATCTACTGTGCTGTAGCCACTCCTGAGTTCAGCTTGTTCTCTCGGTTGAGCTATGTCCAGTGTTACCTTCAAGCGGTGTGAAAGAACTTTAGTGAATCATTTATAAACCACTGATAGGAGGCTGATAGGTCTGTAGTTCCTGAGAACCTCAATGCGACCTTTTTTATGTAGCAGAATCATTGTAGCGTTGTTCCAATCCTCAGGAAACTTCCATTCATTAAGGCATCAAGTAAAAATTTGGGCGAGTACTGTTTCGATTTCTCCACTTGCTTCTTGTATGATGTCTACAGTAATTCCATCTTCTCCTGGAGCTTTTCCCCGCTTCATGTTCTTGATTGCATGTGCAACTTCTGCTGGGAGGACTGGAAGAACTCTGGTACTGGTACCTTTCATGATGTCTGGAGTACATGTATCATCCCTTTCATATAATTTGGAGTAGAAATCTTTCACTCTTGTCAAAATGTATCTTCTATTTCGTGTTACAGAACCATCTTCTTTTCTCAGTGCCATAATCTGTTTTCTTCCCTTACTGAGATGTCCCTTTGCTATCTTCAGGCTTTGGTTGTTTTCAATTGCTTTCCTTACTAGTTCACAGTTGAATTTCCGTACGTCTTCAGTGATAATTTTTCGTACTGTCTTGCATAGCTCTATACATTCCACTTTGGAAGTCACATCTTTAGTTGTCCTCATCTCTCTTCTTTTTTGAATCAACATTTTGGTTTTTTCTGATAATTTGTTCACATGCAATATGTTCTTAGACCCAGCTAATTTTATTGCTGTTTCCATAACAGCTTTGGTTACTTTTCTGTTAACTTCAGAAATATCCACCTTGTCCGATGTTAGGTCTTCTAAAGCAGATAATCTGTTCTTCAGTTCCAACTTTAAGGTACTATGGTGTGTTTTAAGGTTGGTTATGTCAATAGATTTTGTTTGTCTTATGAGCTTGCCACGTTCGAGTTGAGAGTTGAGGTACATCTTACATCTCACCAATCTATGGTCGCTGCCGGTGTTGAACTTGTTTAACACACTGCAGTCTTCTATGACGAATTTTTTGTTGCACATAATAAAATCCATTTCACTTTTCGTCCCGTTTGGATGTTTCCATGTCCATTTCCTGTGTGGCTTTTTCTTGAAAAAGGAGTTCAAGATGAAAAACTCTTCTGCCTCTGCAAACTCAACGAGAGTATTTCCACGCTGGTTTCTGTTGCCGTGACCAAATTTACCTACTGAAGTTTCATTCTGCTGCTGTTGCCCTATTTTTGCATTGAAATCTCCCATAATTATCTTCAAGTGTTGCCTACCTTTATTATTTAAATGACGAATTTCCTCATAAAATTCTTCAATTTCTTCTTCACGATGACTTGTGGTTGGTGCATAAATTTGAATAATCTGAGCCTGTTATCTTCTTGACAGTTGGATAACATGTCGTGCAGTTCTGTCAGAGGAACTTTCAACTTCTGCAACTTTTTCCTTCAGTTTCTTGTTTATTATAAATCCAACACTACTTCCGATGACTAACATACAAATGGTCAGATAACGTGAAATGAAAGATGGTACCACATACTTCAGCAAAATACCCTGTCCAGTGAAAATATGTTTTGCCCACTTCCTACCAAATACCGAAACAGATCGCTTGGCGTTTTGTTTTCTGCTCATATATTGTTGCAAAAAAAATTTCAGTGTAAATTATTTATTTATAAAATTATAGAAATAAATTCCTGAAAGACGTGTACGAGCTGTTAAACAGATTTAGTTTAAGGAAGAAGATATATGTATATAAGAGCACATAAAGTTGAACTGAAATTAGCAGGCAATGTTAAATAAAAATACATAATTTTAACCATTTTACCGTCTGGAATGAATTAACTCGGGGTTAGAAAAATGGACGAAAATCAACTGGGTCGAGTAATTTCACGTCTTAAGAAGTAGACCTAACGAGACCGGTGCGAGTGAAATTAAGGTTCAGAAAGCATCTGTTTCCTTTAACTTTGTTATTCAAAGTGGTGATGTTGGACGATGATTACCACTTTTCGTTGCTCACTTAATTCCTTCTAAAATGCATATAATATTTGTGAAACACATAAGAAAAAAATGAAATGTTCGTGTAACGTGTTGCTACCCAGTGGAATGATGTCCATGTCAGGGGGACTATCATTTTCCCATCATGCCATGAGTCCTGGAACAGAGAAACAAAGACTAGAAGTTAGTGCTTCTCATCATTGAAAGTTTCATTATTGTTACTGCTGAATTTTGTGTGGAAAGGATTTGGTTCCATACGGCTTTCGTAAAACTCGTCCGCTATGATAAGATTTCTGATTGGGGACGACAGAAAATTTTGGGCACCGCTTAGGTCAGGTACAAAGAACGTTTGAAAGGTTAATATCAATCCTAAAATGAGTTGGGTGCCTATTATTTTATCTGCATACAGGCACGCTCTTCCCTTTGTTCAGTGAAGTACCAAATTTCGGTACTACACAATCGTGTTTACATAAAACTACTTAAAACTTAGTAATTTAAAACTGTGTTGTCTCTGGAAATTGTTTGCGGCATTCAGAATTTTTGAAATTTAAAAAAATGTTTTGATCGTAAGAAAATGCAACGCAAGAAACAAAAGGCAGTAACCGGGTATTACCCGTACATCATTGTTTAAATTGAAATTAATTTTTCGTCGAAACATACAACGAACATCAAACACTTTGTTTTCTCAATTCGAGCATCAATGTACAATAAAGGTTTTCAAATAGCAATTTAAAAAATAAAACAGAAAACAAATCGCGATTCTGCAACTAGATACTTGGGAACCAGATTTTCTTTCGTGCAAAGATAATAATGGACATCTTCTGATATTTCAGGTGGAGAACAGAATTACAATTATAATTACTTGACTTTTAAGTCAATCGGGATTGCACTTAGGGTTTTTACTGCATTGCTTCCATGATTACGGACCGTGAGATTATTTTTTGTACTTAAGATTATAAATTTGTGAGCGAATGTCTATTTATAACTTCTTTCTTGATGCATCTTCCTTGAGTTTAGTATATTGTTTAAGCATTTTCATATTTTCTCTGTAGATTCTCATGGGGTTTTTTTTTCAGAATCTTTCTTTTTCACAGGAATGTCTGTGAGTTAATAAAAATTACAGTGTTAAGCGTACAAACCGAGAGTAATATCTGGTAATTCCTTCATAACATCTTCATTTTTACAGCTTTATCACCGCAAATGTAAATAATTTCGAAGAAATTTTTGTGAATGTAAATTGAGCAAGATTGTGAACAAGTTGCATTAAATTATACCGTGCAATTGGACATAACTGTTTTCTCAAATCAACAGCTTGAGCTCAATGTTTGCTTTCTATGCAAAATTTCTTGGAAATCTCTCAAGAATTACCCCTATTTTATTACATTCCAATTGCATAGCAGATCAATTCCTGAAGTACTTAACCAGGATTTGTTAAATGCTTCATTCGTATAAAAATATTTATTATACTATATCATGATGTTATAATTTTCCTTTGCATTGCACCTCAGCTGCCTCGTAGCCTAAGAACCTCTCCCCACCACCAAAAAAAAAGCACTTTTTCTTCAGTCCCCTTAATGACAGAGAGATTTCAAATACATGCTATTTAAACTTGCCTTTTAATTTGGCTACCCTGGATCGTAAGAAACCCAAGACAAAAAATAAATTTATTTCGTCCTCCGATCAAAATGGGATTACAATCAATAATATTCTATTTAAATTTGCCTTGCCATTCGAACAGCATTTCATCGTAAGTGACAGAAGACAAAAGTAGTTTTTCTTCAAACCTCTAATTTCTGAGGGTGTCCTCAATGTTAATTGGGATTTTATTTTATGTAAATTTGCTTTGCAAATTTACATAAAATAAAATCATCCCACACATTTTCAATCATCCCACACATTTTTAATGGGATTCAGATCTGGAGAACGTGCTGGCCATACGAGGCGGTGAATATCCTCGCTCTCAAGACACTCCTGTACAGCGACTGTTCGATGACATGTTGCGTTGTCGTCCATGAAAATAAATCTATCACCAACAGCACCACGGAACATGAGAACATGAGGTAGCAGAACATCATTAATGTATCGTTGGCCAGTCATAGTCCCAGTAGGAAGCACATAGAGGCACGTACGGCCATTGGTCATGATGCCAGCCCATACCATGACACTACATGTCGGATATCGGTCCCTTTCCTGTTCTGAGAAGAGGACAGCAGACCAGTCGTTATCAGTCCAATTGCGATGTTGATGGCACCTTTGCAAACGGGCGGTACGGTGACGTCTGGACAATGGGATGCACACAACAGGACGGCTGGCGTATAGTCCTCCTTCATGCAAATGTCTGGCGACAGTTTTTTGGGAGATCCGCATGCCAGTAGCAGCCATAAACTGATTTGCTACCTCACTAGCTGTGCTACGCCGGTGTCTTTTTGTTGACAGCACTATGTACCGATCTTCTGCAGGTGTGGTACTGCGAACACGACCTCCCACGTGACGTTTGCTACACTCTCCATTTGTTTGAATTGATTTCCAAAGCCTTGAAACAACACTGTGGCTGACGACGAACTCCCTGGCAACATCTGTTATTTTTCGCCCTTCTTCAATCTTGCCAATAATACGGCCACGCGTAAAATCGTCTAGGTGATGTCGGGAAGACATACTGAAAATTGCAAGTTCGTCAATTGACTCTTTCCTATTCAACTTTGCGTTTGAACAACAACGGTCAATACGCGTCAAATCCTTTATATCTGTTATCAGCGCTATTGACGTCACGAACAAGTTCGGCAATCCAAAATTTGCATACGCACAACACGTCTTACTGTATCCTGCACTTATGCTAATTTCCAGATATTCCTGCCTTCCATTTTATGGATGCTATCGTTGCTATTGTCATCCGTCCTTAGCAATTGTCCGGCAGTGTATTAAATATCTAAACATACCTATAAAAACCGTCAAATCTAAAATTATTCATAAAGATAGTTTTTTTAGAACATGCTGCATGCATTCGTCTACTAAACCGGTCATGAGAACAGATCATATGTAGACCCAAATAAAATAAATAAACTTCTGAGCAAAGAAAGACTTTGAAGAAAAAAATCATAGGTATTTCTTGGTAATACATTTTTAGTTTTTTGAATCAAAAATATATATGTCCCTAATTTTTTTATCACAAGTGAATAATATGTTACTTATGAAAGACAAGTTAGATGTTGGAAGTCTTCTGAACTGGTTGGAAAATCGAATTTCATTTCGTTAGTGCCTATAGCAGCAGGCTAAGCTATATAACTGGAGACTCAACGGTTGCGGAAAAGAATGTTCATGCTGGTTGTATTAAATTTCAAACATATAAGTAATCTCTTTTGAAACTGTAAACATGTGACGATCAAGTTACAGTTGAACATACAAAAACTTTCGTGGCAAATACAGTAAAATCTCAAAAATCCGGCATCGACGGGACTGGAAGAGTGCCGAAATCATGAACATTCTGTCCAAAAATTGCGTAACGGGCATCACGTAAAGCACGTATTTTCACGTAACAGGTAATTATAACGAAAATTTGCGCGTTTACGCCTAATTAGTATGCAGAGGGTAGATTGCCGATCACATTCTTTGCGATTTGCGAAACAAAATCGTTTCCGCGATGCAAATAACATTTGGCGAAAATATTGGAGATTAACATTTTGTACTTTTTATTATAAAACTGTCGAAAAATTTTAAATTTGGGGAATGGTTAGGCAAAAACTTGAAAAAACAGATCAACCACTAAGACGTGGCAATGTTTCGATTCGTCGCGAAAACGCGATGTGAATTTTACATCGAAGTTAAGGTTTTTCCACTGATTAAACTACAATACATCGCGAAGGCAATTATCGTTGTGCATTTTGAAGGCCGTTGTCATTCCATGATCGAATCCACATAATGTCACGAACAAGTACCGATCACCATCACACGTTCGTCACGCATTTCAAACCTACACGCCGATTCGTTGCCTCACGGTTCTGCGATACTTCAGCGCTGCCCAACGAGATGCCGATTTTGAAAACCCTCCCAGTATTACTTGTTGGCGACTATCGGCAATTCTCACGCTGAGATCAAAATATATATACAAAAACCTGGCTGATATCGGATTATCTAACGATGTGTTGTTGAGACAATACATCGGAAGATGTTCATGTTTATTGGGGAAACATCGGCAGTTCTCACAAAAACGAAATAAAAAAGGGCCGGATTTCAGTTGTCCGTTTTCTGGATACCGGATTTTCGAGGTTTTACTTCATTTGCAGCTGATGAAGCTACTTTAAATAATTTTCCATAAAGTTCGCAACTGAGCGAATTTGTTCGAAGCATTGTCATTTTCACGTAGGACTTCCGTCCACAGGGAGTAGATGTTAACAAGCTATTGTTTATATAATTTTTTATTTCAATATATTGCTGAAAAAAATAGAAAAATTTTATTTTCCTGTCCGATCAGGTCTTGAAACAGATATATGTATATAAAAACACTTGTGTACACGCCTCTGTTGAGCCCGTTCCACTTTTAATTTTATTCGCAACCATCGCTTTGTTGACTTTATTTTTACTCTTGGGGGAAAGTGGAGATTTTATTTTTTTGTATTTTCTTTTGAAGACTATGTACAGTTTGACACTATCTATGTTTCTTCTTGGGTGCGCCATTCTGACGTTTAATCAAACGTCAGAAGGAACAAAAGGAAGTTTCGGGCGCCATGGTATTCTGAGGTACCCAAGATTTCAGGCGCTTTGTGGTTAAAGGCTTATCCAAGACCGTACAGTTCACAGTGCGCTGTTCCAAAACCGCATACGCATTTTCACTGATATTTTAATCATTTGCACATCCTAATCTGTTTAACATATCCCTCAACATTGAAGCTAAAACCGACAGTCCATGATATAGAAATTGTCACACTTTTAACTTAGGAATATATACGTTGTGTACTTTTAACTTAGGAATATACACTTCTACACTTTTAACTTAGGAATATACACTTCTACACTTTTAACTTAGGAATATATAATTGTGTACTTTTAACTTAGGAATATATACCAGATGTGTTCGCAAAGATGTAATGATATAAATGCAGGAGGATTTTTGTGAGCAGTTTCGGCGTCATGCAGTAGTTCTTTGCATTAAAATTATTAATGCTTTCCTGTTCTCTTTATAAGGAGTTATTTTACCTTTATTTGGGCTCAATCGCTCTAGTTGCGTTTGTATTTGAACTTCGTGTGATCAAATAAAAACCTGTGTTTACAGCTCTTTAAATGTATACCTATTCTTACAATGTTTTCATTATGGATGTGCATACAAGCGAAAAAATGGAAACGGAACTTTCCATTTTTTCGCTTTCGTAGTGAGTACGCAATTCTTATTCCTTTCAAAAATTCGAGAATACCTAAAGAAGAACATATACATTTAAAAAAAATCTCCTTAATAATATTTTATAAATAAGTACCTATTACAATGTAGTTTGTAAGAGTGATGTTTCTTTATACATGAGACATTTTCTGATACCTGGTGAAAAAAATTACAGTAATTAAGTCAATAAATAAATAATTTAAATTACTGTTTTAAAATTTAACCGAATAATTGTGGTTTTTATGTAATTCTGCAAATGCGAATATGATTCGCTCTTCTCATAAGCTTTTCCGACTGCTGCACGTATCAAAATATACAAATTCGCACTGTTCTTTATTTATTAGCAACACTCTCCGCAAGAGCAAATGTTTGGTAGGCACTGTGTTTCGTGTACACTTAGTAAAAGCTGTCCTTTAGTTTAACATAAACTAGAAGCCTTCCATTCTAATATCACATGCTGTAGGAATGAAGGAGACGTATGAAGGCATGTACAAAATTCTCACTCCAATAAAATATAACAAGTTTAGGTGGTCAATTTACGGTTATTTGAAAGGGATATCACCCATACTCGGTCTTCAAAGTGGCTTCACTAAACTTTGTTGTATTCTTTGACAACGGACATGCTGGCCTGAACGAAACGTTTTTCATTCCTAGCAAGCCTCTAGTTAATCCCTCTGATGTTCTGCTTTTATCGCTTCATATCAAACTTGGGCTGATGAAAAACGTTGTAAAAACTATTGATAAATCTGGCCCAGGTTTCTTGCACTTAAATAAATCAGTTCCACAATTAAGTTCTGCAAAACTCAACGAAAGCATCTCCGTTGGTCCTCAGATACGGAAATTGTTGTGTGATGCTGTTTTTACCGAAAAGTTAAACGCCATGAAGATCGTCGCATATCAATATTTCAAATCTGTGGTCAAGGCATTTCTGAGTAACCAAAAAGAGGCACACTACAAAAAGCTTGTTCACAACTTTCTCAAGAATTATAAACACCTTGGGTGCTGGATGTCCTTAGAAATACCTTTCCTCTATTCACATCTGGACTTCTTTCATGACAACCTAGAAGCAGTCAGCAAAGAAAAAGAAAAAGGTTCCACCAAAATATTCGAACAATGGAGGATTGATATCAAGCAGGTCCCCTCAATGATGGTGATTACTGCAGAGTTTTGCTTAAAGAGGACAACACGGCACATAAAAGGGAAAATAATGTTTACTCTGTTTTGTTTTTGTGCTGTCTCAGAGGCAGGGATGTATGAATACGGTATTTACAGTATGTAACACTAATTCTATAGCCAAAAAGACACATAAATACTGTAATGCATTACAGCGTGAAGCTGTATTGTTCAACTGTTCATCTTGCATTGCATATATGTATCTGAAAATATAGCAAACGTTCATACACAAACCACTGTACGTGATGAAGTGTTTTTACAGTCATATTTGAATTCAGCATCCCGAAATTAGTTTAAAACACCTTATTTCACCCATGTTGTGAAAGCAAAATTTTAAAATGTTGACTAGTGTGATCTTCATTGTTTTGGTGGGAAGTAAAGTCAACCTTGATTTTTTAACAGACCGCTGGATCCTTTTAACTCTCTTTCCTCAGCATAGGAGCAATATATTCCGTTAAGAGGTTATGATTATCGGTCTTGCGGTATTCACTTACTACATGAAGTCATTATAATCTACATTCCTTAGCGGGGAAGTACCGGTCCCTTCATTCTCTATTAGAAATGTTATTATGCTGCATTCATAAGAAATCAAAGATCACTTGTTATTAAAGAAAGGTTTGCCTACTCCAAAAGAAAAAGCATGCAATTCTAACAGCCATTTTAAAAGAACAAGAGAAACAAGAAAGAAGCAAAAATAGTGTGATTCGATTTATTATATCGAATTAAGCGCGCAAGTGGGTGGGCAACTTATAGCGTGATCTATGACTGATTCTAATAAAACTGTCCGTCGTTGGACAGAGTAAGTACAGGGGAAACACGTGACTGAGGGTATGGTGTCAACAACAACAAACATATGATTGTTCTATTTAGAATCATCAAACTCCATCTTCTACTGCAGTTGCCAAAATTCCTTTACATTTACGTTTTCTTTAATTTTATACCATTCGTAAGGAGTAATTATTTTTACGTGTAAAAACTGGTGATTCTCTTGGTTTTTCTTTTGGCTAAATTGAGCAGAATCTGTCATGCTATGCTATGAACAGAACTTCCATTTATGCAAAAGCACGGATTTCAGAAACATCTTATATTCGGGAAAACTCGATTATATTAAGTTTGAGATATGAAGATACTTCGCTGAGATATTTAGTTATGTGTTTTTTTTTAGTCGTTGTGTTCGGCAGAATTATTGAGATCATCACACAACTCATGGGTTTGGATAAAAATTTACTTCACACCAAGTGTGTTTCCTTTATTTCGTGCACAGTTTATTAATAAAATAAACATTAACAGATAAGCAAAATATATCGGGGCGATGCTGCTATATGAACGGCAAAGCCAATAACTTCCTTGAAAGGAACTTAAAAGTTCCTTCTCCTATTTAAGAAGTTATAAACATTTGAGACATCATTTTAGACAACCAGTAAAGATGTCAGTAAAAATTATTTGCAGATACTACAATTTAAAAAAGTTCTTTAAACTTAGGTTTTTCGGTGATTGAAGTAGGAATAATGTGTAAACTGCAGGATTCTCTAATACCTTAGAAATAATCTTATGGCCGATCATCCTTGAGACATGGTATGGACTTTCATTAAAAAATAATTCGCGAACTCTCCGCTTTGAAACAACAAGTTACCTTTCAGAACTGTAATTTCGAATGATTCACGGAGTAATAGGGTATGCACCGCAAGCGTCCCTAATATCCGGTGATATAAACTTGACTTCCTAAGTGCACCTCTCCTCAGAGAAACCGATAAATTGTGCCAACAGAATGGCTCTTGTCTTTCTGGGTCTCACTGTACTGTATTCAGTAAGTAGGACCATATGTTACTGACAGCCGGCACTTTGATGTGTTACATATCTTGCAATTTTTTTCTTTTTGATAGGCTTTTCTCCGTTTCGGATATATTCTCAGTTTGCCGATTTTGTGTAATGAACAAAAATTTGAAAAGGTAAAAGTTGATTTGACATACAATATATTGAGCTATCGGATTGACCGGAAGAAATGGTAACATTACACGTTGTAAACAGCACTCTGAATGCAATAACCGTGGATTGCGTAAGACTCATTTTCTGTCATTATTTCCTCAGATCTTTTTTTCGTAAATACAAGCGGTTAATTCTTTAAATTGTAATGTGCGGCGAAACGTTTTGTTCGCAGACCGAATATTGAACCGCACAGGAGCACAAAATGCGAATCAGTTTTTCGTACGTGTTGAAGTTTGAGTAAAGACATGTGAAACCATCGTTACATAAATATAAACATTTCATTTGACTTCGTGCATTAAATATAAACATTCCGTTTGACTTCGTGCATTAAATATAAACGTTCCATTTGACTTCGTGCATTAAATATAAACATTCCATTTGACTTCGTGCATTAAATATACACACTCCATTCAAGTAACGTAAATATTTAAATAGCTTAATGTTTAAAAATTTTTCTCACAACCGAAGAAGTGATGACAACTGTAGGGAACTTAATTGACAGTTTTATGCTAACATGCTATTCCGTAATTCTTTTAGTAAACAGACTTCATGGTTGAGAAAGTAAACATTTTTTTTATGAATACTTTTGCAATTTATGTTACTTGCTTTACCTGAGTTTCTAATATATTATTTGATTTCACCGCAACGAGGAAAATAATGAGTTCGTACTGCCAAATATATATTATATTTCTAAAGATTTCATGAAGGAAGATCGAATTTATTCCATGTGAATTACAGCAATCATGACATTTTACTATACCGTAGCATTACTGCGTTATCTATCAGCAGTCTTTAACTGTACATGTTTTTTTCATTGTCCGTAATACTAATTAGCAACTATTTAAAAGCGTCTATTTATAATACACTGGCGTGCAAAAATTAAGGGCGAGACGGTTTTTCGAATGTAACGTCGTGCAGAAGTGCTCCACATCGACTCAAATCATACCATAAGATCCCCAAGATGTAAGAATATGGGACAAGTGAGCAAAACTGTCCAAACAAGGAATCCAAAGGCTACAAAGGCACTTTATTGAAAATGTAGCTTCGAGCGCAACTGGACAGAAGACAGAAACGTCAAATTCAATCTTTAGTTGGGGATATGATCACCCCTGACTGCGTTGCAGGATTTACAACGGTTGTCCATGGTGAAGACGAGGTTGTCAAGGAGCTCATGAAAGAAATACGGGATAACGCCATATAATAACATTTTTTGCAGATGACAATCCGATTATCGGCCTAAATGTGACAAGGATAGTAAGTCAGGTAATATCCGAAAACATGAAAATGTTCATCGTCCTGGAGCTTGTCTCGAAAACCGCGTCTCCCAGACAGCTCCCGGGTATGTTGTGCGTAACCGGGCGATATCTGGGAGACGCGGTTTCCGAGACCCGCTCAAGGACGATGAAAATTTTCATGTTTTCGGATATTATCTGACTTACCATCCTTGTCACATTTAGGCCAATTTTTTTTTATTTATTTATTTGTTTAACTGTTACAATAGAATCATTGAATAAATTAGTTTACAGAGTAACTTAAAGTTTGTAACAGTATGGGAAGCCTAAGAAAAGGCCTCTTTCAAGAGTCCAGACATAGCTCAGGCTCCCTGTAATCAATTGACAACAGTCAAGTCAATTATATAATTATACAGATGTTAAATTCTCTACATGCTCATATAACATTTTAATTTGAAAGGCAATTTTCTTATTGTTGAAGTATACATGATTTTAGTTTTTTCTTGAATAAATTGAAATTGTTAATATTATTTAATTCGTTTGGGAGTGCATTCCAGTACATTGGACCACTATATGTAATATTTTGCTGTGCCACTTGTGTTCTTGGTGTAGATACTTGTAAAGGCACTTTTCATCTTGTGTGATATAGATGTAATATTGGTGCTATTTTAATTATTTCAGTACGATTGTAATTATCTGATTTTATACGTTTAAACATAATTTTTCCCAGATTGAAGTTATACAACTGTTTAATATTTAATATCTTATATTTTTGTGGATATATGTACCTTAGAGTAACTAAAATTATTTATTTGTATAATATTATCCTTGTTATTATTAATTATTAAGATCAATTAATCTGATGTATTTGTTTTGTAGTATTTGAAGTTTTTGAGGTTAGTATTCGTTGTCTGGCCCCAAGCCAAAACGCAATAATTTAAATATGGATGAATTAAGGCATAATATAATAACATTGAGGTTTTAATAGTTAGGTTGTTTATCACATTACTGACTATTCCTATATTTTTAGATATTTTTGTTAGTAATGTTTCTATGTGTCTAGTCCATTTTAAATCTTTGTAAAGTGTAATTCCTAAATAAGTAAATTTATCTATTATTTGAATTATTGTTTTGTCTATTACCAATTCTTCAATTATTTGTAGAGGAGATAATTACCGAGTAAATATTACTGCTTTAGTCTTTTCTAAGTTTATTAGCATTTTATTTGCTGCTATCCAGTTAGAACATTTTTCGAGCAGTATATTTGCTTTATTGATCATTTCATCAATATGATTGCCATGAATTAGAATAGTTGTGTCATCTGCATATAAAATTATATTAGTTTCTTTATTTACATTGAAAATATCATTTATGTATATGTTAAATAGCAAAGGCCCAAGTATAGAACCATGATGAATTCCAGAGTTTATCTTTTTCTGTAGAGATGAATATTTCTCAATTTGTGTAAATTGAGGTCTATCTGTTAAATAGTTTTTAAGAAGTGTATAAGAGGTGTCTCTTATCCCTATATGCATCAGCTTTTTTAATAATATTTCGTGATTTAATGAATCAAATGCCTTTGTTATGTCTAAAAAAATTGCTAATGTGAAGCTGTGATTTGCAAGATTCTGTTGTATGTTATTTTGAGTTGTAAGTACCGCCACTTCTGTTGACTTATTTTGTTGAAATCCATATTGATACTGATTTAAAATTTTAAATTTTGTCAGATATAAAATTAATCTGGTACATATTCATTTTTCTAAAATCTTTGCAAAAGTAGATAAGTTTGCAATTGGTCTGTAGTTATTTATAATGTTTTTGATCCAGATTTGTGTTTAGTAAAAATTTTAGTAATTTTTAGTTTCTCTGGGAAAAGTCCTGTTTTAATTATGAAATTAAATATAAATAATAGGGGTTTAATAATAATTTCAGCTACGTGTCTAATAACTTGTGGGTGAATTTCATCATAGCCAGGTCCAGTATTTGTTTTTATATGGGTTAATTCAATTAGTAGTTCAGTTTTTGTTATTTCCATAAGATATATAGAGTTAGTGTAAGTGGTATTTTGTAAATATGATTTAAAAGGACTATTTTTTTTTTTATTTTTTTCATTTATAATTTTTGGGATTGAAATAAAATGTTCATTAAATAATGTAGCAATTTCTGTTTTTGTTTACTGTTTGCTTATTATTTTGATTAATTAAAAAGTCTGGGCATGCCATTTTGGAAGAGTTTCCCAGAAGAAAATTTAGGTGCTTCCATGTTTTTCGGGGCTGATTTTGGGAAATATATATATATGTAATATTTTTTTTGTTACTCTTATTGCAGAATTTAAATGATTTCTATCTGTTTTACAGTGATCAAAGTCTACTTGTAGTTTAGTTTTTAGAAATTTTGCATACAGTTTTTTTTTGTACGATTTATTAAATTGTTTGTGATCCATGGTTTTCTAAATTTTTTATTTTTTGTTTTAGACAATACAATCACTGGAAATGCCTTTTCATAGGGTTTCTTAAATACTGAAATAAACAAGTCATATGCAATAACTGGAGAGTCTATGCTATCCAACTCAACCTAGTTTATCTGACTAAGATTATTTTTAAAATATTCTAAGTTTGAAGTATTAATTTTCCTAATTTGGGAAATTTTGTTAGTTGTATTAATTTTAGGGTGATGAAAAGTATGTTTATATATGATAAATATTGGAAGATGATCACTTAAATGATATTCAAGAACTGCAGAAGTAAATGTAGAAGTTTGTAAGTTTACTATACATAAATCCAATATGGTTTGAGAGGTTGCAGTAATACGCGTTGGGGATAGAATTGTATTTTTTAATCCAACTGAGTGAAGAGTATGCATAAATTTATTTGTAAATGGATTAACTTGAGAAATATCAATGTTTAAGTCTCCCAACATAAATATTTTTTTTCCTGCAAAGTTAACATAGTTAGCGAGATTTTTTTTTTTTATTGGAGGTTTAACGACCACCGTGAGCAACTCAATGGGCTATAAGCAGTCGCCTGTCCCTAATTTAGGGTCACTGGTTCCAGGGAAGGGAGAAAGCCAGTGCCATTAGACAAACACAACATCCATGCCTGACCGGGATTCGAACCCGGACCCCTTACGGACGAATGATCAGAGGCCTGCGCCACCGGGGCGGCATTAGCGAGATCACTCAGTATCTTTAGAAATTCAGTTATTTCAGCATTTGGTGGTCGATAACATACATTGATGAAGTAAAATTAGTTTTTTATTGTCAAGATTTCAATATTTTTATTGCTAATAGTGAATTCAGGTACTAAAGAGAAGTATTCATTATCTTTATGTATGTAAATTCCAACCCCTCCCCCTTTTAAAGAAGTTCTATTTAATTTAAAATTGTTATAATCATTAATTTGTAAATTATATTCCTCAGTTGGAAACCATGTTTCTGTTATACAGATAATATCTAATTTTACTCTAATATGTTGTATTAAAGTTTCAATTAATGTAATTTTTTTTATTAATGATCCTGCATTTATATGTATTAATTTTAGAGTTGAATGTGGTTCCTTTATTAGAATCTGATAAAAATTTTCTAAAGTATATGTTGGGGTTGAGTTAGTTATTAGTGTATGGGTTAATCTGTTAATAATGGTACAATCCTCTGTCATTAGTGTTAGTTAGCACTCCGTCCCCAAACCCATTTCTAAATCCTCCTTGTAAAGCCAACCCTGATCACCAAACCCACATTTTTATTCCAATCAACTCAAGCCAGTGAGGTCACTTCAAAGCCATGTTGAACCAAATCATTCTCAATATAAATTCTTTTTTTTAGTTCATCTTCAGTCACCTTTATATACAGACCACCATTCCAGATCCAAGCATATTTAATTCTGCCCTGGTGAACGAGAGTTTTTGCCTGCCAGAAGAGCCGCTAATGGCATGGAATTAAATTTTCGTTTAAGAAAATTCTGGTAGCTGGCAAACTTGGATCCAAATCAGAGTTCAAGATGAGTGTTTTTCTCTTTGACATCCGTAGGTTTCTTACTGATCTAGACTTGAACTGAACAATAATAGCAGTCCCATATCTCGACGGAAGTAGATGGGCCATGTCAATATCAGATTGTTGTTGATCTTCTATTTTAAGTTGTTTTGCCAAAATATCTATATGTGAACTGAAGTCTGAATCATTGGCAATTTTTGTAAGATCAAGCCCATTAATTTCAATATCTCTATTACGATGGTATTGATTAAGCTCGTTCAGTTTAACTTTCAGTGAATCAATCTCCTGTTTGGTAACTTTATTAGTTCTGGTAGCAGTTTCTAGATTTTTTTGTAAGTCCCTATTAGATTCTTCCAATAAGTTACATTTAAGAATGAGACCATCATATCTGTTGATTAATTAGTCAACTGTAGATTTTATGTCTCTAAGTTCTGCCTTAAGTTCAGGAACAGTGTCTAGTTTTGAATTAATTTCCGTTAAGGCTAATTTCACAAAGTTCTCAAAATTATTGTTCTCACCAGGGAGAGTTGTTCCAATTGGTTTTTTAGTAGTACTTTCAGAGGCCTGGTTCCTCCTTCCTGTCATTGTACAATGAAAAGGAAAATAATTATATTCACTTTATAAAATATCTCTTAGACAGCAATATACCACATGAAGAAGGCGAGGCGTCGAGTGAATAGAAAGTTGATAATATTCCCTACTGTCTATATTTGAATGGTTAGTCACCCTAGGTATTTTAATCTCAGATTGAGATAAAACATATCAGGAAACGACATAAATACCGAATAGTCAGCAAATAGCACCAAACGTAATGATTTCAGTAATAGTTTATGATTCTGAACAACAGATGGCAGCACAAAACAAGTAACTGAAGGTAGCATTAAAGAGGAATATATGATAGTGAATAGTAATTATTCAGCGGTAATTCTAAAGAACCAACTTCCTCGAGACATATTTAGATATCAAACACTCAAAAGTACTCACGTTCCAGAAGTATGTGGCCTTTCCAATACTAATATCAGACACAATTCCTCAAGCTCTCGAGGGCACAGAGCATTGAAGGACACAGATTTATGAGCTAAACGAAACCCCTGTTTCAGGTTTAGAACTATTTCATTAACGCCGTGAAGCACAAGAAACCGTTATTTGAAACCCGTCCGTATAATATTATCTATTTACGCTGTGATAGACAATTAACGCCAAGAGCTCCACAAAAACACAACCCACTGACTACGTAACTTGACTTGATCTATGAGCTAAACAAAACCCCTATATTGTCATCTTCAAAAAATTTGTCAAGGAGATGTTGAGGCATCGCGGCCCATTCCTCTTGTAGCGCCAATCGCAGCTGCGGATTCGTTGCTAGCGGCTGGTGACGTGCTGCCAAGCGTCTCCCGAGAAGGTCCCACACGTGTTCGATAGGATTTAGGTTGGGGGATCTTGCTGGCCAATCCATGCGTTGAATATCTTCACGCTCTGAAAGATCTGCGACAGCCACTGTACGATGAGGTGCAGCGTTGACCTCCATGAAGACCTCCTCAGGATTCACAGCACCTCTAAACAGACCCACGTGAGGCAGGAGAACCTCGGTACTATAGCGGACACCAGTGACTGAACCACCTTGGAAGATGTAGAGATCAGTACGGCTACCAAGCATGATGCCGCCCCAAACGAGAACTCCGCCACCTCCAAACCGGTCCCATTCGATGATGTTGGAGGTGTGATTGCGTGTTCCCTGCTCTCTCCAGATGTGTATACGTCCAGAATCACGCGTCAGACTAAATCGGCTCTCATCCGTAAACATAACTCGACCCTATTGCTGATGTATTCAGTGTTTTTGTTCCTGGCACCACAGAAACCTCCGTCTCCGATGAGTAGGCGTTAATGGCACACACCATAATGGTCGTCGTGCAAATAGACTACCTTTTTGCAGCCTCCTGGTTACGGTAAAACGCGGTAACGGACGTCCAGTTGTCTGTTGCATGTGCGTTGTGATTTCTCCCGCTGTCTGCCGTCTGTCTCTTCTCGCCTGTAGGACAATCTACCTGTCGTCCGCCACCGTGGCTGCTCGTGGACGACCACTTGTAATATCTTGGACACCTATTTCTGTCTTTTGAAATGTTCTCCAAGTTCGTGAAACGATACTGTGAGCGATCCCGTACTCCTCGGCCATTCTAAACACACTTCGACATTCTTCCAGCTTTCCAATGACGCGACCTCTGGTAAAGTCATCTAGATTCGTTTACTGGATTGCCTGTTGGCCATATCACACGGTGGCAGCAACTCGACGTCGTTCAAACCGATGTACTTCGTGCAAAAGCTTTCACCAAATTGCTGGGCGTACACCGCCCGTGTGCTTTTACCCTTGCGACACTATCCCCCCCCCCTCCCCATCATGCTGCATATATTCGCATGCCCTATCGTACCGGACCCTATTCTATCTCCTGAGTGGTATTTCGGTCCGTTCTGCCTGCTCGTTTGGCGTTATGCTAATTTCTCCTCTTCGACCTTAATTTTTGCATACCAGTGTATAACCGGACACCCTCGTAATGTGTCCCGTGTACAGTACTTGTGAAGAAAATTACCCATCTACTTTGAAAAGTTACTTTTGTAGCAGGGGATGGAGAAGATCACCCGGAACTGTGATATGAACTTTAACATAGATGTCGCCGTCTATTGAAATTATGTGACCTACATATTCCCATTACAAAGCAGCAAAACAATGATAAAACACTTAGAGCAGTTTTGCCTTAATGAATAACATATCCTTTCGTGCTTGGCACATAACACTCACTTAGGTTCATTGGTAAACCTTTGATGTCTAGTGAAATGTTATCCTCATCGATTATTTGCGAAAATCGTATTTTTGCAGAATCGATTCTGATTGCGCACCATCGCTGCTAAAGTTGTGATAGCCTAGCTCTTTGATAGTTCAACTAACTATCCTGGTGATCTAACTTTGTGAGTGTCGCACACCAGGTCTTAAAGAACCCTTAGAAATATGAAGCTATGAGATTTGGGCTAGAGGGCCCGATAGGAAAGTGACTCGGAAGCCAAGTAGAAAGGGGGAGGAAAACGCCCTTGTTTATTACCAGGTGGACAGTATCCGGTGTCCGACTGCTTAACGTGCCCATCGGACGCACGGGGGATATTTAGTGGATTGAGCGATCGTATCGGCTGGGATCAGACAAATATGCTATTATCGATGGATCTCGAATTTTTCTTCATTGAATATATTCCTTGAAAACCGCAGTCCTGCTGTAATGTATATAACGAAACCGTTTGTAAATAAAGTGATGGACTTCATTCTGAGTACACGGAGGAGACTAAATCGGTTTCAGTAGTTATTCGTATTATTTTAGAATGCGATTTTTTTGTCAAAATATCAATTTTTGAATTTAGTTTTAATATTAGATGACTTACCATATTATCTGACTTACCATCCTTGTCACATTTACGCCAAAAAACGGATTGTCATCTTCAAAATTTGTACCAGTATACTCTCCTAAAAATATCTTTGTGGAACGTAGAAAAATTTCAGCAAATTATATATCTAAGTAACATGATGAGGGTCAGATAACTGAAGTCACAGCGTTGCATGTTATTTCATTTTGATTCTTGGGTAACTTTAGAATAACTTCCTGACTTTAAGTATGGAGAAATTTGCTCAAAAGGGTAATCTTGAAGAAGGGTGTTTTGAATGAAAATCTTTTTACAATATTTTATTATAAATATTTATTCTAATAAACAGCTGAAAACTGATTTAAATATATTTTCGTTTCTGAAATTCATAAGAATTTCCGAAATTCATAACTTTTAATTAGTACTTTCCAAATGTTTAACATTTCAATGAGAAGCTTACCCATTAAAAAATAACAATGGTACAGATACTGTTTATGGAGGCCTGCGTAATGCGTACAAAAGTTGCGTGAACATCCAGATCGATTTACCATGATACAGAGTAGCTAAATTTCCTTAGTTATTTAATGCAAAAATCCTAATTACAATATTTCTATCATTCTCAGAAAATGTTTATTTTCTTAGAAGGACTGATACAATGTAATCAGGATCTATATCTTCGAATAACAACGTCGAAATTTAAAAGACACTGCCATTAAATATAAGCGAAAAGCTGCAACAAATGTCCTTGGAAAACATCTCAGTTTGTTTTCAAAGAGTAAAGAGATTTGTTTGACATATTTGGCTTCATCATTTTATTGGGACCCAGTTTCTCCGTGATCTCCTGATTTTTTTTCTTATTCATCAGATCAGCATCTGGCTTCTGCACCGTGCTGGACACGTTTTCTACTTGTTTTACTATTTTGACTTTCTTATCAAATAATTTGATTTATTAGAAGCCACGTTGTTTTATTACCAGATATTTTAAATTTATTATCTACTTCTGTGGGAAAACGTCATCTATCAGTTCAATTTCCCAGAACGAGAGAATATACGCGTATCCAAATTATAAACCAAAGGAGCTGCACAAAAGTTGCAAATTTTTTGCTAGATGAACATAATTGAAAATCAGTTGACGAAACTCAAAGAAATCGATAGAAATCCGTAAATACTGCCAGAGAGCTCAATGTAGACACATCTTGGCAGATCTTTTGTAAAAGAAATACGTACTTATTTTATAATTATGTCGGTTCGTCCGATTGCGGACACCATATTTCTGCAGCTCTTAGCCCGGTTTGAAAAGGTATTTCTGCATCGGATGTCTTGAAATGTGCGAACTACGATCTTTGCTTTCTGGCCTTTTTTTCATGCAAAACTCGACGGCCAGAGACCATTGAAGCAGGGGCTGTTGAATTCAAGTGCATTTTATTCCATACGTATGCTTCTAAATATCCGATTAAAAGCATGTTTTTCTTCTTTATGGTGCCATGATTTGCAACGAAAATGTATAAAAAAAAGAAATGAAGCAATTTAGCTACAGAGAAAGAGTACAGCAGTTTAGCTAAAAGGGATAACTGAACTGTTGGTACTCCAGATCTTGAATTCCGAAAAAAAACCCAGCCAAACTCATTCAGCAACATTATCAGAAAAATTACTCTCAGAAACTTTAAACTAGAAAGCTAAAATCATTCCAACCAACCTAACTATTGCAAGTGTTATTTCCATTCTAAAAATTAACAAAGTTATTGAGAAATAAATGCGGTATGGTAACATATGCAAGTGGCGCCACCTTTTAGCAAATCTCAATGCAACTAAAGGAAAAGTTGTTTCTTTTAAATATATTTGAGATTAAACTTTATCAAATGTTAAATACACTTCGGTATAATATACAATTATTTTTTATCAACGTACCAATTTTCATCCTTGGTAATGCATTATTTGCGAATAAAACGTCAACAGCTGGTTTTACATGTGTATGACACATACACATCGACACATACATAAATTTCAGTACTGACTCGATGTGTATGACACATGCACATCGAGTCAGTACTGAAATGTTTCTAAAAATTAAGATTGTGAATCGGAAATGTCCGGAATTTTACGAGATTGAAGGGAAATTTTGAGCATCCCGTTAGTATATTATACTGACATACATAAATACAATATTTTAAACATAGTTCAAATTAGAAATTAATTTCTTCTATTATTTCCCCTCTGCTAAACGAACTTCGACACATTAGCAAATCCGTAATTTCGAAAAAAATATAGCAGAATGATACATTCGCTTAAAAGCAAGGATTGCATTTCTGTAGGTGTTAATGCATGAAATTGCTGCACACAAATTTCAGAAGCATGCGAAAGTTTAATATGGTTGTTCTCATTTTGCAATATTTGCTTCGGTTTCTTTATATGAGACACCAGTTCAGAAATCACAAGTAAACGAATTCAGAGAACATTCACGACTTTTCTACGTTCTCAACAAGTGACTATATCAGTAACGCAAATATGGAAAAAGTGCAATTTCCTTTATACATAATGTGCTAATCATGAGTAACGTTTTATTGCCCAAAAATCACATTTGACCATTTTTCTCATCACTGGACTGGAAATCATGTAGTTGAGTCATATTTTCCTGTCGTTTTTGGCTTAATCCACTCTTTTCCGAAATGCGTTCTGAGTTATCCAAAGACTTTGGCATTATGATGATGTAATTGATTATTAAACCCAAATATGTTCTTTTTTTTTTACCTGTATGATAACTTGATTGTCTAGAGTCTACAAGGAGCGCTTCCTTTAAAACAAGTGGAAATAAATATTCTAGTGAACTGCTGCTATGAATTATACACTTAATAAGCTATAGCAGTTAGAGTGATATTCAATAATTACATATTCCAATCGGTTGTTTCATAGCAGGGAACAGAGAAGATAGGTGTATTTCCTGCAGAAAAATCATGCACGTTTTATTTTCAGAGCCGAAAGGATTAGAATCATTATAAATTCAGTTGCACATATCTAATGGAGAATTTTTTTTACATCGGAACGATTTGGCACTCTGCCAAATTTTACTGGATAGAGTTTTGCTGGGATTATGAATTAAAGATTACTTATTGTGATTTCATAGATACAACTTTGTTTTTAAGTAAATATCTTAAAATATCCAATTAGAGTTCTTATTGTGGATCTTCCAGTATCCGCAATAAGAACAAGAGATCTTCAATAATTAAGCACAAAGTTTAGGTATTGAACAAGCAGAAAGATAGAGAAAAACATTAACAGTAATTTTTTCCATTCCATTTACAGGTATGATACGTTAATTATTTATCTGTGATGGTGATCACAATTCACAAGAAAGACATCATATAAAATTGTTTGCTTTTACAATAGTTAAAAACAATTGCCTATATGTAATCATTTTGAAACACATCCCTTTTCCTTTTCTATATCATAAACAATTTTTAACATTTATTCGGAAGTTGTTGTTTTCATTCACAGCATTGAACAGCTGAGGACATTTTTTCAGTTATAATCGATTATATTCGTTAGCATATCCGGTCGCTATCTGGGTAAAGCGGGTTCGATTCCCTCACCAGGACGACGAAATGTTCAAGTTTTCGGATATTATCTGACTTACCATCCTGGTCATATTTACATCAAAAACAGGTTGTCATCTTCAAAATTTGCATTGTATGGTGTAATCCCGTATTCCATTCATGACTTATCTGCTCCTCCGGGCAATCACGGGATAGGATTATTAACCTGTAAATTCGTTAAACATGAATGCCGGTTGCTACGACTAGCGAATCCTGTGATGGTTTTATTCAAATTAATCGGAAACTTTAAACTTGGTCGTCTTAGGTGGTGTAATGGTCAGCCTAACCTGGTGCTATTTGGACGACGCGGCTTCAATTCTCGCTCCAGAACGACGAAATGTTTAAGTTTTCGGATATTATCTGACTTACCATCCTTGTCATATTTACAACAATAAACGGATTGTGATCTTCAAAATTTATAATCGGTTATGTTTCCTTGAAAACCTCAGAAAGTGAAATGAGAAGCTTGAATAATAGATCGTGTACCTTATTGAAATTACTGATTTATCTAAATGAAAAACGAGCCGAGTTCCACACGCTATGAAAAAAAAACCTTCCAATGAGTACTTTCCTATATACACTACTTAAAAATATACTCTTATCGAACATACAAATAAATACCCAAGAAGTATTAGCCTGCGTTTCATGTGCAACTGATGTGTATGTGTAGACATCTCAGTTATGTAAACTGTTGCAGTTCCACACCGTTCTCATTAAACGTGTGGGAGGTGAAAGGGCAAAATGGATCAGCGTAATTATGTTTGGTCTCCATTACCTGTTCGTATGGGCTAATGCTTTGGTTGATCTTGAATGAAAAATCACGTGTCAGTAGTGCGCATGCCTGCGTGATGTCATTGGGAATACTACCGTCAAACGAGCACCTTTAGCAGAGATTTCATCATAAGGTTACGTACGACTGGTTGGTTCCTGTGTTGAAGGGCGAAGGAAACGCATCAGGTTGCCAAACATTTCTGTCGAAGATTTGAGAGTAATTGTAGGAATGTAAAATGACCTTCCGTGGTAGTACATGTGCACGTAGGTGGACTTTCAAAACACTCGATCCCGCATTTAACACCAATCAGTTTGCATCTCAGCAATCCACAGTAGAGGACATTTCACGTGGCGTTCAGACATCTAAGAACATCCTCGTATAGTTTACGGACTGTGAATCGCTGATTAGCTCAGACAGGTTTGCGATCTCACTTGACACTATGACAACAGCCACTGACGGCAGCTTGTCATCAAACAAGCTTGCAGTGATGCAAACATGTTGAATTCCTACATACAAATGAAACCAAGTTGTATATAAACAGCAGTTTTGCTTTTGCCTCGGCCCCACGGACCGTCGATTGAGAGTCGGGAGACAACGTCATAACCTGGATGATCTTGCCGTCATTCGTGAGCGACATGCGTTTCCTCATTTCTGATATCATAGTTTGGATAACTATCAATTATAACCGCAGCTCACCGCCGCTCGTACGCATTCTAAATAAACTCTCAGATCGATGATACGTCCAAAAAGTTCTATCAGGCTTTTTTGCCGTATCTCCTTAGTATTTCTGATGAACAATTTGAACAATTATTACCATTCCGCAAACTGCAAGTGTCAGCAGACCGTGCCTGTAAGTCATCCAGGAGCTGCACTGATTAGTTACATCTGCAGACCCCTATGCAATGCTGAATCATGGGTCACACATCTCAATTACACAATGTCAGCCACACCTCAGGAAACCGACTGGGATCTTTTTCACATATCATGCCTGCTAAAATATATTAGAAATCGTTTTATGGGATTTTCACCAATCATGCATGGTGCAATGTGATCGATTGTGCATTCAATCACCCAACTCTGCATCCTACGATCAGCGTCAAAGTACGTTTATGCAGCAGATATCAAGAACGGTATTAAGAATGACGGAATTAACTGGTAGAATAAGATTTGAAAAGCTGTACGTTCTCTCCTGGAAATACAGTTTAAGAAGGAATTTTCATGTTTTGGACAGCTGATGATATTTCAGTAATCACAAAGTCACCAAGTGACTTTGTAAATTTAACTGATTTACAAGAATCAAATGTTGAAATCACACAGTATGGAGAGCGCTTTGCTGTACGACGCTTTAAAGCTTCGTATTATGTCCTGGTCAAATTGTAGACATAAGGAATTGCTATTGGGAGAGAAAAATAAGAAGTTTGACTTGCACCTCCAAATCTGCAGGGGTAAGAAGTTGCCTTTTCAAAAAGAAAGCATTTTTATCCATTCTGTTTTGTTATATTTACTTCGAAAACAGTTAGTCATTGTTTCATCAATAGACCTGCTGCACATGCCTTGTTGTTGGCACTCTTAATAACCTAGCCCTTCAAGTTTTGCGCCCTTAAACGGGAATGTCTCAAATACACTGCCGGACAATTGCTAAGAACGGATGACAATAGCAACGATAGCAACCATAAAATGGAAGGCAAGAAAATGTGGAAATTAGCATAAGTGCGGGATACAGTAAGACGTGTTGTGCGTATGCAAATTTTGGATTGCCGAACTTGTTCGTGACGTCATAGCGCTGATAAGAGATATAGAGGATTTGACGCGTATTGACCGTTGTTGTTCAAACGCAAAGTTGAAAGGGAAAGAATCAATTGACGAACTTGCAATTTTTAGTATGTCTTCCCGACATCCCCTAGATGATTTTATGCGTGGCCGTATTATTGGCAAGATTGAAGAAGGGCGAAAAATAACAGATGTTACCAGGGAGTTCGACGTCAGCCACAGTCTTATTTCAAAGCTTTGGAAATCATTTCAAACAAATGGAGAGTGTAGCAAACGTCACGGGGAGGTCGTGTTCGCAGTACGACACCTGCAGAAGATCGGTACACAGTGCTATCAACAAAAAGACACCAGCGCAGCACAGCTAGTGAGGTAGCAAATCAGTTTATGGCTGCTACTGGCAAGCGGATCTCCCTAAAAACTGTCACCAGACGTTCGCATGAAGGAGGACTATACGCCCGCCGTCCTGTTGTGTGCATCCCATTGTCCAGACATCACCGTACCGCCCGTTTGCAATGGTGCCATCAACATCGCAATTGGACTGATAACGACTGGTCTGCTGTCCTCTTCTCAGATGAGAGTGGATACAGTCTATCGTCTGATTGTCGACGACAACTGTTCTCGCGTGATAGTGGTACTGCATATTGTCCAGCAAACATACAGGAAAGGGACCGATATCCGACATGTAGTGTCATGGTATGGGCTGGCATCATGATCAATGGCCGTACATCCCTCTATGTGCTTCCAACTGGGATTATGACTGGCCAACGATACATTAATGATGTCCTGCTACCTCATGTTCGCATGTTCCGTGGTGCTGTCGGTGATAGATTCATTTTCATGGACGACAACGCAACATGTCATCGAACAGTCACTGTCCACGAGTGTCTGGAGAGCAAGGATATTCAACTCCTCGTATGGCTAGCACGTTCTCCAGATCTGAATCCCATTGAAAATGTGTGGGATGCTTTGGGGAGGAGTCTTGCTGGTCGCCAATGCCCTCCAATAAACAAGGACACCCTCATCCGTGCACTGACAGAGGAATGGGATAAATTACCCCAACAGCTGCTTGATAATGTTGTGCAAAGCATGACACGACCTGTGGAATCTTGCATCGCCCTGCATGGTGGCCATATCCCGTATTGACATCTTACGCCGGAACGCCTGCGGACGGTAATTGCATTTTTTTCACGTTTACGTATTCTGCACAAAATGGCCTGTTTGTCCCTTGAACACGTTCCAAAGCCTTCTGAATTTCAGAGCACAATAAATTGTCTTTCTTGTAATGTCCTGGCATTCTGACATTATTTTATTTCACTTGGCATCCAACCACACTTACTTTTTTATGCGCTATATAGCCGTTTATGGTCCGTCCTTAGCAATTGTCCAGCAGTGTATTAACTGCTTTGAAACCAAGACGACAAAACAAAATGGAAAAGGTTGTCTCAAATTTCACGTTCAACCAGGAATGTCTCATATGTGAAGCTTTTGCTCATTTGTATTCATCTTCCATCAGGAAATTTTGCTTGTTTATTTTTATAGGCACAATTTTCAAGAATAGCCCCGTTTCCTGCGCATTGCAGATGTGCCGTACTTCATAAAATTCATGTCTTTTTAAACTTTTGTAACAATCGTTTGTTTGAAGTTGAATGGTTTCACTTCACCATAAATTTATTTTAAAGAAATACTGCGTAGGGATCTATCAGTTCTGTCACTCGTATGGAGCTGGAGTCTTCTATTCCTGGTTCCTTAGTTACTCATTATTTTAGTCCTACGATCACTGTGGACTTCCCAAAATCCACATAATTCAACCAACATTTATAAGTGGATGTGTGTGTGTGCTAGTCTGAATGACAATAAACATGTATTGCTCTAAAAATAACGTTTCCAATTACCCGGTTATAGCAGTGGAAATCGTATCTGAGGGAAGAAACGAAGCAAGTTCCATACTGCGAACACATTTAACAAAGGGTTAACAACTCATGTTGCTGGTACACTACGTACCTGAACTGACGAATAGCACAATACCAGAATGTTACACATTTCCAGCAAACATATTATATATAATTTATTTTCTAAATAAAATTCTGAAATCTAAGTTGCGTTCATTGAAGTAAAAAAAGCAAATTGAGATAATATACACTGACGGAAAAAATATCCTAACACCAAGAAGGGGTTGTGTTAGATAAACGACAGTTAGTAGGCGGTGAAAGTACATCTGTAAGATGACGTCAATGCAAATTTCGCGCTCGGCGCATGCGTGTGGCGCTAGTAGGGTCCCTCGGAACATGAAAAGCAGGTTTGTTGTAAATACGCGCTGTAACGTTCGTGAGCGTTGGTTATCCTTGAGATTCGACGTAGGGTGTTGATGTTACTTAAGAATGCCTTTAGGAAGACAAAGAATCCATTATGAACAGCTGACAGAGTTTGAACGAGGTCGTGTAATAGGGCTACAAGAAAGTGGATTTTCTTTCCGCAATATTGCAGAACTACTTGGCAGGAATGTAGCCACTGTGCATGATTGTTGGCAGCGGTGATCAAGGGAAGGTACTGCCTCAAGAAGACCGGGTTCCGACCTGCCATGTGGCACTTCTAAGAGGGATGACCGCCGTGTACGGCGTATGGCCATGGTACAATCCGAGCTGCAGTTGCCACCGCAGTGACTACGGCGTATGGCCGGCAGCAATTCGAGCTGCAGTTGCCTCCCCAGTGACACAACGAACTGTTACAAATCGGTTACTTGAAGGACAGCTCCGAGCCAGGCGCCCTGTAGAGTGCATTCCACTTACTCCAAACCACTTCCGTTAGCGAAGTCAGTGGTGTCAAGCTAGAACTCATTGGAGGACGGAGTGGAGATCTGTTGTGTTTTCTGATGAAAGCCAGTTTAGCCTGGGTGCCAGTGATGGCCGTGTGTTGGTTAGAAGGAGGCCAGGTGAGCGCCTGCAACCAACCTGTCTGCGGCCGAGATACACTGCTCGTACACCTGGAGTTATGGTCTGGGGAGCAATTTCCTATGACAGCAGGAACACTCTCGTGGTTATCCCACGCACCCTGGCGGCACAGTTGTACGTCGGTCTGGTGATTCAAACTGTTGTGCTGCCATTCATGAACAGCATTCTAGGGGGTATTTTCCAACAGGATAACGCTCGCCCGCATGCTGCTGTTGTAACCCAACATGCTCTACAGAGTGTCGACATGTTGCCGTGGCCTGCTAGATCACCAGATCTTTCACCAATCGAGCACGTATGGGACATCATTGGACGACAACTCCAGCGTCACCCCCAAACAGCATTAACCGTCCCTGTATTGACCGACCAAGTGCAACAGCCATGGAACTCCATCCCACAAACTGACATCCAGCACCTGTAAGACAAAATGCATGAACGTTTGCGTGCTTGCATTCAACATTCTGGCGGTTACACCGGTTATTAATGTACCAGCATTTCACATTTAAAATGGCTCTTCTCGCGCTCACAATAAACTGTGATCTTGAAACCTTAATCGATTAAATATGTTACCTATACAAATGTATTGCCGCCATTTCATTCCTCTACAACTATTTTTTCGTGGTGTTGGGATTTTTCTTTCCGTCAGTGTATTCCCGTTACTTGAGGTAAGAAAGTTTACAAAATTCTTTAATGCACCTCAACATATTCTAATCTGTAAAATTTTTACGAAAAGTAACACACTGGAGAAAAATTCTGGGCATTGTTGTGAATGATATATTTTCGTACCTACGTATTACAGTTTTCAATACAAATGACATGAAGGTCATTTTATACTGTTAGGGCAATATTGTCACTGCTGTCTCATAAAAATGTGCAATTCAAAGCAGAAAAACTCAAATCGAACTACGATATGTATCAGCAGCTAGACCAAGGTACTGGATGTTAATGATTTCAGTGGTACATAAGCAAAATGAATAGAATATACTTCAATAACTGTTTCTTGTTAATGCAGGAAGTGTATCATTGCTAGTGAGCAACCTTGTCCCCCGTAGAAAAATAGGTAACTATTTACAACTGCAAGGCGTTTTGTTAAGCAAAATTGCAAGAATTCCGCAAGACGAATGATCTTGTCATGATACTTCCGTCAGCTCCGAAAAATGAAAGAACACTAATACAGGTATAGAGGCTGTCTGATTCGGAGGTTCGCACGTTTCGACATGATACGTCTGAAGCCCAACGTCTCTTAAATGAATGGGAAACTTGCACCGTAGAGCGTTGTTAGATTTTTGACCCTCATACCAAACACTGGCGCAAAACTAGATATCTGTCTCACGTAGCACTCCTCCGAAATCTGTAAACAATATCGTTTGCAGCATAGATATCTAAGCTCTTGCTGTCCTTTGCTGGAACTCTCATTAGCCTTATAAATCAGACGTACTGGCGTTGCATGACAAATACGATCACATAGCCTTTGCACACGACGGTGGGTTTAAACTAATGAATTAAGATGAACTGACACAAGTATGTAGGTGCTCTGACGAAAAGCTTTGTGTTGAGTGCATTAAGGAATGCTACACTGGCGGAAAGTGAAAAAAGAACACCAAGAAGGAATTGGCGGATGATCATGAAATTTACATATGTTAATGGTGTCAAGTTATGTAGGTGTGATGTTAATTTCGGGACCAACCGGTAAGCGCTTACGCAACAGCACCGCATAATATGAAAATTATCGTTGGCGGTATTTAAGGAGTACGGCAAAGTGAATGTAATCAGTCGTCGGCGTACGGACACGTGCGAAGACCCTGAAGAAGCTGCAATGCCTGGACATGGAAGACGTGCACTATTTCAGCAGTTATCGGACTTTGGGCGAGGTCGTCTAGTCGGACTCCGCGAGGCCGGGTGGTAGTATCGTCGTATTGCGGAACGAATTGAACGGGAAGTATCAGTGGTGGTACGATGATAGCATAGATGGTCCGAGGAACATTCCCACACGAGACGACGTCGAACCGGGAGTCACAGACCGACTGATGAGCTCAGCGATCGACGCATAAGAAGAGTGGCGTTGTCAAGCAGATCATCCACCGCGACGCAAATCCGAGCTGCCGTTGCACCTGAGGCGTCTCTGCGAACAGTCCGCAACCGTCTACTGGATGCAGGACTACGTGCACGTGTGCCTCTGGCATGTGTACCTCTGACTCCAGCCCACCGTCAGAAACGGCTGCAGTGGAGTCGCCAACGTCTGCACTGGAGAACGCAATGGCGATCTGTCGTGTTCAGCGATGAAAGCAGATTCTGCTTGGGAGCCTCTGATGGCCGTATGCGTGTTTGCAGACGCACAGGGAAGCGTCTCCACCCTTCTTGCATCCGCCAGCGACACACAGGGCCAACACCGTGTCTCCTGGTGTGGGGAGCGATCAGCTATCACTCACGTACACAAATACTGTTTGTACCTGGTACGTTAAACCGCACCTTCTACATGAACAACATCATTCAGCCCATTGTTGTGCCTATTGTAAGGTCGGTCCATCGTGGCGCTTTCCATCAAGATAACGCACGCCCACAAACGGCACGTGCAACGCAACATGTACTTCAGGCTGTGAGACAACTTCCATGGCCTACACGTTCACCAGATTTGTCCTCCATTGAGCACGTGTGGGATTTTATGGGACAACGAATTATCTGGTCTCCACGGCCAGCCACGACCATCCCCGATTTACGCGTCCAAGTTAAGGATGCTTGGAACTGAGTACCACAAACTTACATCCAACATCTGTACGACAGACTCCATGCCAGAATTGCAAAGTGCAAAGTGGACGCAGTTCATGGCGGTTCAACCTCGTACTAACCATGTTACATGGAAATGTTATTTTTCAGTTTACCAGCAAATAGAGCTGTATTTTGCCATAATGTTTTGACCATGTTATCCTCTGTATTCCGTTATTATGCTGTAAAAATTTCGTTGGCCTCAGACGTCTCCTTCTTGGTGTTATTTTTTCACTTTTCGCCAGTGTATTTGACGCCAATACAGAGCCTTGTGGTGTGAGGTGCTATTCGATTGTTTTCTTGTTCACATTTGATACGCAATCCCAGGATACTGAAATGCCAGTTGTTCGTCAGTGACATTTGGACCCCAATAAAGTCATGTATCTGAAGGTGGATTCTTGTTCCCCCTTTCAACAGTATATCGAACGGAAACATGCGGTGCATAATATGTTAGATATCCTGGATGTTCGTTGATTAGTTATCTAACAGTAAACAACGATACAGACTCTATGACTACATGCACGTAGGTTTCACCCGAACTATATAGAAATAAAATCGGGATTTTCCGAGACGTTACCCCTGTATGCATGCAGCAAAGAGTCGGGGATACAGACATGCTCCGAAGATTTGTGGATTGTGGCAACGTTGAACATACAATATCTTAGGAACACTGCTAAGAACACAGTGAGAACTGCGTGTGTCCGAAAATGGGAAAAGCGATTGCACTTGTGAAGAGCGTAGACTATAAAACTGGGCCTGTGTGCAATTTGAACTTCTTTTTCCAAATATGTTGTAGAACATCAGGAAAACGGATAGAAAAGTGAAGTTTTATATCTGCCGTATGTTGCTTGCTCACGGATATCCTGGGGCTCTCCTATGGACAGTTGATTAAAGACAGCAGGGCAAAATATTCCCATTTCCTAACGCATTGTTAGCCCATCTCAGTAGTGACATAAAGTACGTCTGTAAAATTATCCTAAAAACCTGAACTTCCTCCCAAAACATAAAATTCCGCAGATATGCACGCAAACAACTTCTATGGAGGTACTCCTTGTGAGCTCCCTAGTTTAGCAACTACACCACAATCGGGATCTTCTGTAAGTATTCCCCAATAGCAAATTACTGCTGTACGGACGAACGCACTATATCACTGATTCTCAGTAGACGGACCGCGGGACAAATGCTGCCCGCGAAGGCTGCCGGTTGGGTCCGCGGTACAAAATTAGGCCGAAAAAAATGTATAAAATACACAGGCCAAAAGAAAAAAATAATATTTATCAAAACCTGTAACATAAAACAGGAAAAAATATTTTTGTCTGATTTAGTTTAGTGACTGAGTTTAAAGATTCCAGAATGTGCACTTAAACGTGAGACATGATAAACATAATAATCGGCAATGTTTTGCGGAATTTTCTGATGCCCCTAGGCAACCCTCTGCTAGGAGTCACTGGAGAGAGGAAGGTGGAATCGATATTCATGTGTTCGGATCTCCGCTCGAAACGACGTCCATGAATTCACCGGAGTTTCCGACTTACCCGTCCCACGGTTCATTCTGTGTTTATATTGAAGTAAATTTTTCCGTCATTTTTATCCGCGCCGGGGTTCGAACCCGGATCCCCTCATTCCGGAATAAGTCACTCTACCAATTGAGCTACGCGGACGTTTTATTCTGATTCCTATCTGCCTTTACGTCGTGTCTGTCCTTCCAGGTACGTCACATCATCTCCCCCTTATTTATTTTTTTCTTTTTTGTCGAAGTGATTCTCTGATATTTCCTATCTCGCGGTGTGGAAATAACATCACACCATGCGAGATTTTGAACGGTCGGGTCATCCGGACAGTTCGGGCGCCATTATAACGAAGTAAATTTCTCCGTCATTTTTATCCGCGCCGGGGTTCGAACCCGGATCCCCTCATTCCAGAATAAGTCACTCTACCAATTAAGCTACGCGGACGTTTTATTCTGATTCCTATCTGCCTTTATATCGTGTGCGTCCTTCTGGCAGGTACGTCACATGTTGAGCTACGTGCAGTACCGAGCACAACACTTCTAATTTTCAGATCCTTCGAAATCTCGTTATCAACGCTAAACAAAAGAAATGTTGACAGTGAAAATCGTGTGTTTAATAGTGACTAGACAAAGAAGTATTTGTTTTCTTTTTACAACAAAGAAAAGGGGTTACTCCTTTATGCCTAGTGTAAAACGAAACTGTGTCTATATGAAAATTTTCCAATATGAATCTCCACTTCATGTCTACATATGCCAGTTTTAATCAGAAATTTTTTTATGTATCAGACAACAGGAAACTGAAATATCTCATTAATATTCTCAATAATTTTGTGCTGACTAAATTTAAATTTAAAATATTGTGTTTGTAATAGTAAGGTTCAGTTTATAATTTTCACATCACTTTAATAAATCTGAAAATAAAAATAATGTGTATATGAGTATCAATATGATATGTAACTTACATTTACCAAATTAAGTCTCACACTTTCTTGAGCGGCTCTACGAAATTCATTGTGGAACCTGATGAAAACTAATTAGGAACCAATACCCTAAATGCTTCAAAATTTTTTAAACACATCAGCATCTGAGTATACCAGTTAGTGTATCACACGAGCATATTTGAACTGTTCCAAGAAAAGAATACAAATAATAAATGTTATAATATATAATTTCCCTTATAGTATTATGGTCATTAATTACAGCAGTTGTTTATAGAATCAGAAAATGTATTTTAGTAAAAATTATCGATTTGAAATGCTCTCCACAATCACTTTTCTATAACCTTTATATCTTCAGAAAAATTACATTGTATTAATTCTAGTTATTCAGTTCTCAGCTAGCTTTTCAATTTTACTTATGTTCGCATTCCACTTGTAAATGGGTTCTCCTATTTTAAATGTCAGATTGCTTATGTATCGCATCGTGAAAAGGAAGATTCCTTTCTGATGAAATACAGCCATACTTTACCACTTAAATCATAATATAGTGAGGGTAATTACACCGGTGTTATTTATTGAAATTCAAATCACGCCATTTCACGTTTTAAGCATCACAGTTGCGAATTGCGCAAACTGAAAAATGAAAACTGAGAACACCTGCTCTCTGGTGTTCTGTTGAAGAATGTGTGAGCCACAGTTCGATTTGCAGAAAATTTTGAATTAGTTGACTTCGTACAGTTCGTTCATTTAAAATAACGTCTTAGAAAAATTTCTATAAACGCGAAATCCTAACATTTATTGTATTATTTTTTTGCCGAATCCTTTTTTTTAAAGAACCAAACACATTAAAAGTTATATTGAACCAGAAATTGTTGGATGCTTTTATCTGACTTCTAGTACTCTTTCAACACTGTTTGTTCTCAATGAAATTTTACTACGAACAAATTCCGTCCATTCAAAGGTTCTCTGTGTTAGTCATTTGGGGGACCACAAAATTAGTATAAGTGACATTCCGTACGGCTTTCCAATTCGTAAATCAAATTGAAAACACTACATATAGTTGACATTACAACCAGCAGTGCTATTAACATCTCGTTCATTATACATTGTATAACTGTATTCAAAAACGACACACATTGGGACTTCGTCGATTGCGAACTTGCTCTTGTTAGATCATCATCATCGTCTGCCATTATCAATAAACTGTTGTAATGTAGTTTCACCATGATTTTTTTGCAAATTTTTAGTTAACTTCAAACGCCATGTCGCTTCGACGTGCTTCTCAATTTCAACCAAACATCTTCCACATGGCCTTCCTCCTGGCATCTTTCTGTGCCTTGGTATTAGTTATAATAATTAAGTTGTCCAACAATGGTCACTATCATACTAGTATTATATTGAGAAATTTTACCTTCACTTGTCCTTTTCTTGATATAATAAGAATGCAGATGTGTATGTTTATTTAGCAGTTCCCAGGCTCTGGATGTCTTCTTCTACAATACTTGATGTCCATGCTTCAGATCTTTAAGTAAAGACATGCACTGAAGATGGACAATTTTTGATTGCGCATACAAATATGCATAAATTGTCTGAATATTTATTCTTAAAAAGTTAATAAAATGTATGAGTAATAGAAGGTTTCTAAATTGAAGTGATCTTACAAAATGTTTTGCAGGTATGACCGAAGAGCTACAGTTTTGTTTCTTTTTAAACGGAAAAATCAATTTCATTTTTATTTCTTTGGTAGCCATTTTTGTAGGCTTTGACAACACAGTTGATTAGCATTTTTTTATTTATTTCCTGGAACAAATATTTGCATGGGAACAAATTATTACCGTAGGAATTAGAAAGAAGTTGGCTTTCTTGGGAAAATGTAGCATTTCTTAATTAGTAGTGCTACATTTTTTACTGAATTTGAATTTGCAGAAAGGTACAGTTTTTAATTTGAAAAAAATTACTTATAAAATTTAAAATGGGAAAAACATGCTGATTTTCTTATGGGCTGTCATTCAGTACGTTTTGGTGCTATGTGCTCCACAAAAAGTATAAAGGTTGTACTGTACGATATGACATATGGTGATGTTGCTCATGATTTTAAACCGCTGTCTTCATTACCAGCAATTTTAAAGAAATGATACACTGGTTGCGTGGAGCCCTATTACATAATAAACTTGCAAGTCTATATGCTTAATAAGTGGAGTTTTGTGTAAATTGACAGTATTTGGATTTCTCCCAAAATCATATGTTGAGAACAATAACAGTGAACTACAAGTTGGTATATACTCTAGGTTGGACGGAAAATATGGATTATATTTGAGAATAATTATTTCGGAAAGTACTTTCAAAATAAATAGACCACTGACACTTATATTCAATATTTCAAGTTTTAAAATGAAGATCACAGTACCTCATGTCTGTAGCATTTTCTGTTTGACAGAAAAGCCAGAAATCCACAAGACATATATGTAAATGCAAATTTTTCAGATGTAAGAGGTTCTTTAATTAATAAATTCAAATTACACGAGCCAATGTAAAAATATTTTATGAACTTCGTAGTGTGGTAAAGTGTCATTTCAATCAAATGTCCTTTTTGGGGTGTAATTTATTCTGTAAGTGATGTATCAGTACGACCTAAGTGTATTTTCCGTACTTGACAAAAGCTTCCGGTTGTGCGAGCTATGTACTCGTAATGTGACATGCGGTATAGCTGTATTGGCAAAACCTTCAAGAAAAATATTCAGCGTAATTATTTTCTTCACTTTCCGAATAGTGCAAAAGTAATGTGTCTTCCAACGGAAAGTTGAAATCTCTCTAATATGAAAAAATTATATCTATGTGTATTGTTACAAGACCCAAACTACTGATCCAAATTTAACATACCTTGCCGTTTAAGCAATGGAATTATCTAAATGAAAACGTATTCCAGCAAACTGTATTGTTTCATCGGTTTAAATCTTTCATACAAAAATTTCAGCTTCATGACATATTTGATTACAAAATTCCGTGCGTGCAATACAGAATGAATAGCAAATACAAATATATATATTTATAATATTATTGTGTGTATGTGTGTGTGCCAGGAACTGAGAAAATTATTTGGAATTGAAATTTAAATATAACATCAAGACTCCAATATTTCTTGACTCTGTGTCATTCTCCATCCGGGGAAGCAAAATTAATGGTGATAACTACAAATTCCTCATATAAAATATAAATGAAGAGAGGAATGAATGTCCATTTTGCACATAATATATGGAAATTTGTTTTGTACTTGTGCACATGAGCCTTAATTAAGGTATTTTTTGCCACAAAATATGAGAACTAGTAACCAGAAGACAACATTTCAATATAATATGTTGACAACATTCATTGTTGTTCTGAATGGTTTCCATTACTTTTCGCAAACATATTTCCCTTTTCACTTTCACTTCATGAAGAATGGCGATATACACTGTGTGATCACTGAATTATGTCCACCGACTTCATACTATCTAGATTTCCTTTTCGTACTCTGTATAACTGCTATCCGACGTGAAACTTATTAAATAAGGTGCGTAAATCAAGTTAGAGGTATGGCCAACCAATGTGTGTATAATGTTACCTTCAGTGCGGATATGGAGATAATTGGTGCATCCAGACGCCTCATACGCTGTTCCATAACGTCCCGCAAGTGCGATACGTGATTGATATGGGGTGAGATCGGAGACATATCTTTATATTGCGAAGCTAAGTACATGATACGGCGCACTCACACAGTCATATATACGCAGTATGGCTAGTCACTGGAAAATTGACTGCCCGGAGTTGGTCTAACACTTGAACAAAGTCTGTGTCCCTGTTTTCTGCTACGTGATGTCATATCCTTGAACTTGACTTCGGAATGGTTATTTCCATGATCTTGGGTGCGGAGAGATTGTTTCTATGGTATTCACTAGAGCGCTTTGGCGCTGTTTGTAATTTCTTACTAAAATAGTTTGTGCGCTGTTCTATAAAAAGCCCTCCCATCCGCAGCAGAGTAACTAATAAGTATGATTGGAGAAATCCCCTCGATGTTCTGCTCTCTGTTTTAACCTCGATACTTAAAACGTCGATACCTACAAAAATTTCAAAGTGTCGTGATCAATTTTGAAACCTGGTAAATAACATTTTGCACGAAAAGTAAATGCACTTTTCGTTGCTTAATTACAAAGAGGAAGGGAATATCTTTCTGATGGCCACTTTTGTTGATGAACCGTTGGTAAAAAAATTTCCTCGATCGTTCGGTAGCCAATACATCGAAAAAACATCGAGGTATCCAGAGATATATCGAACATTTTAACATATATTATTATTTATTTGATGTCTAATTGGTGATTAATCACCCTTACATTGAACAGAGATTTTACTCATCAATTGCCCATTTACTGCTGCAGATCGAAAAGTAGGAGTTCGTGTTATTAGCCAAAACAAAAAAGGTTTTCACTACATTGTACATTTCCACAGATGTTGTTGATGCAACAAAGTTTTGGAAATGAGCATCCACCGATGTCCAAAATCTAATTTTCTCAGGGATATGCCCATCCCAACTGAGGAAAGGTTTGTTGATGATGATTTCCATTTTACTGCGACTCACACTTAACGATGCCTTTCACACTTTAATTACGCAAAATACCGTTTTATAGACATTGCAATTTGTAATCGGCGGCTGCGAAAATATAATTTATTATCTAAAGAAATTACTTAAATACAATTTTTGGATACGTTTTATGTTATTTAAGAATACATGTTAACCACTTCTTCTCAAGGTAATGAGAAACTTTGTAGCAGATGTTTAGAAAATACTCCGCGAATTATGAATACTTAATGACTAACGAAACTAGCAATTCTTTTAAATTAGGAAATATAATAATGTGAAACACAAAAGAATTTACTACCGATATCAGACCAGTACGTTTTCTCTCACGGGGATTAACCGCTTCAGTCTAAATACTCTAATTTTAAAGATACTGTGAATCACGCCATGCGAGTCCGAAGCAAAATGTCGAAATCAAGATAATCCTTTTGGCAATTTTTTGGGGTAACTTATAAACCCGAACAACGTCCTAATTAAAAAAAACTGTACTAAAATTTTCTACAGCATATAAAACAAACAAACTGAAAACTATACGAGAAAAAAGGTTATTATTGTCATATGAGGTCCAAGGGATAGCAACTTAAATGGTAAGAAGATCGTCACTTGGAAAGCGTTTAGTCTTCAAGCCAAAGTTGTTCACACAGTGCTTAAGAAAATCAAATCAGAAATACAAAATTGTTCACAAAACTGTATGCTCAATGGTGTTTTTTTTTCATTTCGTAAATTATTTTACGAACGCGTATAGTTGTTACTATGTTATTGGCATTTTTAATGCATCATGTCTAGTTACTTTTGTCATATACAGCAATCAAAGTCGCTGAAATTTAAAGAAACTAAATTTGATTATTCCATGCCAAGCTGATAAAATACTTTTTCGCTTCCACGCATCTCTCTTTAAAGATAACAGTTTTTTGTAGAAAACTGCGAAAGAAATCATTGTGTCTAGATAAGGTGTCAGCAACTTTTTAGTAGTGTTGCGCCGAAATAATGTTGCAAAGTTACTCAGAGTGCCAACTTAAGTCCACCAAATTGTTCAGGGGTCGTGAATCCGCATGGCTTCCCAACGCTTTCGGTGTCTTGTCGAGTCCATGCCAAGCCGAATCGCCGCCGTCATCAGGACGAAAGGTGGTGCTACACTTTACTAGACAGGTATATTTAATTCAATTGCTCTTCAGTGTATATATAAATGAAATTCAAATCTATTTTACAGGCCATTAACAAGGAAACAAGTACTCTCAACGAGGATATTATGTAAAGGCTTTCGCTTTGCATAGCACAAGAATTTAAAAACACGCATTCCGATTATTACGCAGTTTATGTCTACTAGTTTGTGCACTTTCACTTTTAGAGTAGACCGTTATTTTTAAATTTATGAAATACGATTTGAATATTATGTGACTTACTTCTCCATTATGCAGTTCTGCAAGAAATCGATTTCTGTCAATCATTTAAGTTCAATATCAGCAGTTGTTATATTTGAGCTGATCGTTTCCCTGTACATCATGAGTCTTCACAATAATTACCTTCCGAATTTAAAATTTAATGTGCAGATCATAATGCCAATGTCCGTTACTTCAGTTAGTTTGAGCAATGAATTTTCTTTAAACGCAAGCTAGAAATTTCATTGTCTTTCGATTATTCTGTAAACATTTTTATCACGCTGCCAAATGTTTTCCGAACAGGGTGCACTCATGTTTCTTTCAGCATGGCGAGAGCCTTTTCACTCTGCGGAACAAATATGGACACTACAAAAAGATACACCAAGTGTCAGAAAATTACGATGACATGCCTAATATAATGTTTGACCTAAACTTTTCGCGAAAACACGTCTTGCCAATCCAGGCTTTTGCGCTATAAGTTTTTAAAATTGTTTTTTGCATCTTGGACCAAACGTTACAAACAAACAGATCCTTTGAATCTTCTAAGTTAAGTGTTTCAGCCTCCACAGGTCGGATTTGCTGTTCCAACAAAACAGACCGATGTTAGAGGGATTGACGCCTGGAGAATGTGGAAAAAAGTGTCATTCCTTGACGCATTTCTCATGCTCTGCGAGACATTCTCTAACAAGGCGGGCATTGTGGCATGGAGCATTATATTTCTGAATGATAACGTTACTAGCACCGAATACCATTGCCATGTAAGCATGTACGTGTCCAGCAATTACGTTTCGGTGGGTGACATACGTCATAATTTCTTGGACATGAATGGCAGCACTAAGGGATTCCCAGCAGATCGTTGACCAAAACATTAAACTTTCCCTACCGGCTTGTTTTCGTTCCATGGCACATCCCGGCTCCAACACTTCTCTAGGTAAAATATTCATGAAGCCAAACAAAGTAAAAGCTAACACAATGGAATTCACTATAAATGACCAAAAAAAATGTTTGATGTTCATTGAAATGTAAGAAAGTTCAACCTTACAACGTTTTTTTATGAAATGCATAGCTTGCTATTCCGAGAATTTACACCAGTTGTATAAAACCTCAGTTGGTATGATTTAAAATACATCTACGTTGTCTTATAAAAATAAATCAAAATGCCAAAATTTGGTTTTATTCATTAAGAATTTTTTTCCTTATTTCAGTAGCCAGTTTGTTGATATTACGTTTTGGAAAAAAACCATCTCCAATTAGTGAAATACGAATAGTGTAATGCATTGCAAGGAAGTGAATGCAAAATTATTTCATAGAGTATGAAATTTTTACTTTAGCAAATTATTTCAGCAGTTGGGAATGCTTCTGCTGAAACCTGTTACCCAAATGATGGAGGATACACGTCACAACTGGGGAGACATATAATTCTCTCCATGGATTGTTAAAGCAGTCCAGTAAAGTAACTGCTTCCAAAACTTCCCTTTTCTATATGATACTTGGAATACCCGTGAAAGCGCTGTATTCTGTATTTCGCAGTCTTTTCTCATGGTTTTACTGACGGAGCATCATAGTTCTCTAAACAATCCGTTTAGAATTTTACAATGGTTTCTCTATTAATGGTCTGTTAAAAAAAGCAATTTTGCTAATTGCAAGTGAATATCAGAACAATAGATGAAACCAAGATATGTTTTTAAAATATATCTAATAAGGGCATTCTTGTCCCCAAATATTTAAATTTATATAATTTTTCTATATCCGTTGTGTGTTGCAAACCAAACACTCTTACTCTACAACCTATCTGAATATAAAAATTGAGCCACCCTGGCGAAAGATAAAATGGAACATCATATATTCAATTAGCTTAAAGCACGAGAAAGTCTAAAAAAAAGGGAACTACGATGAAAATAACTACTATAATCAGAATTTTAAGCCTTTACTATCCAACAAACAATGGACATAGAAATGTAGTATATGCTTTAAAGCAACATTTGATTCTGAATATCTCAATTAATTCATTTAAAATCGGGTGTTAAAAGAAAAAGAAACTCTATGAATATTGTAGTCATAATAATTCTCCAAATTTTTTTACGCAAACCTTTAATATAGCTGTACGTATAACTAAAGGATGTATTTTTTCGCGAAATTCAATTCTATATTAGCTTTGCATACTGCATTAAAATGTACGATTCCCATTAGCTCACCAGAATAAATTAAAAATAAATTCACACTTCCGTCCTCTCCAGTTTACCATTACTATCAGACGTTGTATAACCTTCCATTTAGTTAAAAATAAATTTCTGATGATTTGATAGAAGAAATATCACAATTAAGAAAATGTGGTAACATATCCGTTTAGTTTTTAGTAAAATAATAGAAAAATAGAATACTAAAACTTTTTATTTATATCTTTACCTTAGAATGTTCTTCTAGTCCTTAAAAGTTTTCTTGAGAGAATTATTATTAGCCCCAATTCCGAAGTAAGGAATTTTTTTGACTTATGGTTTTGTCATAGCGAGATTTTATCCTTCTCGCGTTCTCACACAGTGTTATTGAAATCATATTTCAGAATAGCGAACACATCACATTAGGGGGCAAATATTGATCTCCCAGGTGTCTGCTATTAAGATATTTTTATGAAATTGCCAACAATATTTTCTTTCTCGAAGTCCATTCTCTCCCGCCGCGACAATTTCATTCAACCTCACAGTGCGATATGATCGTATCAGCTGCAGGCTTGTTTTTATACCGTTGGCAGCTGTATCGCGCATCATAACAACGCAGAGGATCCGTTTATTTTTTTGAAGGGTGTCCGTTGAGTTTTGTCAATATAGTGTAGATGTAATACTTTCAGCATTCTTTTTATTCAAAGTAAAAAAAATAAATAAAGAAATCATCATGCAGATATTCTTAAAATTTAATTTATCTAAAAAAGGTAGTCCTTTTTTCATCTGCTAATCACATTATTTCTTCATAAGACTATAAAACATCGGCAGTCGTCAGTTTTAGAAGACTGCTATTTTTTTTTTATTTTCTCATGTTTTTAACTACACGATCTACCAACAAGTAATTGGACACCCCTGCAATCAGCGATATCTACGGTCCTGATACATGTCACGGTCGCCGCCGTTAAATATCGTGTAAGAAACAGCAACGCAACCAGTCGCATGCAAGATGCCACGCAGTTCGGAGCTTTCTGATTTCGAGAAAGGTGTAATCATCGGGTATCACAGAAATGGCCGATCCATACGTGACATATCCAGCGAGTTGTAGTACCCAAAATTGACAGTGGCTTATGTGATTGGCAAGTGGAAGATTAGAGGTGACTGTCGGAATGTGCCCCGACCCGGCAGACCCACTAAACTGGGAGTTAGAGACCAACGGGTGCTAGCCAGAGAAATTCGGAAGAACCGCACGAAATCGATGGGACACATCCGCAAGGAGTTTCAACAAGCATCCGGGAGTGTTCTTTCGATGAATACCATCCGTAAGGAAGCCCATCTGCTCGGTTATCATGGACGTGCTGCTGCCTACAAGCCTTTGATCATCACGTTCAATAGTGTTGCTCGGCTAACGTGGTGCAAAGAACGTCGACAGTGGACCGTTGAACAGTGGAAATAGGTTTTCTGGAGCGACGAATCAAGGTTCACCCTCTACCGTAGTTTTGGCGTCTGCCTGGTGAACGCCTCCTGCCGGAATGTATTGTGCCAACTGTGAAGTTCGGTGGCGGTGGAGTTATGCTATGGGGGTGTTTCTCCTGGTATGGCACGGGACACTTGGTCGTAATTCCTGGTAGACTCAACGCCGAGACCTACTGCACCATTTCGGATGACCATGCACTTCCTACGTTGTAGCAGTTTTACGCGGTGGACCCATGTTACTTTCAGGATGACAATGCCACCTGTCATGTTGCGAGGTCCACCATGGCTTGGTATGGTGACAATGGGGTTAATGGAATGGACTGGCCTGCGCACAGCCCGGACATTAACCCTATCGAGTACTCCTGGGACGAGTTGGAGCGTGGACTTAAGGGGTGCCACACCGTCCGAAATCGTTGAAGGAACTGACCTGTCTTCTCCAAGCCGAGTGGAAGAAAATACCGCTAGCCGTCGTACAACGGCTGGTTTAGAGTATGCCCCGGAGGGTCGCAGCTGTAATCGCCGCTCGTGGAGGCTCCAACAACTACTGAAGGTGAATAAACTTTGTTTTCGTTTGCTATCACAGGTGTCCAATTACTTGTCGGTAGATAGTGTATTTCCACTCGACTAACATTTCACCCTTACTCGCAGTTTGTTTCTGCAGCAGTTTCCACAACTCAGGTGTGAAAGTTGAGCTTTGGGATGCTTGATGTGTAAAAAAATATATCTCCAGCCCCGTCATACGAGCAAAAGAGGCTTTACCGGTTGGGCTGGTGACACCGGACTCTCGAGCTATTTGGCCATTTCGTAATGTTAGGCGACACCCGACCGGCTAGCGAAATTGTTTCTGTAACAAATTGTGGTGGGAGTAATCGATTGATTTATAAAATCCAAAGGTTGTAATGGAGATGTTAGTTGAAATATGCATTCGAATTATTTCTAATTTTATAAATCACCGAAAGTGGTACGATACGCTCAGAGCCATTTTCTGTTTTTCGAGATATTCATTCAAAACAATCATTGGATTATTCCAACGATTACTTCTGATTTTACAATTTGCCAATAAATTTCCTCTCCTTACCAGAAGTATGGCATCCAAACAGTGAATGAGAGACGAACCCGACATTTTTTTTTACTTAGCTCAGACAATGTAAATGCAACCAGGTTGAGTAGATCCTCCAGTAAGAGGTCATATGAGCTATCGCCGGGGTTTCCAAACCTTTTGTAACCGTGCCACCCTTCAGATGTCACATTTTCCGTGCAACGACGCCCCTGTACCCAAAATGTAAAGAAACATTGCCCATATTCAACTTTCTGGTATTTTTTAAAAGGAAACGGCCATTAACATTACTAGCTTGTATTCAGGCAGATTACACTCTGAGGATGTTCTTCGTTCGTAACAACAGTGCACGTGAAACCAAAATCCAAGTACGTGTCATCATAATTTCTGGGCTTGTTCCTTTTGGCCTGTTTAGAACTACTTGCCACTTCTTCTACACTACATTTTTTTATTTAAGAATTTCGCCATTATCATAAACCAACACACAATCACATCGAAATAACTACGTTCACAGTTATTAAAACACAGCAGCTCATACCTAAGCATCGAATGAAGACTGTGTAGTAAATGAAGCGCCCAACAGTATGGCGGCAGAACGTCTTCGCTTGACATTGCATGGGTCAGTCCATTTTCAAACTGCAGGGGGAGCAAGATCAGCACGAAGTTACGCAAAGTTTTCTAAGAGCATTACAGTCCGGAACTCAGATAAAGGGAGCGCTTTCACAACAAGAAAAATTATGTGTTTTCTTTTTCGACGTAGGATTACTTCTAACTGCGCGGATAGATATACACTTTGACAGCCCAACGTTACGTTAATGAGGTCCTACAACCAGTGGCTCTACCTTTTCTAAACGCTCACTCCGGTGCTATTTTCCAACAGGACAACGCTCGTCCGCCTTCTTATGCTGTGTCGAGAGCTTACCTGCAAGGCACTGTCACTCTGCCAAAGCCAGCTGTATCGCCAGACCTATCGCCGATTGAAATTGTGTGGGATGCTATTGGACGTGTTGTCCACACTCTACCCCTACCGCACAATCTGCAGGGACTGCTTGAGAAGGTACAAGCTACACGGGATGGGTCATCGGAGGACACCATTAGGAATCTATGCAAATCAATGCCTAGACGTCTGGCATGCTGTGTGGCCAAACACGGAGGCCCGATGCCATACTGGAAGACATTACTTATGATACATGAAGATTTGGTGTTAAGATATTATTCTATTATTTTCTATTATGATGATGAACTTACTTCTAAAAAATGCAAAATATTACAACAATTTTATCTTCTTAAAAAAAAAGAAGAAAAAGGCCAGTGATTTATCTAGGGACCCTAATTAAGAATTTTTTTATTAACGAGTACCACCCAAGGTACGATCTAAAAAAAACTCCCAGTAAATGGAAGGTGATTCCACCACCACCGACAAGAGATATTCACATGCGACACAAAATAATTTTATCAAACATATGTTCCAGGTTAACTAAAGGTTTATTTTGTGCTCCCAGGCACATGTTGGAAAACAACTCAATACAAGGAAACTTTTGGTGGCTAGGCCGAATAAAAAAGAATTTAAGCTATGATTTTTAGAGTCCAGAGTATGTTAACAGTCCTAAATGATCATCTCAGAAACCCTGGTCTTCAAACCAAGTAGTTTTCACCTGTGTGGTTTAGAGGATGAGGGAGGTAAATGACACAATTTAGTTACCAGCCTGCCTTACAACATCATCATAGGATGTGATCATTCATTCAAAGAGTGTTAAGAGCTTAACGCTCGATGTGCATATTTGTTACATGTTTATCCTTGAGCTAGATGCTGTTTACAATTTAATTAGGATGGTTAAGAGTGACATTTTGAATTTTTCTTTTTTCACAGTACACTGGTTTTGGTCAGTTACCTGGTAAAATCTTTTTCTTACTTTACAGTAACAGAAAACAAAACAGAACAAAAATCTCAAGCCACTGCCAGGACTCCCCACATTAATTATGACCAAAAAAAAATCTATGCATAAGTTAAGTTGCTACTCCTACTGGTGAAACACCAACAACAAAAAACAGAATATAATAGGCTATTGGAAGAGGTATGCTCCCCTACCTGAGCCAAAAATCAAATTCCCTACATTTTTCCTAAGGAAGGCATGCCATTTCAATACCCTACTCTGAAGTCACTTTCCTCTCATTTGAGCTAATGAAAAACCCTGTTCTAACAGAAAACAAAATTAATACATTTCAATCAATTTCTTTGTTTTCTTAAGGGTATCACTGGCATTAACTAGACATTTATACAAAAAAAAATACACATTATACTACATTTGTTGGTTCTGGCCAGGCTATTAATTAAACACATACATATGCATTTCTTTATTTTCCTCCCATTTTAATTTCACCTTTCCCCCATTCTTTTTTTCACCCCTGAATTTTAACCTTTTTCATCATTCCATTTCTGATTAAAACACATTTTTTTCTTCCTATTTAGGTGGTCCTAATTTTTCTGTTTTCTTCGTTTCTCCACCTCCTTAAATTTTCCTTTTGATGCCGAATTAGTGTTTGTGCTGTCGCTACGAGAGCCGGCACGCCGGGAAAACGGGGCCTGATGTGCTCACGATGCCCTGGTAGGTATTTCGATCTTCTCCTTTCTTTCTTTTGGTTTTTTTACTTGTTTTTAATTTACTCCCGAAGCCAGCCTTTGAAGAGACTCTCTCTCTCGGCGACAGACGGCATCGATGTTACGGAGCGGGTTACGAGGTGTAATGCACGCAAGTGCCTCGTACACTGCATCAGAACGTCGGGACGATGTCAGGCACTTTTCGATGCGGCGTCGGATCGCCGACAAGCATTTTTTCGCGCCATTTCGGCTTTACACTCTTAGGGCTCAGCAGTGTAAGTTATAGCCATGGAAAAATCGAAAAACATGAAGATCCTACCGTTTTTGGGCCATCGCTGCATCAGGTTCCCGGTGCTGAAATGCTAAGGTGAGATCGACATCAGGACGTCCGTTGTACGGACTCCCTCCTTTACTTGTTTTTTTTTTTTTTTTTTTTTCTGGGACTCTCCCTTACGAAGTCTAAAACTGAAGTGTCGAGCAGCACGCAAACTTCTCCGCTCCTCACCGAACCCTTTGCGCACGCGCCCGAAATGGCGGAAGGCAACTGGCCCGAAGTTAAGTCAGAAGGCGGAGAGAGAGACACAATTCCCAGAAATTGCTCGCTCGCATCTTCTCGGAGTCAGGTTAGAACTTTGACTTGACCTCCTAAAAGAAAAGACGGCCGACGACGGAATTTCTCTCGGCGCACAGGGATTAGTAGTTGGTAACAGATTTTAAGCATTCTCCTGGCGTTTTACGCATGAATACTTGGCGAAAGCCATATGCAGAGCTGGTGAGAAAGAACGCGAAACGTCCGATATCGTGACGGCGCCTGTTTACGATTTATGATCATGTTTTGGAGGTAGTCAAGCTCACGGTGGACCTCCCTTGAGTTCGTTTTGAACAAAGAAACTCCTAAAAAACCCAGGCAAAACTGGTGATCACCTTTACAAAAATTCATTAAACAAATTAACATTAACGAACATCGTCACAATTTACTTCGTAACGCATAAAAATCGAATGATCTCTAGCTACAGGTGCGACGATCGGAATTACGAAAAAATAGCGTAAAGCAACGATTTGTTATTGTTATTTTGCCCTTATGCATTAAGCCACAATTTTATTCTTTTACCAAATGATTATTAAACATCCTTGACGATAGCGTACGCACAATTAATTTACGAAAGTCACTTCGTTACGGAACGATCGCCGACCCGCTTTTTTCTAACAGTCGCTGATTTATGCTATCATTAGTTAGTACCCACTGAGATTCCCACTAAAACCAACTAAATATTAGTACTAAGCAAGATTTTAATCACGAAAGGTTACTAAATTACGATCGGTACACAACTACGATTTTAATACACGCTACTGACATATGGCATAAACACGCGTTTTTTCTCAATAGGTACAAATACAGTACGATAACATACTTCATACACTATATGTTTACAAATTACTTTTCAATTATTAAAGCTTACACGATAATATAATAAAATAAACAGCCATAACGACGGTAAATACGGAACTACAACCTTACGATTTTTCTTTTTATCGCTACCTTACCCCAACGATCAATAACGCCGCTGCGTTGCCGATAATTTTAAACTGATACATCTAACACTATACATATATAAACTCCAAGATACACTTAAGAAACTAAGGCAAATTAATTCATATTCATTACATCATATAGTGCATTAAAATAAATTTCACTAATATCTCTTCCCTGAAAGTAAACAGTCCACTAAAAAATGCAATGGAAGGAAGAAAAAAACATTGCATGAAGGAAGAACAAAAAAAGAAAAAACAATATAGCATGATCAAACTTCCTTAAATCTACTTCCCAGCTAGTTACACATCCCTTAACTAGAAACGTCTGTTTCTAGTTAACTTACCTAGGCTAACTTACCTAGACCTATTTACATAAATTTAACTACATACACAGATCAACATTCCACAGAGAAATCAAAAAGAATAGAAAAGAATTTCCTTGATTTTTTTCTTGAAACAAACGTTTTTTGTTTTGTTTTTTAAACTCCCTTCTTGCCCAAGGGATTTGAGATCATCTCATGATAAAAAATCTCACTCTCATTGAGAGTGCGTGGATCTGGTGATGGGTTTTCCGATCCAAAAATATTGGCCTATTAATTTAGAGATCGGAAAGACGTCAACAGATCATCACAACCTCTTCCGAAGCGAAAAAACAAAACATTTTTTTTTGTTCTTTCATTCCAAGAACTAAAAGTCCAAAGGCAAGAACAAGATGAAAACATACTCACACCAGAGATACAAAAAAAAAAAAAGAAAACCCTATACATGACACAAACAGAAACCTACACCAACAAAGCTACTAATGCTATGCAATACTGATCATGGATTACATAATTCCACAAACACCATAAAAAAATACACAGATAATTTTTTTATCCAACATTATGCAAGGCTTATCTCACAGAAACAGACCAGTAAAAAAAAGAAACAATCAACACAGGATAGAATTTGGAAATCCTATTTTCCGTAAGGGCTGTAAGGCTTAGAAAACGTCTGCACCATTTTTTCCAAGAAATCTGTATTCTATAAAGTTGTTCATAATTTATGAATCTCAAACAAAATTACAGATATCTCAAGACATTTTGGAAATTGTAAAAGTTTCCGAGGATATTTAACTTGAATTTTCTGATATCTATCCACAATTTATTCTTAAACTGCAGACTTGTGTCGTCGACATCTACCGACAATCCATCGATTGTATACTAACATTATCCGGCGAGACGGTTTAAAAAAAAGCTTTAAATTCAACGGAACGCCGCCGGCAAAAGAACGATAGGACGTCCCACAGACAGATTCATTGATCAAATGAAAACTTTCATAAATCTGTCAGCCGCAGAAATCATGAGAACTGTGCAGAATATACGGAAATGTCGAACCTTGACTACCGACACGATGTGAATTGGGTCACGACGGTTGAACCGAGCAAAGAAGAGAGAGTGTTACCGGATTCCGTTGTTTGAAAATTTCAGAGAATTTCACAGACTGTGCTTCTTAATGCGATTTGAAATATGCATTCGCCGGAAAATCAGCAGTATCTGATGACTTCCTGCAACGATTGTCATTGTAATCTGTTCTACTTGACGTACTGATTTCGTTTAGCTATGTTTCAATGGTAACGCACCTGCTCGGTAGCCAATTTTTAAACACAAAGCGAGGCATCAGAACAAATGGCTTGCTTGATATTCGTTCAGCTACAATAAATATCTTGACATTGCACAACATCGCAATCCATTGCCTGGGTGACATTGCACAGCCGTAAACCAATATCAGACGTGTGTTGCATTCAACTTTACAGACACAGGCGCGGAAATGTTTGCAAATCTGCAGTGAGAGCGACTGTTTCTTTGACACAGCTTAAATGTTTTCACCAACAACCACAACGTTCGCTTCGTTAGTGGGGCATTGTGGAACACTTATTCGAAAAGTTTAAAAAATTATTCATACAGGGTCCCCCGGAACGGCCGATATCAAATGAGCGTAGATAATGCGCCACAATAAAAGCCACTTCACTAATATTTGGAAACATTACTTATCACCGTGCAATACAACCGTTCTCTTCACGAACCAAGGTAACACTGAAGCTTCGTCCTCATCGCTCTCCCGGGAATAAATATAATTCATAGTGGTCCTACCTTTCGGTATACTATATTTTTGCCCATAGTGTAGTTCCATTGTATAAATTTTCCTTAGAAGTTTAAATTTTTTTGTCCTCAAAAGCAGCAGCACTTGATGATGAACATTTGTAAGAGACATAAACTTTTGTGGAACATAATGTTTCTCTCGATTTTGCTGATTTCAGTATCTGTAGCCAGCGAAGTTGTAAATTGTGAAATGCATGTTTGGACCATCGCGTAAAGAAAATACCACTGCAAAACAAATTGCGCTTCATACTCGAAATATAATTACTTCTACAGAACGCATCATCTGAAGTTGCCGAATTTCTATTTGTAAAATTTCTCATACACGGTCTAGTCACATTATTGTGACCACCAGCGAATATTTAGAGTAACCGCAGTGTGAGCGCGGACAGCATCTAAATTTAATAGAAGTGACTCAATAAGGTGCTGGAAGGTTTTCACAAGAATGTGGAGCAATGCTGACTGCAGTGCATCTGATAGCTGCTGGATCCATTAAGCGAACAACACGACCCAGGTGGTCTCACAGATGCTCAGTTGGGGTTAGCTCTGAGAAATTAAGGGGCCAGGGAAGTACTTTGAAGTCTTCATCGTGCTCTTCAATCACTCTCGGATATTACTAGCTGTGTGATACGTTGCATTGTCTTTCTGGGAGATCCCATCCACCCCAGGGAAGACGATCAGCATGTATGGGTGTACGTGGTATGCAAAGTAGGATTCATAACGAATTCGGTCAATAGTACCTTCCATAAGTATGAGTGGAGACAGAGAATGCCATTCCCGAGACCATAACGCTACCCCCACCAGCTTGTATTCTGCCACCAATGGTTGAAGTGCGTTTGTTCTCCCAAAAGTTTCTGACCTTATAGGCCAACGTCCAGCTGTTCAATGAAGCAGAAAACGTGACTCATCGGAGAAGGCAATCCTTTGCCAATCAGCGGAGGTACAATTCCGATACTGCCGTGCAAATGTAAGCTTTTCGTGCCGATGCGCCTTCGTTAACATAGGTGCAGTAACCTTCCGTCTGCATCGGGGCCCCATACGCAACAGGTTCTCTAAACTGTCGTTTTAGAATCACATTCGGTAACCCCATGGTTCATTCGGCCAGTGAGTTGCTCCACTGTAGCGTGTCGATCGGCCCTCACACTCCTTCGAAGCCGACGTTCACCTCTCACATCAATGGCACGTGGTGCTAGCAGTTTTCACGTCGCTTATTCGCAATGGTGCGATTTCTTCAATCACGATATACATTGACCACAACAGCACGCGAACAGTTCATAAAATGCGCTGTTTCAGAAATACTGCCACTTTGAACCGAAAGCCGATAATCAACCCTTTTTGTAAATCTGACAAATCGCACCTTTTATCCATGACAGCAACGAGTGATATGCTTTCAAATTTCTTACATCAGATCTTCTGTAGACTCCAATACAGCTCACGACACTTGCCTTATATCATTGGCTACCCGCTGTTGACGTCAAAAGTAAGAGATGGTAGCAATAATGTGACTCGATATTGTAGTACTGCATATCGCTTTATTTGTGACGTTGAAAACTTTTGGAGTAAATATTATCATAAAAGATACCTTGCGGTCACAATCTATTTGTGGACTACAAGGAGCATCCGGTACTAAAGTTTTTACAAAATAAGGAAATATGAAAGATTCCGAAGCAGAGACAGACATTTAACGAATTGCATAAATGATGTAGAAATATCCAACACTGGTAAACGGAATTAAATCTTTTTCTTGGCACGCGAGGGAAAATACCTGATCCTAATAGAATTGTGCATGCTGAATTCAAAAATGTAGAACTTTTTCTGAATCATCCGCGGTTTAGTTGTGACACTCCTGTTAAATGAGGAAACAATAGGTATATTTACAAACACTTAGGACACAAATGAACTTATATAAAATTAGACAGTTTTTTTAATTTCCCTTTGTGTTTCTCATCTGGAACATTCCTCTTCAGAGTCCAAAAGTTATTAGCAAGCATTTTTGCACTACATTGTCCCTGGTACCTGTTTTCCATGGCAGAGATGTCTTGGTAGAATCGCTCTCCATGTTCATCACTAACGGCACCCAGATTTCTTGGGAAGATATTCAGGTGCGAGTCCAAGACATGCATTTGTAGGGACATATTACAACCCATATCTTTGTACGACTGTAATAGTTCCCCCACAATCTTACGGTAGTTTGGGGCTTTAAATATTTCTGAAAAAATTCCGATATACTTTTAAATGATTTCCATGCTGATTTTTCAAATTGGCTTAACAGATCTTCGAATTTTCCATCTGCAATCCAAGCTCTTATTTGAAGTCCCACAAAAATTATTTCCTTGATTTTAGCATTTTTTACACGAGGAAATATTTCCTTCAGAAAAAGAAACTCATCACCAACAGCACAGAAGAAAATCTATTGCCTTCACAAAGTTTTTGAAACGCGCTAACTTTTTATGAAGTGGAAGTAGAAGAATCATATCAGAGTTTGCTAGTGGGTGTCGTACATAATTTTTCTGTCCAGGCGTAAGAGATTCATTCTTTGGCCATTCCTTCCTGATGTAATCATTTTTATTGTCGCTGCTGCTCCATTCGCACAAGAAACTACATAATTTAGTATAGCCGAACTGCAAACCCATTAACAAAGCAATTACTTTTAAATCGCCAAATATGTCCAACAATTCTTATCATACTAATTTTGTTTGCAAAAGGATTTGCAAATTTTCATATGTTTCCTTAATGTTACTTGTATGAGCTAACGCCATAGAAGGAATTTGGTTTCCCATTGTGCAAAAAGACGGCCTTCAAGCTACGCTTCGAAGAGTCAATAAACAGTCTCTACTCAGTTGTTTTATGTTCGTCATCAAGGACATCCACCACAGTGCAAATACACATATTTTTGCAGTACATTAATCCATTTTATGCAGAAATGAAAAAGGGAATGTCAAATCCCGAACAAGGCCATTTAATTCGTCTTGAGTTAACTATGAAGTGCACGTCAAGAGGTACTTGCTTCATTCGTGGGGTCCTCTTACTTCGGATTTTCAACTTCGGTAGTTGAATCATGCCCCGATTCAGTTTCTGCTATAACATGTGTAAGAAGATGTTGTACAGATAAGTCTCCACTCTGTGCGGAATTGGCCACACAGAAGATGGCAAATTTTGGTACTGCACTGGGTGTTTGGATTTACTACTAATTCCTTTTATCTTTGTAATACAGAAATAACAGTCCAATGAATGATCTTGTGGTTCACGCAGCACCATGGGTATCGCAAAGTTCACATGTCGCCTCCCGTTAGCCCAATATGTAAGACATTTTACACAGGCCGCACAGCAGACACGAAAGGAGCAGTTCTTATTCTGATCTCCCACCTTACAGCCAAAATATAGTTCATAACATTGCTTAACTAGTGGAGTAAAACGTACTCATTGATCTTTAAATGTCAAACTCCCACACACCTAACAGAAGTAATCATGATGATTTACACACTTCGTTGGCATACTTAATCAATATGTAACACACCACACTTACACCGTAGCTTTAAATCACTTGACACAACATAATGCAAGCTCACTGGGTGCGCACAAAGATAATGGTTGTCCAATATTGGCGTGTTCATAAAGGGTCACTTTGCATGACTCAACAGATTGATGTCCGGAGCCATCTAGCTACGCGGTAGTGCATGTATCATCTTGCTCATTCGATTCCGGTTTCCGGAGCACATACAGCTAATTCCTTCATAATGTTAAATTGTTTGTGGCCCCCCCCCTATGTTAGAAATCACTTAAAATATTATTATACGTACATTAGTTATAACCGGATAATACCTAAATTTCCGAAAAAGTAATAATAAAAAATATCATTGTACAAAAAGGGATGGTGATAGAAAAAGTCTGATACCATTTCAGCGTCAAAAAGTTACGTTAGAAACAAAATAAAATCTTGATGTCCCAAAATCTGTGTTTATCAGTATTATGAAACAAGAGAGTAATTTATTAAGTCTTAAAAACTAAACATTTAGTCATTATGCTTCCTTGAACTCTTTGGAAAAATTAGACTCCATCTTTTGTTTTATTTAAATAGAAAGTTTACCCTCTCGGATTTCTAAAATTTAAAATATGAAATATAAATTGTCATTTATTAAACAATCATATGCCCGGAGTCGAGACTTTGTTTAATTCGAGCCAATAACAGGGCTGCATTGGCCAAAAACTAATTACAGCACTGTCTCTAATTCCCAGTGTGATGTTTTCATTTGAATGCGCACATGCAGTGTGATGTTTTCATTGGATCTGCACACATGCAGGTAGTTTCCTGCATGTGTGCAGATCCAAAAGTTGTAAGCAAGGAAAATGAGATTTTTCATTAATAGAGTCCAGATTTTGAGCACATCTTACGGGAAAATTGTACCATGCTATTCAATTCGTTATATATTACTGTTTCTTTAGTTCATACAGTTTAATTTATATTTTAATTTTCAAAGTAAACGGTATATAAAATTCATTAATCTAGACCCCCGTAGTGCTTCTTTAGATTTAGAGCACATACGAAATAAAACAAAATACCGCAGCGGTTACTTCCCATTTTTCAGCTCAAATAAAAACTTAGCGATAAAGTTTAAATTATTTACAAAATAGTATTTATATTTACAATGAAACTCTTAAAGAAAATAGTCTGAGTCGGACAGATAGTTGGCAAATTTTCGTCAGAAAATGTTGCAGTCCTATACATTACGATCAAGTGCTTAACCAAAAAATATTGATTTCATATATAAGTGTAGATACCACCCACCTCCAGAAATTTTTCAATGTAGATGAAATGAATTCAAGAGAACGCTAAACAAGAAATTTCATATATGATAGTTAAGTGTGACTATATACCACTTTTAAGTAATTTTCGAAGGTGCGAACACGATGAGTTGATTTACGTTTTAGTTTTTAATGTTACTCTTTTCTGAAATATATTACTGAAAATTTACTTAAATTATAGAGTGTGTATGTGTGAACACGATTGCATGTTACTCAGGAGCACATACATTGTTTGTGGTCTAACTATATACTCTTTCTTAAATACAAACAAAGAGCGCAAGGCTTTGGAATGTCCTACGAGGAAAATTAGAATGAGAAGGAAAGGATATTTATAATAAGCAATGATCAAGTCTCGTTAAATCCTCACTGGAAAGATTCAAGACCATATTGAAAGTACAATGCCATGACATTAGGAGAATGAATTATCCCCTTTGTGACGTCACTCTCATATTACACGGAATGACATGTCGGTGTCCTTGCTAGCGACGTATACGACAACGACAAAAACACCAATCAGAAGATTTGGTTTCTGTATGACGTTCGTAAAAGCCGGATACTCATCTCTGTAATATCTTTACATTTTTTTCAGGAAGGTCTTGGTACATCCACGTGACAGCATATATTCTTGAGATAAAGATTTATAAATCACTTAGAAATTTTAACATATGGTGTTAAACCATTTAAAATTGACATTGTGCAATTATGCTGGATTTGATTTAACTCTAATGACGAAATCATAAATGACATATTAAATTTAGCTTTGTCTTCCAAGATAAGCCAACGTCTGGATGCACTACAAAGTAAACCCGTGGGGATCGAAGAAGAGCCTGTGCCCCACTCTCCGGGAATTATTACTTTTAGGTAGTACATACATAATATTCTGGTCGGAATTATCTCCAACATTTAAAAAACAGGAATGGTTTTAAAAACTTGAGACTCTCATTCATACAAAACAAGGTAGGTCACCAGCGTCGCACGCCACCAAAAGTCGCACCTTTGCCACTAATTTTCACTCTTTTACTCCTTCAGCATTATAACTACGTACAAAGAAGACATCACTACTTCAATACTACCCGGCAGCAAAATGCATATTAAAAGATAAAATAAAAATGATATTTCTCCCCTCGCCATCTTTTCTTGCTGTGAACTTCAAGCTAGGCGGAAATGTTCCTCGAGGTACTCTGCAAGAAATCACTGTTATTGAAATCCTTCTACTTATTGCCTTTTAGCTTGAATCTCCACTGAAAAATACTAAGAAATTTATCAGAAAACCAATAATTGACATTTAAATTAATTACTGGAGTAAAATATTTAATTAATATAAAATTTTTCATGAGATCGTACTTCAAAACATCTTATAAAAATATTTTTACACAAAACATTTATTTCTCTAAAAACATATCAAAATAACTTTTATATCACGATTTTGTCGAATATTTGATACCAGAATAATGTTTTATCTCAGACAAATGAAATGAGTGGTACCAATTTTAATACTGTGAAATACATACATTTTGTCTCATATTTCAGAACCAATGAAAGAATTGTACAACGTGTAACTTAACTGGGAGCTTCTTCTAGCATACCTACATGTATATGTCTTTCTTTGATATTTTTTACTTTTAGCTGAGCCTCAGTATTATTGTTCTGTAGATACATACTACATTCTGTTAAAAATTTCATTCTAAATCAATTTGATGAAAATTTCTTTCTTAATTTGACGTCATACTGTCTGTTCTGAAGACTTTTTGGTGTAAGAATAATGCTTGGTAGAGTTCACGTAGATGAGCTTTGATTTGCTGAAAAAAGGTGTTCAGTCTTTTAAATTCCTGTGCGACAGGTGTCGCAAACACAAAGAACAAGCAATGTTTGCAGTCTAATATAATTTCCTTTAAGAGTGTTGCTTTCAATTTTGTGTTAGACTTTGACATTTTCTGAGAGAAAGAATCTAATACTTAATGCCAGCTTGATTTCTGCATAATAAATGCAAAATGCGATTGAATGTCAAATACATTTGAGCTGTACACTGGAAGGAAATATTACTTTCAGTCTAGATATGCAGTGATGCTGCACTCCACCATGCTGCATCTGATGCAAACCAAATGCAATTTGTAAGGCTCAGGCTTCGTCAATGAAATTGAATATGTCTTCTCCTGCAGCATTTTGCACGGGAATTAAACCAAGAAATCCAGTTAAAATTTCAGGTTTTTCCCATCACTTGAAGAAAAACTAAATACACTAGTGCTTTTATGGGGAAGATACATCTACTTGTATAATGAAGGTATATTTTTGGATATTTAAGTCATCAATAAGGTTATGTTTTCAGTGCATGCGATGTGATATTTTTTTATTAATCACGAATATTTTTGTATGTATCTGAATATGTCTCAGTAAATTCCCTGATCATCTACTATCGTGATTTCACTGAGATGGTCAATTTTACATATTGGACAGTAGCTGAAGCCATTATGAGGTCATTGAAGAAGCCATGAAAGAATTTGCTGAAAATAATGAGAAAAGAGTAAATGTAAATGGAAGGATCTATAGCACAATACGATTTGCTGATGGCATTGCAGTAATGACAGATAATTAAAGGGACTTACAAGAGTCATTAGAAGAATGGAACAAAATTCTTAAAGATATTATCTGTTCAAATAAGTTTTAAATCGTTTTAAAACAACGCAACATGTTATTTGAGAGAAAACAGCATTACCGTTACGAATCAAAATATGCGCCGTCATTATCTATCACCTTCCGCCATCGGTCGGGAGGCTGACGGATTCCAGCCATTAAGAATACTTCGCCATGTGACGCGATGAAGTTGTCAACCCATTTTTGCATTTCGTCACATATCCGGAACAGTACATCAGACAAACCATGTTGCATAGATCGAAACAAATGACAGTCTTAAGGGGACATGTCAGGACTATATGTCGGGCGCTCCAAAACTTCCCAGCGAAGCGTCAGTAACGTTTCCTTAACCGATTTCGCGACATGCGGCCTCGTGGGGACATGCAGTAGTTTTATGAGATGCAATCCTTTGCCTGTGAATGGACATTTCCGACAGAATTCCTGGTTCAATCGCAGCAATTGTTACTTGTAGCGATCAGCAGTAACTGTTTGATAATGTTCGAAATAGTTCATAATAGTGCACACCCTTCATATCACACCAGAGCTTTCTTGAAGTGAATATTGCGTTTCGGTGTCGAAGTCGTCGTTTCATCGGGATCTACCCAGTGCTTCTTGCGTTTGGAATTGTCATACCATATCCACTTTTCATCACCCATAAAGATTTTCCACAGCAAACCCTTTCTCTGTTGTTTATTCAACAGATTCAAACACTTCATGACACGACAAGAAACACGATGATTCAATACTGAAACTAAAAACAATCGGCACCAAGAAACATTCCAAACAAACTACAAACTGTTTGTCAAACATACTCAGAGATAAGGCAGAGCGAACTTTTATAAAATTTATTTGCCAGCAGATTGTGTGCAACGTAGCATTGCATCAGTATCGTGCCGTTTGTATGAGTATTCGCCGTAGGTTTTGAAATGCTGGCAAATACTGTGTTTACACTTGGACGATGTTTTCTGCGTACAGTATAATAATAACTGTCTTTTTGTATGACCTAGCTGTAATAAGTTCCTAATTTAAGAAACGGTGCTACAAACAAATCATCCTTGTACTACCGTTATTCGAATTCAGCACCCTATATGTTCCTCACCATATAGTGCACACGTGATTTTTTAGATTAGCGGCATTTGTTATCTTTTGTGACCCATGAAGTGCTAAGTCTGATTTTCCAAGACAAGGTAACCCACGGTACTTCAGATACACGAGAATGAAAGTATTTTGCTAATTATACTTATTCCAGTTAACATATTCTAAATTATATCTTTGAACTAAATATTATGATTATGAAATTGAATATGAATGTTATTACTTAACAAGTTAGTAAAATCATGCAATGCATTGATTATAATACGCTTTCCAACGTACCAGAAATCATTAATCAAGTTATCAGTCAAGTTATGACGTGAATGGCTGTGGAATAAATCTCGGTCCTGTGCCCTGACCTTTGATCCCATTTCGATTATATTCAACAGAACCGGTTCAGTATGCCACCAAAATAACATGATAAAGTCTTGTCGCCATCGAAGCATTTTTACGTAAGTTATCATGCATAATTGCTATGGAATAGATCCCTCTCCTGTGTCCTAACCTATGACCCCATTTCACCCATTTTCAATAAGGTTCGTTCCAGGGCAGGAACCTACAACATACTAACATTTCATCGAAATCGAAGGATTTTTCGTAAGTTATGACGCATAATTGAGATGGAAGTGATTCCACTCCTATGTCCTGACCTTTGACCCCATTCCATCCATTTTCAATAGGGTTTGTTCGCAGGTATTGCGCTACCACATACCAACATTTAATCGAAAGCGAACCTTTTTTACGTTAGTTATGACGCATAAGAGCAGTGGAATGGATCTCGCTCCTATATCCTGACCTTGGACCCTATTTCGTTTACTTTCAATAGGGTTCCTTCCCAAGTGTTCCTTTACCACATACTAAAATGTGATCGAAATCGAACGATTTTTTAGTGAGTTATCGTGCGGACGGGCATACGCACACAACGCGTGACGTAATGAGGCAGACGACCATCTGCTCGCAAGAGTGTGACGTCATAAAACTTTAATAGGATCCACACACAACGCGTGACGTAATGAGACAGATGGCTTGACCGCGCGCCAACATTCTCAATCGCGAGTATGTGACGTTATACAATTTCTAAGCATGGGTAACATTAATGGGACGACGACATGACACTAAAAACGTGGTAATTCAATGTGGTTATTTAACCCACTAAATTAATTTTCCTAAAGTCGAGATCAAGCTAAATTATGATACCAGAAAACGGTAGGTCAACGACTTTCATTAAAATCCTTAGATAAGTTTTCAAAATAAAATTTAAATACATACAAGAAGTGCTCCTTTAATAGTATGGGATAAGGGCGATGTAATGGATGCCGATCCTATGCCCTAACCTTTGACTCCATTTCATCCATTTTAAATAGGGTTTGTCCCCAGATGGTCCCCTACGTCATACTACAATTTAATCGAAATCGAACCGTATTTACGCAAGTTATGGCGCATAAAGCCAAAGGAATGCATCGCGCTCCTATATCCTGACCTTTGACCCCACTTCACCCATTTTCAATAGGGTTTATTCCCAGGTGGTCACCTATCACATATAAAAATTTCATCGACATCGAACCATATGTACGCAAGTTATGACGCATAAGGGCAATGGAACGGATCCCGCTCCTATGTCATGATCTTCGACCCAATTTTGTCTATTTTCAAACGGATTCGTCCCTAGGTGGTACCCTACCACATACTAAAATTTCATCAAAATCGAACCGTTTTTACGCGGGTTATCGTGCCGACAGACAGACGAACGGACAATGCTAAAACATATACGCTTCTTTAACCGCACAAAAAAGAGATATTAAATATATTTTCTGTTCAGACGTGCAATAAAATCATCAATCAGGGTCTACATTGTCGTCTTCTACGATACTGTTCTTTCACATTTTAGTTTCTACATGGTCGAATGTTCATACGTGGCCATTCTTCAGTCAGTATGTGGTCGATTTTTTTGGCGAAAATAGCCATAAGGGATTGCCTTTCTGAGATTTCAGCGCAAAATCATTTTAAGAGTTTCCCGAGTTTGTTGGAAATGCCATATTAGTCTAGCAATTGGTGATCACATGTGCGATATCAGCTGATGTAAAAGAGAATTTCAAGATAGATGTCTGCTGTTGTAGATAATTCAAAATATTTTTCTACGTGTCGTATTTTTGGAGATCACTTTCTGTAATCCAGTGCTAATTTTGCATTGCAGTGATTTGCACAGTTGACATCGGGAAGTAAGGTAACTAACGCAATTGTTTATATAGAAAGAGACAAAATAAGAAGCTACCAAGTACAAAAAAATAACTTTTGACAGAGTATTATAACGGCAGCTTACAAAAAATCATTCAAATTTCATTTTATAGAGAGGATTTGGAGGATGAGGAAATGTTGAAGTTACTGATGACTACATTTGCTTTGGACAGCAAATATCAAGTGAGTGCCACACCGATGAAGACATGTGTAAATCCTCGATGGAGAGCTCATGGAAGGAACCGTGAAAATTTTAAGAGCAACTAAACAAGATATCTTCAGATAATAAAGCTTAATCAACGAATCCTAATATTAACGTTAATTCTAAACTAAAATGAACATTACAGAAAGTGCGTGATGACTCCAAGAAGAATTCGAAGATAAATGGTTGTTGCACTTAAAGAAGATGGAAAGAGAAACTTCTGAATGAAAAATACGATAAAATTTACTAATAACATCATCTAATTAAAGGCATTTAACGGATAATAGGATGGACAGATTGCCAGAAAAACTCGCCACGTCTGGACAACTGAATTATTCGGTTGAATACGAAGAAAAAAATACCAAGAAAATCATCACGCCAAAAATGCTTATTTGCACTGCAAAGTTATTGCACAGCTTTATATTCCGCATCATGTAAAGTTCTTTAGTTGATAATATCATGGCTTTTTCATCATTCTGCATTGAGACAAATAAGTCATTCAGGGTTACAGAAAGTATGCTTGGCTCCACACAGGGACCAAATTACAATGCCAAACATGCTTTTAAATGTCTGTGCAAACAATGCTGATGTTTCATAAGTTGTCGTATAAAATTATATGATAAAACTGGAAGCGTGTGATACTTCAATTTCCGAAATAATAAAATTAGAAATCATTAACAAGATGATAAATGCAGCCGGTTTCAGGACTGTAATGAAAAATAAAGGCTGTGGGAAGTGTCGTTTTGAAGAGAAAATGATTGGTTTCCTGGGAAAGGTCCTGTTCTCGGATTTGTTGCGAGCAAAAATAATTTTAAATGTGATGTGTACGAGGCAGACATCCCATTTAACAACTTCAATCTCTTATATATAATTTATGACTACAAACGTGTGGTGTTGATATGAGATATCCTACAACGGGAGACGGTAATATAACATTTTGCTTCGCTTCCGTTTTTTGTGGACTTATTTAATAGCGATATTGACTATTCAGGAACATAACATCTTAGTTCCTGACCTTAATTATGACGAACTCACTGTTTGCGACCATCAACCGTTTTTCGAATCTGAGGATAAAGAAGTTCAGATTACTGAACCACCTAAACTTTTTGCTTCGATGTAAGAGATGCGAGATATTATCAAATTTTATATTTGTGAAATGCAACTTACGAACATACCATAACGTCAAGAAAGAAATACCTAATGCTTCGTTTGCACTATTAAGAGCTATAATTACCGATACGAGGAAAAATATTGCAAACGTTGAGGTGGAACTGTATGACCTACATCTTTTACTGGCTAAAATGTTGCCAGATTTTTCTGACCTGGACGGCAAAATTTGGTCTAGGAGTTATAATATGTTGTTTACTCATAAAATGACATTAGAACAAAAATTTGAAAAACTATCAAATAAAAACAACAATAAATAAAATTCTGCTGCACAAACTTTGGATGCCTTTTCGGATAATGATGTGATATCTAACCTTTCTTGTTTTAAGCCAAGCGAAATTCTAAAAATAATTTTACGTTACAATTCGAATTTTGCGATTTCGAAAAAGTTACCTGTATCCAATATAGTTGCGTCGGTTGAGGAGCCTCTTATAAAAAGCGATCTAAATATTGATCAAAAAGAAACAATTAGACATTGTGTCAACCAGATCAGAACATCAAAGTCCTTTCCACCATTTAAGCCCAATCTCAACAAGGAAGAATATAATGCTCTAAAAGAATTACAGTCAAATCGAGATATTATTGTTACTAAAGCAGATAAAGGAGGACAAGTTGGGCAAAAAACATTATGAGACAGAAGTCGAAAAACTTTTTTCCGAAGGACCCATAAAGTAATTAAAAACGATCCATCGGAGAAATAATTAAAATCAAATCAAAAAGTGATATCAAGTTGTGTAACTCTTGAACGAAGTTCAAAAAGTCGTCTAAAGCCCTCAGATGTGCGTTGTTCGCGTTTCTTTGCACTTCCGAAAATACATAGTATTGGGAGCCCTTTCCGTCCCATAGTCAGCAACATCGGCTCAGCTACATATAAGTTGGCCAAGTTTCTATCTTCAATATTATCCGCCTTAACGACTTCTTCGAACAAAACAGCTGTAAAATCCATGTTCACAAGCATCCCACGGAATGGAGCCCTCGAAACATTGAAAGTGAGTCTCAGTGAACATCATTTCAGCCAACCGGAAGTAGAAGATATTTTGTTACTAGTGGAAATTTGTACCAGACAAAACAGTTTTCCTTTTTCGTGGAAGATTTTTCCAACAATCGCTTATTGGGAGTGCCCGTCAGGTAGGATAGATGATTTTTAAAAACAACAGAGCTGACTGGTTTCTCAAAAGGTGAGATATTCCGGGCCTTTAATCAGTCGAAAAGTAACCCGCATTTCCTGTTTGATAGCGCAACTATGGAGCGACGACAATCTGTCAGCAACGTGACCGCCGACGTCTAAGAAGACCTGAACGGAGAAACGTGATTCCCTGCACTCAGCAAATGTTTGAAGCATGCAATGACGGCTGTGGTTCATGACTCAGCGAACCATCGCTTTTGGAATCGAACATTATTGGCATTGGAAGACACTTTCCTATACGGGCGCCAATGATTTCTGCGAAGAACCGGACGGTTTCCATAAAGTGGTGTCAGGAACACCGTTAGTCGGCACTAGAAGATAGGGGAAAACGTCCAGTGGCCCGACCAGTCACGGTGCACCTTGTTCTGTACCGATTTCAAGGAGAAGAGCGCCATGAAGCAATCGGCCCGACTTGCCTTGTGAACACAACGAAAGGCTCTGGACGTGGCGTCGTGTTTTGGGGCACATTGTGTTGCTGTACAACAGTTTCTGTAACATTGCTAAAAGGTTGGGTGTTCTCCAGGGATTATCTGATCATTGCTGTTGATCAAGTCCGTCTCGCATTGCTGAGCTTTTGTCAAGCAAGTGACGGCTGTCTCATAGATGACAATGGTATTGTTCATCACGCAAAATATGCTCAACAGTAAGCATGACGGTGACGTCCACCATCTTATAGAATGAGAGTGACTTCCTCCATCTTTCCTGACTTCCACGAAGCCTGGATATGAACCACATTGAAAATGTGCGGGATATGTTGTAAAAACAGGTCTAAGAGCAATCTTCCGTCAAAACTCAGCCACAAATCTAAAAGGGCATCAAATTTTAGCGAACGCCGAAACAAAATGTCGCTGGACATTACTATTAGTGGCATAAAATGTGATATGTCAAGAGAATTTCGTGCTTCATCTGTGATTCCCTTATCGTTTTCTATATTTGAAATGGAACAATACAATATGTGTACTGAGTTTTTAACCTCCGGCATTTCCTATAGCTGAAGAATCTATTTGACACAGGCTTCACACAGTTGCATGATGTTACTAGAATTTAAACATAATCACTTCAGTTTGGTTAAATTTCAAATATCCATTCACAGAAGGTATCTTAGGGCACAGAAGCACGTACCCTCGGTTTCAAGAATAACATTCAATTTTGTTTTATATGTATGGACATCATATAAAAAATATCTTAATATGTCAGACCCTGATTACGTTTTGTGGTTCTTCACCGATAAATATTTACAATTTCTTTTCTCATGTTGCAAATCAGTTATTTCTGAGTTTTTCAACTTATTCAGGAAAGGATTCCAGTATAATGTGGTTATATGTTCCTATTGATACAATCGAAAATATCTGGTATTTTAAAATGTGAATTGGCGTGTAATTTCATTGTACGAAAGAAATTGTGTTCAATAATATTTCAGCAAAGTTAGTCTATGTGGATTTTTAAAGCATACTCAGACTGTTCACGTAAATTCAGATTGCAAGAAACACCATTTGGTGTAGTAAAAATAATATAAGAATTGGCTTAATACATCAGAACTTCGCTGCGTTGTTATAGTTTTTCACTAATTTCTTTTCTCATGTTCCAAATCAGTTACATCTCAATTCTGCAAGTTTTTCAGGTAAGAGTTGTAATCTCGAATGGTTACATGTTTCTAATGATACAATTGAAAATATCTGGCATAAATCATTTTAAATCTGAACTGGCGTGTATTTTTATTGTATGAAATAAACTGCGACCAGTAATGTTCCCGCAAAATAATCTGTGAAATTTTTAAAGCATACTCAGACAATTCATGTGAACCTAACATTTTACTGTAAAGAAACCATCATTTGGTGCAGTATTAGTATTTGGAAAAAATTGCGTGGTTATAGCAATGGTTTTCCATAATACAGGGTAATCGTCCTTGTGGAGAAACATGTTTCAAAAAATAGGAGGTGTAGTTGAGAAGAAATAGTTCGTGAGGTGGGAATGCCCATAATCTTTAACAATCAGTCAGTCTTTCGCTGCAATTTTAACTTATTTATTGAGATTAACGTTCATTCAAATGCCATCTTTCCTCCACGGTGGCTTAGTGGTCTAAACAATGGCTTCTAATCAGTCGTGCGAGATAGGTCAGGGTTCGAATCCCGGTGAGTCATGGACGCTGTGTTTTTCTTACGGCACTAGCTCCCTCCCTTTCCTAGAACCAGTGGCCCTATATTAAGTATTGGGCGACTGCTTATAGCCCACTGAGTAACTCCCAGTGGTAATTAAACCTCCAAAAAAAATGCCATCTTTTTATGCTTTATTTGTAAAGTGGACTAGGAGTAACAGAGTGTGAACGTTTCTCTAATTCTGCACCATCACATTTTTTAAGTCTCCACGTTTTCATTTCTTTGGGAGAATTAAGCAATTGAAAGGACACTGTAAATATTGACTTCTTATTAATGTGCAGCTCGAGGCCATTCTTCTGGATGTCGTTTCAAATATATTCATATAATTTTTTCCTACTTTATACATCCAGTGAAGACTGTTATTCTATACAAGGACACTCGTTATGTTAAACAGGAATAAATTGGAACTTTAAATATTAAGAGGTTTGTAGAGTGAAAACTTAAAAACGAAGGCCTTTCATGAAAGGCAGCAGCACAAGACGCAAAGTCGGTAAGCGAATTTGGTGATTTATCTGAAAAGAAAACCGAAGTGTTCCCGCCAAGTATGTCAGCCAGTTGAACCGTGAGTTGAATTGTGGGAGAGGGTGCTTTTTTCCGAGTGAAATATTATCTGGCAGTCGCGTCAAGAGAAAGATTCAGTAAACATTTCCAGCAGGTTTCACTTCATTCCATTTTTTCCTGCTACGAGATATACCTTACGTCGTGTACTACACCGCTGAGAAACTAAGTTCCTCACTTGTTGGGAAATTGTTTGCATTCCACTAGCTCTTCCATTTTATTTAGTACTGTACATGCGAGAACGTATCGGTGTAAATGGAATTCTAAAACGCATCTCTAAAAAATAGGCCTGTTTATCTATCGACTGCATATTAAGAACCGGATGGGCACAAAAAAAGACTTTCTACAAACACTTTTCATTTTTTAATAATCAAACATGGGACACAATAAAAAAAGCTTTCTAATATTTCTAATTTTGCAGTCAACTTTCTTAGGTACTTCTTTCTGAAGATCTTGTTACACTGTGGCTCTCGAGAACTGGACACAGAAACAAAGTGAATTAATCAAAGTGAATTACAAAAGATGTCCAGCAAAACTAAATGTTATTACGTACACCGAAATGCCCAGAGATTCTGACCAACTGCCTAATATAGCGTTGGTCCTCCACGTTCTGCTAAAACAATTCTTTCAGTGAGAGGCATGGTCGCTACAGGATGTCTAAAGGTGTCTTGCGCTATATGGTATGCATTCGTTAACAACAGGTCATCTAAATTGTGTTAGTGACGGAAAAAACAGATTATGGCACTGAGAAAAGAAGATGTTTCGGTAACAAGAAATAGAGGCGAAATTTTGACAAGAGTGAAAGATTTCTACTCCAAATTATATGAAAGGGATGATACATGTACTCCTGACATCATGAAAGGTACCAGTACCAGAGTTTTTCCAGTCCTTCCAGCAGAAGTTGCACATGCAATCAAGAACACGAAGCGGGGAAAAGCTCTAGGAAAAGATGGAATTACTGTAGACATCATACAAGAAGCAAGTAGAGAAATCGAAACAGTACTCGCCCAAATTTTCACTCGTTTGCCTTAATGAAGGGAAAATTCCTGAGGATTGGAACAACGCTACAATGATCTTGCTACATAAAAAAGGTGACATTGAGGATCTCAGGAACTACAGACCTATCAGCCTCCTATCAGTGGTTTATAAAATCTTCACTAAAGTTCTTTCACACCGCTTAAAGGTGACACTGGACATGGCTCAACCGAGAGAACAAGCTGGATTCAGGAGTGGCTACAGCACAATAGATCATATCCACGTACTGAGAGAACTAATTGAAAGAGCGAGGGAATATGAACTTCCATTGTGCATGGCTTTTATCGATTATAAAAAAGCCTTTGATTCGGTGAAATCATCAGCAGTTGCAATGGCTCTGAAATCCTGCGGTATTGAAGATGCATGCATTAATATTATTAATAACATCTATGAAAATGCAAGTGCAAAAATTCGGCTGTTTGAAAATACAACACACATAAAAATTGGAAAAGGAGTGAGACAAGGTGACACCATATCTCCGAAGCTCTTTAATGCCACATTGGAAAATGTCATTCAATCACTGAACTGGGAAAACAAAGGGATAAAGATTAATGGAGATTATCTAACCCACCTTCGTTTTGCTGATGACATAGCCATTTTTGTAACTACCCAATCAGAGCTACAGAGTATGATCCCGGAACTTGCTGACAAGAGTAAAGAAGTGGAATTAAAAATGAACTTTCAGAAGACAAAAGTGATGTACAATGCTTTTACAAGAAATGAAGATTTATCGATTGATGGAGAAAAGCTGGAGATAACAGACACGTACGTTTGTCTTCGACAGCAGATATCAAGTGAGGGTCACATTGGTGAAGAAATTAATCGGCTTACAAAACTTGCCTGGAGAGTTTTTGGAAGAAACAGCACAATTTTCAAGAGCAATATGCCATTATATCTTAAAAGAAAAGTGTTTGATCAATGCATCCTTTCAGTGCTTACGTATGGTGCATAGACGTGGACCTTAGCTAAAAGAGACATACAAAGGCTGCAGACAACTCAAAGAGGCATGGAGAGGTGCATGCTTGGTGTAACCAGGAGATATAAGAAGAGGAACACGTGGGTCCGAAAAATGGCAAGAGTGGAAGACATCATGATCAGAGTTAAATCCCTGAAATGGCAATGGGCTGGACATACTGCCAGAAGAACAGACCATCGATGGACAGCCGAAATTTTAGATTGGATTCCAAGGGACAGGAAAAGACCCAGAAGAAGACCACATGGAAGATGGGTGGATGAAATTCGAAAGTATGCGGGAGTGACATGGAGGAGACTGGCACAAGACAGGCCGTTGTGGAGGAAACTTGGGAGACCTTCGTCTAGCAGTGGATTGATAATGGTTGACAATGATGATGATGATGATGATGGCTGGAAAACTTTATCTCACCCACCATACAGCCCTGAACTCCACCCATTCGTTTTCAAACTATTCCCAAAGTTAAAAAAAAAACCCGTGGCGTCCGTTCCGAATCGCTGAATGAATTGCCATTGGCCATGGACGGAGTATTACGACACCTGAAAAAAGATGGCGTACGGGGCATCCAAGAACTACCTCACCGCTGGCAAGCTGTCATTAGCAGCGGAGGGGAGTACAATGAAAGGAAATAAAGTAAATTTTCTCCGTTACTTTACAGTTTTCTCAAAAATGGTCAGCGTGCAGACTTTTGTTAGGACCACCGTTTTTCTCTCAGCTGGGAAGTGATAAAGTTATTATTTTCCTTTTAATTTTGCTAAATCCGTTTTGTTTTACACTGAATTCTCGATATAAAAAGCCATACGCATTTATGTCATATACGAAAGTTACACATTTTGTGAAAAAGGGCTGATAAACGCGCCACAAAGCGAAACAGATGTAGCGCGATTGTACATCAGAAACTGATAAACCGTAATCGTAAAATATGGTTCAACCGCAGACGCAAGACTGGTGCAGTTCGCAGTACTCAAGGGAAGGAACTGGCCCAAGCAGCAGAGAGTGCGAATTTCTGTGTGAGTCAGTGGATGTTCCTCTGTAACATAACTTACAAGAGTTAAGGTTATTTTTGCAACGTGTTGGGGGTACCAGATACGGCGAAACATCAGTAGAAATCTTGTAGCTTCTATGACTCGCAACGTAAATGCTGTTTTAGCGGCACTTTGTGCACCAATATCTTATTAGGTGGGTGGTTTAGCAGTTTGGTGCATGTAGGTCTTGTACTCATGATTTAAATTTCCAGTAGAGGTAGCTTTTTAAAATCATCAGATTTTTATTTAAAAAAATGTTATATTAATATTTAGTTTTGACTTACCTTCATTAGTACTTTTGAATTCCTTTAAATGATAATAAAGTATTGTCCTAAGGTAATACCTATATTTCCTGCTGAAACTGTTCAAAATTTAAAGACGGAGTGAGTGCTTTGTTGTTGAAAGTTTACAGCAAGCACCGTTGTATGTTGACTACCAGAACAAAACAGATATCTTGGGTTATCTGTATGATTTTGTTTTTCGATTTTAAATAAATGTCCTTTATCTTTCCAAGTGCCGCCGCCGCTGCAATGTTCGAAGAGATGGCTTCTGATATTTCGTCCGAGATGGTTCCGGGTTCGAATTCCATGAGGCATGGACTTTGTGTTTGCCACAGGGCACAGGCTCTCTCCTTTCCCTGGAACCAGTGTTTCTAACGTAGGGACGGACGACTGCTTATAGCCCAATATGTTGTTCATCGTTGCCGGTAAACCTCCATTAAAATAAACTGCTTCCGACAAAACTATATATCTACGCAAACCTGACGGTAAAGCACATCACAGAATAGCTGTGGATAGATACAATGAAATTATAGATTTTTTGTTCAGTCATACGGCTGGAATAAAAAGCAACAACTTCTGGTTCGATATCGAATTATGTTTGTATAGATTAAATTAAATAGTACCGAAATACGATTTTATCGGAGTAGTTCCTTTTCCGTTTAAAAAAAATTGAGAATTTTATCACATGAGTGCTGTTCCTCATTCGTGCAGCATAAGCTGATGAAAACGATTTATTCTGTCTGCATAATGATTCCCATCGTACTTCTGCTCCTCTTATATTATAAGCGGTAAACGAAATTGTGAAATCTTCTTACCTAATCCATTGATAATGATAAACGATTCATTAGCATATTCACATGATTAGCAGTGGCGACGAATAACTCTGTTTGGTGAGGAGACAAATTCATGTTCGTGAAATATGTTTATATATTCAATTTCAATTTTTGAAACGGTAGAATATTCCTGCCATTCAAGAGGTGGGAAAGAAAAAATCGACTGCATTTAACTACTTCTGCATCCTTTTCGTTTGAAGTAACACCCTTTCACATGTAAGGTAACACTCCTAATTAGCAGAATAAGGTTTGTACAACTTCTTTTCTGTCTAATTAAATTATACCAGAGTATAAGAAAGTTGCCCGAAAAACCTTCATACTCTAGTGAATTAGTTTTCTTAAGAGCAAACGGATCAACAAGTATTTTAAGATCTCATCCTAACCGTGGACGTTTCATTTCCAAAAAATGTGTTTGGCTGCACGGAAAGCATCTTGCACACGGCTTTATGTTTGGTTTTGCGCTTTCACCATATTTCTTCTCTTTTTTTCTCATTAGTGTATATCCGAACCAGCAGAAATAAGAACCTTGATATCCGAAGCAGGTGAAATAAAAACCTGAAATATTTTACGAATCTAATACTGCCTTAACAATCGAATGAAGATTTAATATTTCTCAAAAAACACCCTTTTCCTTGTAGCAAAAATTCCTATCAAATTAAAGTTCATGACACATTAAACTTTTTTCCCAAAGAGAAACCACAGCACGAAAGAATCGAGAAAGATTCAACTGACGCGAATGTAAGGAAATCAAAATGTCGAGTGCTGGGAATTTTTTTAAAAAAATTGCATTTATCCTAATTCTCTTGCCTGACCTGTATCTTCTACTGTATCGGGATTTACTACTCTTCACGTGATTTCAGAAAAAAATATGAGAATTAAATATCGGAAAATTTGCAATAAAAACTATATGTCCATCTCAGAATTACTGTAGATATTCTACATATATTGCTCTCAGACATAAACAAATGAGTGCATTCAACTGTGATACAAGCAGTAGATACATCATGATCCAGTGATCTACATTGTTAGTTTTCATTTTAATATCACTTGTTAATCTACAGTAAATAAGCAAATTTTTTCATGAACGGTTATAACAATATGCAAAGAAAATGTGTCGCGTTCAGTCATTTGGGACGCAATAACTAAATAGATAAGGTCTACACGCGTTGGAAACTAGTCACGGAAAAGTTATGTTTGGTACAGGCAGAGATCTAAGTTAATTCAATCTTGACTAGATAGTTACTGCGCGGAAAGCCGATCGTTCAATAACAGCAGCTGCTAAAAGGTTCGAATTTACACGTCGAACTCTCGCTTTACCAAAACTACATGAACGACGAAACATCAAACTTCTGGTTTACCAAAACTACGTGAAAAACGAAACAATCAACGAATGGGAGAAATGTGGCCGTGAAACTTCAGTTGACTCTCGACCTGAGCATTGACTGCTCGGCATCCATACAAAGAGTCGCACGACTTCCGCGGAGAAGATAACGTCGAAATTTAATGAGGGCACGGTGAGAAGCTTGTGCATAAAAATCTGTCCGTCGTACCTAAGAAAATATACTACATGGATGTAGATGTCCACATCCTGCTTCTTTTTCAGAGCAAGGCACCGAAAGATTCAGTTGTTGTTTGCAAACGCCTGTCACAGCTAGAATGCGATTGGCTTTAAACACATGATGTAGTTTGACGAATCAGGGTTCCAACACTATCATGCGGTGGGATGTGCCAGTGCAGCGTAACCAGACGCACCGGTGGACAGAGCTTTACAAGTTATTACCACAAGGTAGAGGGACTCCATGTTGGGGTGTAGGGTTCGATTACATAGTCTTCCGTAAAACTCATCACACACATCGGGACATCCTTTACAAGCAAAAAATGTGTGACTATCGATGCAGATCATCTACACCCTTTCGCAATGATTTCCTATTCCGCACCATGAGGCCATCTTTCAGTAGGGAAACGCCACACAACGTGTTTCTTGAGTGGCGACTCATTGGCTCCAGGATTATTCAACTGAGTTTCGGACATCCCCATCGCTGTACCTGAACCCCATTGCAAATCCGTGGGACAAATCAGAAAGATTTATTCGAGCCCGCCAACACCCATCGATTGCTGTGGTTGCTTTACGAACGTTTCTTTCACAGTTCATGAGGGCCATTATACATACGTGCATCCAACACCTCACTCAATCCTTGGCGAGATGTCTGGATGAGAATTGGAGGGAAAAATGTGAAACAACACCTCATTAGGTAGGTGCATAACATTAGTTTATACATTAAGTTTATATCTCAAGTTTACATTGAAATATAACCATAAGTTTGCACTGCTGTATATTCCATGATATTTTTGCGCTATTCGTTTACTACGCCAGGAAAAATGATCTAATTTAAGCTTTTATTTCAGTGTTTAAAAACACGTTGACAGTATTATTTGACTTGACCTGAGTTCCTTCGCCTCTACATATGAACTCATACATCTCTGCAGCCACTGAGCACGTACGCATGTTCAGAGAATATACTTACTCCGCATATTTTCTTTTTATACATCCAAATATTTATCAGATAATTCATATTACAGGTACTATACCGATGATGGCACGTAATTTTCAGTGATGTAGATTGCTTAGGAATATAATTAAACGAATCATTTACAGAATACATATCCTACTCTCTGCTACCCCTACTAGCTGTTTCAACGGCATGCTAAAGCTCCCTTTGACATCGTATCTTCTCAATATGTTCTGCACTGCTACAATTGCCATATTCGGTTCACTAGTTTTTCCTTCCTTGGCAAGTTTCACACATTTATAGTTTAAACGTGATGACAGCAGCTGAAATGTCATTTTAATCTCAGAAACTCGCCATTAAAGTTACACACTTAGTGCATATCGTCACAAATTTGTTTCGTTTAGGGAGGAAACGACATTTAGCTTAACTGATTTTAAAATAAATGCGCTATTTACACAAGAATATACATATCGGAAATGTGCCATTTGCTTTTAACAGATGTTTCGTGCTCATATACTCTGAATTTCTATTCCTCAGCTCATCACCAGTTGTTTAACCCACAGAGAAAGAACATGAGCTTTATGTAAACAAACAAAGCATTAAACACTTTACAAAGAATAAAGAAGTGATCAGAACCTTTCCGATACTGCTTCATAACTGTTGAGCAAGTATATTTCAATTCCTTGCTGTCTAAAGCATAACATTTTCAAATTCAGAAAAAACTACTTTCTTCAGCATGTACTGCGAAAGAATAACATATTGTTCCAAATTTTGCACAAACTTACATCATTGTTTTAGTGTATTTAATTTAAAGATGGAAGTACGTAATGCCATCATATTTAAATTGATAAACATGCGTGTAAATTCATCCATGAATGCATACGTTCAAGCAGGAATTGAAGGGAAAGTCAGCAGTGCGTACATTGGCAGAAAATCTAAATGCCAGCAATTAGAATAGTCGATATGAAAGAAAATGGCCGAGTTCGGAATACAACAACAATTGGTCTTCACACACAAAAACATAATGAAGACTTTAAGAAATCTTCAAATTTAATTAAACTTTCTTTGTATTTATTTTATTTTATTTTATTTTATTTTATTTTAATTGGATTTAACGAACGCACCCATTCCTCCCCATAAATGAATGAAATTAAATAATTTAGCGGGCTGTGTCTGCGCTAGCATAAAGCTCTGTGCATTATAAATAGAATATGTAGGGGGGTTACAGAATGTATTAAATCATTGTAGTGAGACTGCCTGAAATAGAACGGAAAAAGGACCCCCTACCACATTTTGTAACTAATTATTTTAAAATCGTGTATGGATGGAATTATCGCCTTGACGTTTTATGGCACTGGCTGCACGAAATTCATAATACCAAGACATAACTATATACTTTTATTTCTAGGTTTTTCCTTTACCAATCATAGAACGATGTCATTCCTAAACAACTTACTGTAAAATAATAAACTAAAGAGCGCCTGTAGTGTTAATTAAACATGAATCTTGCATAATCACGCCTGCTCTTTAAAGAAACGTCTTTCCCAAAGATGTACGTGATCGACATTTGTGCAATGATTCACCACATTGAAATTTCAACGTATTTCATTATTATACTCTGTTTTTCTAAACAAATTACTCACCAAAGAGAAACCTTTGACCAGTGTTTTTCAAACTCTGTTGGCAAAGCGGTAATTGACGAAAGTTTGAGCTTTATATTTATATATTTTAACTTTTGAACTCATTACTGCTTTTTTTTTAAAAGTTTAGTTAAGTAACTTACCGTTTACTCTTCTTTGTAGTAATAAATGAACGGTTATATATTGATATTCGATCATATTAACGGATAGACTGAACTGCTATTATAGTTTCCACTTTTTGATGCAAACTTTCTAACTGATTTCCAATTGTGCGCCAACATTAAACGAAAAGAAATTCGTTGTTATCTTAGGAGATAACAGTTAAATCATGCCAGTTTCAATCAGCACAATAGACAGTATCGTTTTAACATTTCTTTACATATCAAGTGCTGTTAGGGTGTAAGCTGATGTAACTGATAGTCATTTTCCAAATAGATCCTCAGAGGACGACCCGGCCTTGTGACCATTTATTCATATCCCCCTTCTTTTTTAACTGCATGTAAAAATTATCCCGTGCTTTTAAAAAAATGTGCTTACGTTTTATGAAATATGAACGCAAAATGTTAAATATTATTTTAATAAAACGCAAAACGTTGAATAGTATTTTAAAATGAACACAAAACGATGAACACTATTTTGGGCTGTCTTTTTCGAAGAGTAGGCATGAAATGGAAATCACAGTTTTAAAAAAGTAGCTCCAATTTCTTACCCAAAATTTTCTACGCCACTCATTGGAAAAACTGTATTTGAACAATTTCCGTGTGTAATACACTTTGATGCCCTTGGTGCCTTCGGGAAGAAACAATCGCCGAAAAAACAAGAAAATGCTGATAACTCTTAATTTAAGAACAATACTTTGTATTTTTATTTTTGCCAGGTGAATAGCAACAATACACATCAGAAGTGCAGATGAAATGGAAAGAGAGCAGTTGTCATGTTATTTTCGTTTGTTCCGCTAGATCACTTTCTGCAACCAAGCATACGCCACCAGAATGGCGCAGTGGTCTAAGTGATGGCTTCTGATCATTCGTCCGAGGTGGGTCCGTGCTGGAATCACGGTGAGGCATGGATGTTGTGTTTGACTTACGGCACTGGCTTCTCCATTCCCTGGAACCAGTGGCCCTAAATTAGGGACGGACGACTGCTTATAGCCCACTGTGTTGCTTACAGTGGTCGTTAAACCTCCAATAATTAAAAAAAAAAAAAAAAAAAAAACAAGCATACAATTTTAGATATATCAGATTGTTACGTCAAAGAGTGATCATGCGTAGTTTAAGGGACCCCCCTCTCCAGGAGCTATCAACGGCTAACAAGTTTCACTCGAAAAGCCCATGAATGCATTTGCTATATTTTTACTTCGTTCAGAATTTTTGGCGCAGCGGCTACTCTAATGTCATTTTGTTGGTGGGACGGTCTGCAACACGATTTAAAAATATATAATACTGATGAGTTCCACAAGCTATATCTCTCGAGTAAAAGCCGTGAGGCATTCCGTTTATCTTAATTATCCTTGTCTATGAAGAAGAAAGTGCCGTTAACGTTTATCACCTTAACTTGGGTTCCGTCGGACTAGTCTATAGTAGATTATATTCTTCAAGTGAACTCATATTGGTGGAATCTGTTTTCTCACGTAATCGGCTTTCTCCATTGGAATGTTTCCGTGCTGACTATGAGACCCTTGTGTGTTTCATGGCAAGTAATGGGTTCAGTTTGCAAAGTAAATAATTGTTTGTGTTACACAAAATATACTGCTGTTCAAAATTTAAGGACCTGGTATTTTTTTGCAAGTGGAAATTGAAAAGCGGTTTTACAGCTGTCTATGATATTGTTCGTAAGAGTGGTAAATTATTTGCATGAAGCAAAACATTACCACTCACTCCTAAAAGATGTCTTCGTGGTTTCCCGGTTTCAAACTATGTCGGATTCCGGCTTGTGGGTATATAATTTTTATTATTCCTTACTGCTTGTATGAGGGCAGGCTTATAGGGCGTAAGAGACCACTGTAAGCAGTAACTTCTATTTTCCCGTCTTTCCTCACATCTCGTGTATCTCCTTCCTGCTTGTGTTAGGGTTGCCTTCAGGCGTAAGTAACCACAGCAAAAAAAATCCTAAGTTGCATTGTGAAGGGCAGCAATAAAACGTAAGACACACAGGCAATAGAAATTCGTCTATCTTCGTTCAGTTATTTTACCTGAATTTCAAAGGGCTGCTTCCCAGCATAAGATACCGAAAAAACAGCAACATTCAGTGATATTTATGCAGAAAAAATTCAAGTAATGCATACGTTTTTATATGACAAGCAATTTAAGGAAAGTCAGTTAAACCAAAAAGGCCCTTTTCAGAGTCAAATATATTTATATTGTTCAGAAAAGATTACCCATCGTACATATTTCACAAACATCTTACTATACCCATCGAACATAGCAACTGGAAAATTGCGTCAACAGTAAATTAAGCAAATATCAACCACGTTACAGCAAACCTACAAATAACATATGTAATAAGCAACATTACACTTAATATCTTAAAACCATTGAGCAAAAGATCCTAACAACATTACAGCAAACATATTAGTAGCAATAAAATAATGAAAATATCACACATGCACATCAATAACGTTACACTAAACATCTTAACAACTTTAACACAAAGAAAACATCTCACTCTACACAGTGAACACGCAGCTGTAAAATTGTGCAGAAAATGAATCACACAAATAAATATTAAATACATTAATGACATTGTATGAAACCTGCAAATACATGTGTAATAAATAATGTTACACCAAACATATTACTAACGTTGCACAAAGCATCCAAACAACATTACCCCAAATATTATTCAAATAATAATATTAACACAATGACATCACACAGGCTAACATCAAATTAAATATGTTGCATACATTAGCTAGTGTAGTTGTATAGAAATTAAATTACGCAAATAAGTACGTAACACATTTTGTAATGTTTATTATGTGCAAAATATGACATGACGCTATACATCTTAACAACATTTGATAAAAACATTCAAGTAACATTGCACCAAACATTTTAATAACATTAAATCTACAATAGGTACATAATGTACCATACACTCTGCCTCTCGCACCACACGATATCCTGTCGTAATCACTCGTATGACATCCTACGATATCATATACTACTTTTTGAGCCATCTATGCCCCTTGTACGACATCCGGCATTTATTTTGTAGCAGGTGTAAGATTTTTGTCTCTTCAACCTACATACGTAAGGCTTACAACGTTGTGTCTAATAGTCCTTAAGAACCCTTTATTAAAATTCATCTTAGGTTTCTCCAATTAACAAGTTAGAAAAATCATGCAATGTATTGATTACGATATGCTTTCCAACATACCAGAAATCATTACTCAATATATTACTCAAGTTTTGTGGATAATGGCTGAGGAAAACAATCTTGCTCCTGTGTCCTTTGGTTCTTTGGTGATTGCGTTTCATTTGGAAAATGATTTAACTTAATTGCTGAAACTAAACTGCTCTGCTCTGATTGCGCTTTGGTTTGAAGATTGTTTTGTGAGTCTTCTTCCGGTAAGGGTTAAGATTCCAATTCAGAGTGATTGATGTGTCCGGTCTTTTACGTACGGTACTGCTCAGTTCGTTCGTCTCCTTATAGTAAATAATTCTGCTCACGGTGGTCGCCAAACGTCCAATAAAGAAAACAAAAAAAAAAAAGCAAGCTGCCTTCTGAAATATTTATTTTTATGTAAAATGAGAGATTTTGCAATTACCTTCATAAAAATAATAAACCGCTTCCAGCATTTATTCTAACCAATACTGCAGAATAAAAGAGTGAAACGGTCACATAAAAAAAATAAAACCCTGAGACCGAACGGACAACTAAATGTATTGAATTACAATTTATCAGAAATATTGCATTCACTTCCTGATGCTATCATTTACAGAAAATAAATTCAAAGTTAGATAACATATATATACATTTTTTGTTTGGGTGTTTTTCTACCACGGAATCTTTTTTTATCAGCAGATGCATGATCATGATCTGCTGATAAAAAAAAATTGACACACACCTTCAATGCAGTTGAAAAAAATATGTTTGAGCACCTTGACAATTCTGGCTGTGTTTCCTAGGTAAATATTACAGACGCAATTTATATGTGGGCTCCTTAGGATTCCAGCATCAACGTTTGCTAGCGAAGGATGTTATCTGCTTAGCCCGTGATATACACCATGAGACTTCACTTCATCTACCGGTGGATTTCAATTTTGCTTGTATTAGGATACTACCATTTGAAGTATGCCAGATTTGAACAAAAACTGAACAAATATTTAAAGATCTGAATTATTATTAATTATTTCGTTGACTTGAGTTCTAGTATAAAAATTATCTGTGATGGCTGCGCCTTGACATACAATAGAACAGTCTTCCTTTTCGTCTATGTACATATTTAGACGGTGAAAGGAAGTGTGTGAAAACGGTGTGGTATCAACAATTACTTGAGATCCAATCTTACTACTTGATTGGCAATATAAGCTCATTTTTTATTTTTTTATTTTTTTCATTCAAGGTTTAACGCCACAATGAGCAACTCAATTAGCTATAAGCCGTCGCCCATCCCTAATAAAGGGTTACTGGTTCCAGGGAAGGGAGAGAGTCAGTGCCCTAAGACAAATACAACATCCATGCCTCACCGGGATTCGAATCCGGACCCCTTTCGGACGAATGATCAGAAGCCGTCGCTTAGACCACTGCGCCACTGGGAAGGCAGCTCATTTCCAGAATATTCCTTGTTGAGCCGTAAGACAGCATGGGTTTAAAACCGAAAAATTCATTTTTGCCTATCTTGACCATAAAGCAGGAGAAATTTAATCTATGCAGCATTTGTACATGGCTTTGCAAATGGTCAAAAATTGTTTTATCAAAATTCGCATATTAGAAGGTTTAGATAGATAACGCTATCTATAAAACAGAGTGTTTTACTTTAAGTTATATTTGCCTGCTCATTATGTAGGAGACCAATAACATCGAAAGCCACAGGCCCGCCTTGATCATTTTGAGGAAAATCTCGCACCTCTAAGTTGCTGGAGAGATAGTAAAAATACAATCTAGTAAATCATACTGAATTTCTCTATATGTTCCTTTAAAGAAGCGTACGCCGCCCCACTGGCGCAGTGGTCTAAGCGATGGACTCTGATCATTCGTACAAAAGGGGACCGGGTTCGAACCCCGGTGAAGCAAGGATGTTGTATTTGTCTTATGGCACTGGCTCTCTCCCTTTCCTGAAACCAGTGACACTAAATTAGGGACTGGCGACTTCTTATAGCCCATTGAGTTGCTGACGGTTGTCGTTAAACTTCCAATGAAACAAAAAATGTTGAGTTACTAAGGCGGCCTTTTAAAGATGCATGAAGTTCTGCTGAAATATTAAAACCTAGAAACGCCAGGATATAAGGACAACCCACTTCCGTTACGAGCTCGAAGTGCTACTGCAAACGCTTCGCAAACGTTTTGACAATTAATTATTAATTAAAGGGTATAACGATTTCTTGTAGCTTTCTCATTATGCCTTTTATTATTAAGATAACCGGCGGTGTCAAGTTATTAAAAATATTTATTTTCCCAAAAGTTTAAACTGTATATTAAAATTTAAATGTGATTGTGCGCATTCATGCTTTTTTATTTTGTGAGCCAGCTCAGACAAATTAGGGACGCCAAAATTCACTTAATTGGATTCACTACTCTGCTTTGTAAACAGCAGGAAAACAAATTTTTTTTCAAAAATGTTGTGCTTAAACTTTTTTGAAATCTTTTTTTTTAATTAGTTATTTGCACTCGGTTAAACTAAGGCATTGGTCGGCAACTCCGGTTTATTTCTATTTTTATTTCCAACGACAAGCTAGATAATACCAGTTCTTTTAGTTCTGAAACTGTTAACTTACTCAAAGCCATGAAGTATTTCGTTTGTGTACTACTACGTAATTAAATTAATTCGTCTCACGTAAATGAAATCCTATAAGTCAAAATTTAACAGGTCAGCAAGACACCCGCAGCAGCTTATAAAAAGTGAAACCTCATCATCTAGTCAACAGTCCCTGCTGAGTCAACGTCCACAGTTTCTGGATCGTAGATGCGATCTAATTAAATGCAAAACGCTCGGCGAAAATTAATCTTTTTTTTTTACTCATCAACTGAAATTAAGTATTTCTTTACACCTCAGCTTGTAAGTATAAGAATTTTGTAGAATTCGGCTTCTTAATTTTTATTTTTGATTGAGGTTCACGTGATTAGGAGCTCCGTCCTTGTTTTACAGCAGAGGCTGCTGTATGCCTGACATGGTAAACATTTCTTTTCTTTTTTGAGAACGTAGAATAATTCTTAAAATGAAAAAGAATAATAAAATAAAATCATCCTTTTGCGATAAAACCATAGGCATACTTGTGATACAAGACTATCTGGTAAATGTGTGTACTTTAGCGTCCTAAATTATTTCTTCGAAGAAATGTAACTGTGTGGGAAAAGTGCGACGTACAATTTTTCAAACATACAAAATAATGTGGAAAGGTGCAAAAATATAGTATTTTTAGATGAAAGGACAGAATTTTTCGAAGCAATAACCTGCGAGTAAAATGGTTTGCAGAAGTTGGTAAGGGAGGCTGAAGCGATGTTAAGGGGCACCACGTGAACCTTCCGTGCGTCGGAACGGAGTACGAGTGACCAGTAAATTCACGGAAGAAGAATACAACAAGAGTGGGGTGTACTTTTTGGAAAAGGGCAATGCGTCGTGTAATCGTGCGTAAGTAGAAGTAGTTCAATGCTGTTTATTAATTTTTGAGAAATATATGTGCGGAACGTCGTTATTATTAGTTTAACAATGTCTCAGAATGGAAATAAATTAAGGAATGTTAATCAATTTATACACGACAGAAGTTTTGCGGAAGAAGTTTTGGTTCCGTTTGAACCCAAAGTTTTGGCTATGGTTTGGAAGATGTGCAGGGGCACGTGATTTCCTGAAACACTTCATTTGTAGTTCTGCTGTTATTCCGTACATCGAGCTCACATTTTTCCCTCGTATAACGAATATGTTTCAAAATAAACGATTTCCTTCACTTCAGACATCGTACTATGGCAGGGAGTAGCGTGGCGGAAAAGGAAATTTTAAGCCCTGACGAAATACGAAATGAAATGTCGAGACTGACAATTTTGTACTTAAGCTTTCTCAAAATTACCGTTTAAAAAAACAACTTACAATGCTACGTAAAACCGACCTCTTTCCGTCCGCGTATTCCTACAAGACGCTTCGATGACTACGTATTGCTCAACCGCTTCCTGCTGTATTTTTCCGCTCGTTACTTGCCCTTCTCAAGAAAGCTTCTATTCACCGGACTCCACCATTACGCCGTCGCCGCTCCGTCGTCCTACGCCTACCGCGCGTACTCTTCCAAACCTTCGCACTTCCGGGTAAATACTTCGGCAAAAATCTTTCATATTTTCAAAAAATAGTATATTTTTTCACCTTTCCCCATTGTTTTGCATGCTTAAAAAATTCTACGTCGCACTTTTCTCACACAGTTAAAATGTTCCGGTGAAATAATTTAAGACGCTAAAGTACGCATTTACCGAGTATCTTTCATGCCGCAGACAATTATATTTGAAAGCAACATATGTTCCCTTAATTGCAGCTTTTATGCTCCGGGCTTCGCGAAACTATTGTTTTTGTAAGGTGACACATGCCTATGAACTCACAGGCGTGTGTAACCTTTCTTGCTCTGTTAATGGAAGTATTATTCACCCACGCGGTGTTTACGTGTTAAACGCCACCATGACAGATTACAAGAATGCCAAAAAGGGATAACTGTAGTTCCGACCTGATTTAACTTACTACAGTAGTATTGAAGCATATTACCGCATACTATGAGAAACATTTGTGAAATACAAATTTTGGACCACAATATTTCGGGTAGCATGGGAAGGAGACTAAATACTTATAACAGAAAATCTTGTGAGAATAACTTAGTTTCAAAATCGACAGATATTATATTCTATATACGGAGAGGAAATGAACAAATGCATTTCAGGACCACAGTATATTTTCTGCTCGACATTCTGTTCGTTTGCCTTACTATTGAACATTTTAATGTTGAATTAAATACCAGAATATTTAATTTGTACAATTGTTTCATGCAGCTCAGATTAACATTCCCGAGAAATTCATCGTCGCTGACAATATTTTAAGTACGCGCTGCTCAGTAAGTAAGGTAAAGATTAAACAGACACTTAGAATTCGTCATCTCTGTGTGAAACAGTTCTGATTTACATTGAAAAACTTTTTATGAGTTCAAGACATGACCCAGTTGATCCTTTTCATTTTAGGTAACGTAGCTAAAACGCGATTTTCAGAGACATAGCACCTTTCTTTTTCGGATATATGAGTTTCGCTATGTAGAGGCCCAGGATGGAAAGAATAAATGTTGAAAGGCTTCCTGCAAATCATCAGCGTTATACTGACGGTCTCAGTAAGCAACGGAAGGGGTTGAAATCTTGTGAGAGCGATGTAGAAAAGAAATGGGGATGTTTTAAAAACTGTGTTGTCACTGCTGCTGAAGAGGTATGTGGCACCATAATAGTAGGTAACAATAAAGGTTATGCTTAGTGGAATAGTGAGATTGAAGAGTCAGTAAAGAGAAAGAAGGAAGCCTATTTTGGATTGTTGCGAGGTAGCGTTTCTGTGGATGAATATCGCTGTAAGAAGCGTGAAGCAGCTAAGCTGGTTCTCCACAGTAAGGCAAAAGATAGGAAGGAGAAAAAGGAAAGGCATGATTTTTTTTTTTTTTTTTTTGTAAGATAGGAAGACATTCTGAAACCACATGAGAATCGGTAAAAATAGGGGAGACAAAGTTTCAAGTTATGTGAAGAATAGGATCGGGGAAATGATATGGAAACCCAATGAGTTAAGTGAAAGTTGGGGTGAATACTTCTGTGAGTTATTATATCAGGAAAGCAAAGGTAATTCTGAAACAGAAGCAGATGATGTCACAGTGAAGAACGGAAGCACAGGCGTGATCTCAAGAGAAGAGGTGCGTAAAGGTCTAAAATCTCTCCAAAACGGTAAGGCTCCGGGAGTTGATGACATAACTACCGATATGTTGAAATATGGTGGTGACTTTGTAATTTACTGGTTAACTCAAATTTCCCAGCTGTGCTGGGAGCTACGAATGGGCCCTCGGGATTGTAAGGATGGCATCATTGGCCCCTTGTATAAGGGAAAAGGTGAGCAGACTGACTACAAGGTCTATTGCTGTGTTAGCCTACTGAGTGTATCAGGGAAAGTGTTCGGAAGGTCGTTATTGAGGTCTTACATCAGACAAAGTATGGAATTTTCAGAGTGGTTTTATTCCTGGTAAATGCTACACTAACCAAATGTTTGATTTACGCATGATGATTAAAAAGTATCTGGTATTAGGTAAGAAAATGTTTGCTACATTCATAGATTTAGAGAAAGCTTACGACCCTGTAAATAGTACACTTTTGTGGAAGATTAAAAAAAAATATGGTGTAACTGGGAATCTACTTAGTAGTGTAAACGCCATGTAACCTGGCAGTAGAGCTTGTGTACGTGTGAATGGTGTTTTATCAAATTGGTTTTCTATCAGTGCTGGAGTCAGACAAGTTTGTGTAATGACACCATGGCTGTTTAATGTATTTAAAGATGCATGCATGTGTGATGCCAAAATATACAATATCCGGACGGCTGCAAGTGACATTACATCAGAATGACTAAGCGTTAGTTGGGATTTCGGCAAAACGAAATTCCAACCAACATTAAAGAGACAGAAGAGAAGGAAAGGTAGCCACTGCCCTATCCAGAGAAGTAGTCAAAGTCCGCCGATCTTATGTGAGGTAATATAAAGAAGTTAGCCATAATTTTTCATTTAATTCTACCGCCATTCCCAAAATCTTTGAGATCCTTACCAAGAGTGAGGCTTGCGATGATAGCGTCTTTCTGGTACTGCGAGGAAATTGGAAACAATTTATTAAAATAATGCTGCGTTTTCTCTCACGGTATCGTGTGCCAACTCAACATGACTCCTCTTTTCTTTGAATTAATAAATACATTCGTATCTATTCATTTGTTGACTTGTCAAGTCACCGTGTTCAAACTGCTGCAGTGTTCTGTTATTCAATTTGAAATTTCCTGTCTACCTTCCTTAAAAATTCTATCCAGTTGATGTGCGAAAGCTCGGAAACGTTTCTTTGTATTCTACTCCAATAAATTCGGATTACTAGCACTGCTATACTATTTTTTAAGTATAGATGGTACACAGTTTTTAGTTATTAATTAATGACATTTTAACATGAAGAAAACTCCGTGAAGGAGAATGAATACCAGATGTATAATTAAATGGAACTGGTATTCACAATTCTTTATAATATATTCAGTGCATCTTTTCTCGAATACGAGTCATTTAGATATCAATGCCACTTTTGGACTCAGCACATTATTTGCCTTTCGAAACCCTAGTTGTTTTTTTCGGAGGAATTAATTTTTTTTCTAGGAATATAATATTTTCAATAAAATGTTGGAACAGTCAGGTACCGGGTGGTTATAATTAAAGTCACTCTACTCTGGGGATCTCTGAAGGGAGTTCTATAACAGATACAGTAGTGAAACTTGGTAAGAAGGCGAATTGCAACATGCGGTCAAGAATTCTGAAATACTAAAAAATTGTTTAGTTGTTCACAACCAGGTGGAGAAATGGCTCGAAGAAAGAAAACAAAAGCTAGAGTGATACTAATATTTATTGTTAACGTTCAGAAATTACAAAGTTGGCTCAACATGTGTGCCATCCAGGTCGATTACATGCTGAATACGCAATGCAAAATTATCAACGCACGCTCGTAGCATTTCAGGTGGAATATTTTGAACCTGTCTCGTTATGCTTGACTGTATCTCTGCTATGGAGCAGATATGGCCCTGTTAGACCTTATCCTTCAGATATTCCCAAAGCCAGAAGTCACAGGGACTCAAATCTGGTGATCGTGAAGTCCAAACATGAGAAAAACGTGTGGAAATTATGCGTTCACTTCCAAATATATCCTGAAGCTGCTGTTTAACTGTGAGACCAACACGTGGTGGTGTCTCATCTTGCATAATATTCCATTGATCATTTCTCGGTAAACAATTATTTTCTTGCAACGCAGGATGGACATGTTGAGCCTAACGTTCACTTGTGACGGTGCATCACACTACACCTGCAGGGCTTCTCTCCTAAAAGAAAAATGAACGGATAATAAAACTGGATGTGAATCCGCATCATACATACATAGGTGGATTGTAATAGTATTTAGAACGCAACAGGTAGAATTGCAGTTCCGCAAACCCGGAAGTTATGAGTTTTCACCACACCTGACAATGTAAAATGGGATTCATCAGTCCACAGGATGTTGTAAGAGAAGTCTTCTTCCATAACCATTTTCGCCCAAAAACGATAAATCAGAATTTATTCGCTTCCCCAGATCTTGGGATTACAATTCGTGCAGCATCTGAATTTTGTTTGGGTAGAAGCATAAAGTGAACAGTAGCTTTTTGCGCACATTTGACCATGGGATTGACAGTTTTCTAGCGACTGCTCGGATACTTGTTCATGATGCAGGTACCTCTGCATTTGCTGCACTGTCGGTGATAGCAACTGAGATCTCCTCAACGACTTCGTCCGTGACCCGTCGCCGAACTCTTCTACGTGAAACATTTAATTCACCTGTTTGTTCAAATTTTACAATCGATTTCTTCACAAATTTTGAAGATGACAATCCGTTTTATGGTGTAAATATGACAAGGATGATAAGTAAGATAACACAGAAAACTTGATATTTCGTCGTCCTTTAGTGGGAATTGAATCCTCGTCTCCCAGATAGAGCGCGGGTATGCTGGCCATACACAACCCGGTATGCTACCATACCTGGGTGCTATCTGGGAGACGAGGACTCGATTCCCACTAAAGGACGACGAAATTTTCAAGTATTATATATTATCTGACTTATCACCCTTGTCATATTTACACCATAAAACGGATTGTCATCTTCAAAATTTGTATTATGTGGTGGAATCTCGTATTCCATTTATCATTTTCTTTAATCCGTTCCTTGTTAGAGGTCTTCGTCGCAAACCTTTTTATGTTCCGTACTCTCTTATCGCCGATGATGCATTCCCATTTCTCTCATAAAACAATTTCACTAAGAAGGCGCGGTCTGTCTTCTCTAGCATCATGACCGTCGACAACTATTGCCATCGAAAAGGTTCATTTTGTTTTACAATCTGAAGCCTGTCTCGCAGACAAAGCAATTGTCTCGCAAATTACCCACCTGAATTGCTACGAGCGTGTACTGATAATTGTTTATTGCGTATTCAGCATGCAATCGACCTGGATGGCACACATATGGAATCAACTTTGTAATTTCCGAACGATAATAATAAATTTTATACCCATTCCACAGAGCGAAATGGGTACAATATTTATCTTTCATAGCGCCATTCCTCCACCTAGTGGTATTAATAATTGACCTATTTTTTTATTTCATAATTCTTGACCACGTGTTCTAATTTGCCTTACCTCCGCATTTCACTGCTGCATCAGCAACTGTACTCCCTTCAAAGTTCTCTAGAGAGTAGCGTGGTTTTAATTGTCACCACCCGGTGTTTAAAATATATCCCATTTCATTGGAATTCTGAGATCGTCGAACAGCTTGGATTGTTAAACAGGTATGCTATAAACCGAATATTTGAACCCCTATGACAAACTTCTTCATAAAGAACACAATGCACATAATTGCGTGCATCGAACATAAGCGCGGCTGAGTTGATATAAAAAACTTCAAAAGTGTGGCTATACTTTTTTTGTTTGTTCTTTTGATATTCTTAATAATAATCGTAAAATTGATATTGAATTTACAAGTAGTGACGGATTTTGATACACAAATAGAAAATCGTGAGAGATTCTATGAGAGTAAGGAGATTTCGAAGATTTTTCCGCAGGATATAGAGTACAATAAGGATTCATGTATTAAGGGAAAATATATTGTAATGCACTGTCATGAACAAAAAAACAAATTTCAACTGCTGAGTATAAATTTAATAGTTCTGTTTATAATTACTATTCATAATTTTAACTTAGCAGAGCAAAATCCAAATGTTCTGTTCTTAATGTGCATTGCCCAAAAAACCTAGTTTGTGACAGCCAATGACATTTAGCAATACAGCATCAGCTGGTGTTAGCTCGGTCACCTGGCTGTGTCTTTTTTATCTATGCTATGAGCGCTGATTTTTTTTATTTCGTTCCTGAACATTTCCATAACGTTTCTTTCCTTTAAACGTGCGATGTTTATCAGATTCTGAATTTTTACGCCGGTTGATTCATTTTTCGGGAAACAAACTTCATGTTATTCTATAGCCTATCATTTCTACCTCTGCACTGCGAAACATGTGTAGTTATATACAACGGCATCGTTTTTTATAGTCTATATTAATGCTTATATATTTAAAACGGCTCCATATACCTATGTGATAAGGTAACGAACATTTTGGAACATTGCCATTGCTACTAGTTGCAGATTATTTGTCAGTAGTTCATGTGCCGATGTATATTTCATGTGCTGAGAACATTGAGGACCTTATATTTGCGGTGATGACGCTAGAATTGTTATGCGCCTTCTGTCGCTCATATTCTTTTCCTGAATATTCTAGGCGTTCTCCTGCACTTTCCCGTGGCGTTAATAAGCATTAAAAATTAACCTTCGTACTGAATGAAAATTGACTGATGAATATGCATAATACTTGGCATTTTCGAAGTTTCTCAGCGTAATATCATGTAAAGCGAGCATTGTCATTATATCTCATCTGTACGAAAAATGGTAAAGATATTTATTTTGAGTACTTCACTAATTGATCCGCATGAATGCATGGTAGGGATGAAATGTACTTTTTATATTTCTCAGTTTGCCCTGAGCTTTTTCTAATATCGCTATAAAATCTTACTAACTTATTGTGTATGTAATTCCTTAGCGACACACAAAATTGCGGGACATACGTAAGTCATGCGAGCTTCGGAAATGGTACATATCACCGATCTTGAACCTAAATAAATAAGTTAAAGATTCTGCGAAGAACCCAGGGAATATCAAATATTAAGTTCCTTCCAACTCAAGAAATATTTCTGCTCAAATTTATCTTATGTTCGTTGCAACATGTTTCTGCAGTAGAGCAACTATCGTGAGTCGTGAAACAGCAGTAATTATAGTGCAAAAATGGCAATTTTTCCACATACTGTTACTGCACCAATTGGCACATTTTTGCTAATAAGAATAGTTCCACACAGAATAAAGTTATTGTACTTTAAATATTTTAATTCACTATTTTTCAGAAATAATACTGCAAATAATTTGTTTCGTAGTTTGCACTCCAATTCATCCTACTTAACACGGTCTGTAACATACAACTGAAATGAAATCAATAAAAACATGTAACCACAGAGATATTGTAACTCTTTCCTGAAAAATGTTGCAAACTAAGATGAAACTGATTCGCGACATGTGATAGGAAATTGTTGATATATTAGTGAAAAACTCGTTAAAACGTAGCAATGTTCTAACGTATTATAATATGTTTTCTATTCAAAAAAAAAATTGAATGTAATTGTCGCATCGATGTTACGTGCGTCTACGTTACATGGTACCTTCCGTTAACGGACATATTGAATTTAACCAAGCTGATGTGATTAAGTTTCAGTTCTTCTAACATCCTAAAACTCTGTGAAATCTGTAGCAAACATATTCTTTGGAGTAGGAAATGTTGGAGGTCAAAAACTCAGTCGACTCATTGTTTTGTGTTCCATTCCGAACATAGACAATAACAAAGAAACCATGGATGATGCACAAAATTCGTTTGACCGATAACATGTTCTGTCGCTGATGGAAAAGTTAAGGGTTTTTTCGTTCCGGCGTGCCCTAGTATTTCTGGACACTACACTGCACACCAGTCGTCACACTGTTTCGTTTTCCGTTTCGAATATAGACAACGACAAGAAAATTATAGGTAAAGCACGATACACTATTCACTTATGGAAATGGCAAACCCTGAGAAATTAAAAAATTATGTAGTAAATACCAAAAAACTCTAATAAAGGAACAATGATTTTGACCGTTTAAGCCATAAGGCACTTCAGAAGTGAAAATTAATTGAAATAAAACGAAGCATCCCGTTATCTTCGGTGGTTCTGGATTTTCGTTTACCTGCCAAGCATACAATTTCCCATACATCCCATCGTGATCTGTACGCAAAATCACGAATACTTTAGAGGTTGTCACATAGTACGTTGGAACGGAAAAGAACTTCTCGCATAAGAACAGAAACACAATTTGTCCCTACACGAAGTCGGAAAAACACAAACTAAAGAGAACTAATTCATTTGGAAGGCTTGAAACGCACCGGAAGTAATGTAATATTTTGCGTACTCTAATTAAAAGTTTTGTTTGTTAAGTAAACCCTATAACTAATTGTATCAGTAAAGTTAACTATTAATATTTTAAATTTACTGATACAATTAAGTATAGGGGGTTATTTAGCAAATAACCTCAACTGAGCTAAAACCAGCTTGAACTTTTTAAGGGGAAACAATGGAGACTAGCGAACTAGAAAGACAACAAATAATATGATATGCCAGCCCAGTGTAGACGGTGAGGCACTTGAAGATTTAAAAAAAAAGAAAATTTCGTTCTTCAATTCATCAGAATGCAGTGTAGCATGGCAAGACTTTCTTACAAAGCCGTAAAGGACACTCATACGGAGCAAGATTGCCGTGAGCATCTCAAAGATTTCCGAATGAAGGTGCTCCTGCAGAATTTTGGGGCACTTGTTCCAAGCAAGGGAGAGAGCGAGTGTGAAAAACCCACCCACCATCCATGTTTGTTCCGGGATTCGTAACGGGAACTAGCACGGATGAATAAACAGAAGCCAGCACACAGAACGATTCGGTGACCTGGGTGGGCATAAAACAGACATAAGATGAGATGGTAAATAGATCTTCAGGCCTCCGCAGGCACCGTGGCTTAGAGATGCGGAGAAAAGACGAATTTTGTATTTTCATGTTGAATGTTTTAGAGTAGGACCCAGAGTTTCTGTCAAATATTTTATGGACAAATGAGCCACGCTTCATACGAGGTGGCGTTATGAATACGCATAATGTACATTATTGCGCATAGGGAAATCCTTATTGGACGAGAGACACACACCATCAAGTGAGGTGGTTCACCAACGCTTGGTGTGGCGTTTGTGGGAACCAGCTTGTAGGACTTTCTTTTTTAATACGCAACTCTGAATAGTGAGCGATACTTACATTTTCTTCAAATGGATGTAACGGATTTCTTGGATAATTTAAGATTGCAGGGGTGTCCAATTACTTGTTGGTAGATAGTGTAAAATCACACACTCTGGACATGGCTCAACCGAGAGAACTAACTATTTTTAGGAGTTACTACAGCACTATAGATCATATCCACGAACGAACTAATTGAAAGAGCGAAGGAATATGAACCTATATTATGAATGGCTTTTATCGATTATGAAAAGGCCTTTGATTCGGTGAAACCATCAGCAGTTACAATGGCTTTGAAGACCTGTGGTAGTAAAGATGCATACATTAATATTATTAAAAACATCTACGAAAACGCAAGGGCAAAGATTCGGCTTTTTAAAAATACAACACACATAAAAGTTAGAAAGGGAGTGAGACAAGGTGACACCATATCTCACAAGCTCTTTAATGCCACATTGGAAAATGTCTTTCAATCACTGAACTGGTTAAACAAAGGGATATAGATTAATGAACATTATCTAACTCACCTTCGTTTTGAGTCATTTTTGCAAATACTCCATCAGAGCTGCAGCATATGATCCAGGAACTTGTTGACAGAAGTAAAAAAGTGGGATAAAAAATGAACTTTCAGAAGACAAAAGTTATGTACAATGCTTTTACATGAAATAAAGATTTATCGATTGATGGGTAATAGCTGGAGATAACCAATAGCTACATTTATCTTGGACAGCAGACATCAAGTGAGGGTCACATTGATGAAGAAATTAGTCGGCGTATAAAACTTGCCTTGAGAGCTTTTGGAAGAAACAGCATAATTTTCAAGAGCAATATACCATTATGTCTTAAAAGAACAGTGTTTGATCAATGCATCTTTCCAGTGCTTAGCCTTAACTAAAAGAGACATACAAAGACTACAGACAACTCAAAGCGGCATGGGGAGGTGCATGCTTGGTGTAACCAGGAGTGATAAGAAGAGGGACTCGTGGATCAGAAAAATGACAAGGGTGGAAAATATCATGATCAGAATAAAATACCTGAAATGGCAATGGGCTGGACATATTGCCAGAAGGATAGACCACCGATATACAGCCGAAATTTTAGATTGGATTCCAAGGGACAGAAAAAGACACAGAAGAAGACCACATGTGAGATGGCTGGATGAAATTCGAAAGTATGCGGGAGTAACATGGAGGAGACTGGCACCAGGCAGACCGTTGTGGAAGAAACTTGGGGTGACCTTCGTCCAGCAGTGGATTGATAATTGTTGACAGTGATGGTGATGATGATGATATAATCATCAACCATTATCAATCCGCTGCCGGATGAAAGTCTTCTCAAGTTTGTCCCACAACTTTCTGCCTTGAACCTGTCTCCGCCGCCCCGGTTGCGCAGTGGTGTAAGCGATGACTTCTGATCATTCGTCCGTCATAGGTCCGGGTTCGAATCCCGTGAAGAATGGATGTTCTGTTTGTCTAACTGTGCTGGTCCGCTCCCTGTCCTGGAAACAGTGACCCTGAATTAGGGACCGGCTACTGCATATAGCCCATTGAGGTGCTCACGGTGGTCGTTAAACCTTCAATGAAAAAAATCATATTGACGAACGTCCTTTAAGTATAGTAAATGAAAATTTGTTTAACTAAATTTGATCATTCCTCTACGATTCCCTTTATTTTGGAACCCCATTAATACATCCCATAATAGGCTCAGTGAGATGATTTCGTTCCACAACGCCACTACTTTTGAAATTTTTTTACTTAAACCGTTGATTGAAAATAAACATTTCGATGTTTCATAGGAGGAAGAGAAAATATTGCACGATCCCACTCAAACATTAGGCTGAGAACTGGCATTTAGCATGTCATCACAGAGTTTGACATTCTTCTCACAGTGAATTCGTATGACGAATTTTGATTCATCACTCATGACACCTCACATGATAAAAAAAGCTTACGCTACATATTCTTTCTTCATGCCATTTGGCTCTGTATTTGTATCGAGATAAATGTTTTAATTATGCGGCGCATGATGCTACAGCATTCACTTCACCTTAGAGAAAAGAAAGGAAAATGTATCAAATGGGTGGGATGGTCATGTGACTATTTGCTTGTAATATAAAACACCAGTATGCAAAATGCGTGAATTCATAGTCATTTTTTGCGAGAGTACCGAAATGTCATTATATGATTTATCTTGAATTTTTCTGCTTGAAATCATTACATTTTCTCAGCGTTCACTAGCTTTTGATGTTTACCCTATCACGTCTTATAAAGCACTGGACGTTTTCCAGATCTTATATTGCGTTTCAAAATGTAGTTGCAAGCCATTGCCAGGTTTCAGATGATAGAATAATTTTCTGGTCATCTCATTTAATCGCTAGATTACTTTTGTGAATGCGTCACAATGCGGCTAAACGTACCAAATTTTTATATTAATTGATATTGCAAGATTTCTAAGATACCCTTGAAGGACGGTCGTGTAACATAAGCTGCCGTTAACAATAAAATTAGTTCCATTCTTACTAATGTTGTACTACACTCAACCCAAATAAGTCCAAAATCGGCTCATCAAATCAGTGAATAAAAATTCGCGTTGAGAAAGGAGTTCACCATCTGTAAATGAAAGAGTAAAAATAAACCCACATATTTAAAAATTTATATTTTAAATATTATCATCATCATCATCATCATCATTGTCAACCATTATCAATCCACTGCTGGACGAAGGTCTCCCCAAGTTTCCTCCACAACGGTCTGTCTTGTGCCAGTCTCCTCCATGTCACTCCCGCATATTTACGAATTTCATCCACCCATCTCCCATGTGGTCTTTTTCTGGGTCTTTTCCTGTCCCTTGGAATCCAATCTAAAATTTCGGCTGTCCATCTATGGTCTGTCCTTCTGGCAGTATGTCCAGCCCATTGCCATTTCAGGGATTTAACTCTGATCATGATGTCTTCCACTCTCGTCATTTTTCGGATCCACGAGTTCCTCTTCTTATCTCTCCTGGTTATACCAAGCATGCACCTCTCCATGCTGCTTTGAGTTGTCTGCAGCCTTTGTATGTCTCTTTTAGTTAAGGTCCACGTCTCTGCACCATACGTAAGCACTGGAAGGATGCATTGATCAAACACTTTTCTTTTAAGACATAATGGCATATTGCTCTTAAAAATTATGCTGTTTCTTCCAAAAGCTCTCCAGGCAAGTTTTGTACGCCGATTAATTTCTTCATCAATGTGACCCTCACTTGATATCTGCTGTCCAAGATAAACATGCGTATCTGTTATCTCCAGTTTTTCTCCATCAATCGATAAATCTTCATTTCTTGTAAAAGCATTGAACATCACTTTTGTCTTCTGAAAGTTCATTTTTAATCCCACTTCTTTACTCTTGTCAGCAAGTTCCTGGATCATACTCTGCAGCTCTGATGGGGTAGTTGCAAAAATGACTACGTCATCAGCAAAACGAAGGTGGGTTAGATAATCTCCATTAATCTTTATCCCTTTGTTTTCCCAGTTCAGTGATTGAAAGACATTTTCCAATGTGGCATTAAAGAGCTTCGGAGATATGGTGTCACCTTGTCTCACTCCCTTTCCAATTTTTATGTGTGTTGTATTTTCAAACAGCCGAATCTTTGCACTTGCATTTTCATAGATGTTATTAATAATATTAATGTATGCATCTTCAATACCGCAGGATTTCAGAGCCGTGGTAACTGCTGATGGTTTCACCGAATCAAAGGCTTTTTCATAATCGATAAAAGCCATGCACAATGGAAGTGCATATTCCCTCACTCTTTCAATTAGTTCTCTCAGTACGTGGATATGATCTATTGTGCTGTAGCCACTCCTGAATCCAGCTTGTTCTCTCGGTTGAGCCATGTCCAGTGTTACCTTCATGCGGTGTGAAAGAACTTTAGTGAAGATTTTATAAACCACTGATAGGAGGCTGATAGGTCTGTAGTTCCTGAGATCCTCAATGTCACCTTTTTTATGTAGCAGGATCATTGTAGCATTGTTCCAATCCTCAGGAATCTTCCCTTCATTAAGGCATCGAGTGAAAATTTGGGCGAGTACTGTTTCAATTTCTCCACTTCCTTCTTGTATGATGTCTTTAGTAATTCCATCTTCTCCTGGAGCTTTCCCCCGCTTCATGTTCTTGATTGCATGAGCAACTTCTGCTGGGAGGACTGGAAGAACTCTGGTACCTTTCATGATGTCTGGAGTACATGTATCATCCCTTTCATATAATTTGGAGTAGAAATCTTTCACTCTTGTCAAAATTTCGCCTCTATTTCTTGTTATAGAACCATCTTCTTTTCTCAGTGCCATAATCTGTTTTCTTCCCTTACTGAGATGTCCCTTTGCTATCTTTAGGCTTTGGTTGTTTTCAATTGCTTTCCTCACTAGCTCACAGTTGAATTTCCTTACGTCTTCAGTGATACTTTTTCGTGCTGTCTTGCATAGCTCTATATATTCCACTTTGGAAGTCACATCTTCTTTAGTTGTCCTCATCTCTCTTCTTTTTTGCATCAACATTTTGGTTTTTCCTGATAATTTGTTTACATGCAACTTGTTCTTAGACCCAGCTAATTTTGTTGCTGTTTCCATAAGAGCTTTGGTTACTTTTCTGTTAACTTCAGAAATATCCACTTCTTCCGATGTTAGGCCTTCTAAAGCAGAGAATCTGTTCTTCAGTTCCAACTTGAAAGTATTATGGTGTTTTTTAAGGTTGGTTATGTCAATACATTTTGTTTGTCTTATGAGCTTGCCACGTTCCAGTTTAGTGTTGAGGTGCATCTTACATCTCACCAATCTATGGTCACTACCTGTGTTGAACTTGTTCAGCACACTGCAGTCTTCGATGACGAATTTTTTGTTACACATAATAAAATCAATTTCACTTGTCGTCCCAATTGGATGTCTCCATGTCCATTTCCTGTGTGGCTTTTTCTTGAAAAATGAATTCAAGATGAAAAATCCTTCTGCCTCTGCAAACTCAACGTGAGTATTTCCACGCTGGTTTCTGTTGCCGTGACCGAATTTACCTACTGAAGTTTCATTCTGTTGCCGGTGCCCTATTTTTGCATTGAAATCTCCCATAATTATCTTCAAGTGCTGCTTACCTTTATTATTTAGATGACGAATTTCCTCATAAAATTCTTCAATTTCTTCTTCAGGATGACTTGTGGTGGGTGCATAAGTTTGAATAATCTGAGCCTGGTATCTTCTCGATAGTTGGATAACGAGTCGTGCAGCTCTGTCAGAGGAACTTTCAACTTCTACCACTTTATCCTTCAGTTTCTTGTTTATTATAAATCCAACACCACTAGTTTTGCCAGTATCTGTCCCACGATAATAGAAGAGATGTCCACTTTTCAGTTCAATGAGATCTTCTCCTTTTCTCCTTACCTCACTTAGCCCGACAATGTCCCACTTGATCCTTTGTAGTTCCTCTTCCAATTCAAGAAGCCTTGAATCAGAAGATAGGGAGCGTCCGTTGTAGGTAGCCAAGGTCAGCATCAAATGGCAGCCTAGTCCGGTCCTCCGGGGATTCTTAGCACCCTCTGCCTTCATGTCGCACTGGCCGCTGCCTTGGCCAGGTACATTCCAGCTGCCGGAGTCTGAGGGCCAAGATTTAAGTTGTAGAGTCATTTTGGAGGTGTTTGGCCATAACTCACCACGCTGGCCAAGCGGGTTGGTGAGTGTGGGATAGCATTTCCTCTAATCCCGATGGTATAGTTATACCGCTATTTGCGGTCGTCAGAGCCCCTTTAGTGAGAACAGGATGCACCACGAGAAGGCGGGGTTGACATTTGTCAAGGAGAGGCTGTGATGTTACGCATCACCTGACCTTACATCCCTTTTAAATATTATACTGGAAGCTAAATTTAAAATTGATGATTAATTTATCGTGTATAAAAAGATTTCCAAATTTTGATTGCAATCGCATAGATTGATTTAAATTTTAAAAATTGTTGCTCATAAATTTTAATACATTTAATTGTTCGTAACTTTGGTGACATTGTTTCCTGTAGAAGTGCATTGGAGGCATTAGTTCTTCAATATGTATTACTTTCAGTACTAGAAACTAAACATAACGTGTTTTGGAAAGTCTACCGAAGGAAATTTTGGTATTACTGTTGGAAATGTGGAAAGAATATATTATAATTTCCCAGCAGACTGCTCTCCATACAAAATTTAGAATGGTATAATTCGCACTTACTGGATAGTAAATTATATCACCGTAGCATAAATTAAAAAAAGCGCAACGTCATGTAGCATTTAGATACAATGTTCATATCTTTCTCTTTGCAATCAGATTTCAGTACAAATCTTTTGTGTCATCTTAAGGCGTGACAGTCTGATTTGCAAATACACTGCTGGCCACCCAAAATGCTACACTAAGAAGGAAGCATACGATTGGCCTGAAATTCGCAGCATGCGTCACCCGCGAGAGGATATGCCAACGATTAGCATTGCAGGGCATATGCAAATCATGTGCGCTCGGCACGCCACCGAGAAGCACTATAAGAAGGGTGCACAGAAGGCGGAGTGTAAGTAGTGGAAGTGTGTTGTGCTGCCGGACCAGTGCGTGAGAAGCTTCCTGATGCCTTGTCACAGAATACGACAGTCATTCCATAAAGTTTCGGAGTTCGACAGAGGACGAATAGCGACTTATCGTGACAGCGGTTTATCGTACCGAGACATCGGCCCCCGTATGGGACGACATCCAGCCACAGTGAGGCGAGTATGGATTAGGTGGGTGCAGGAGGGACTGACGGACTAACGTGAGTGTATGCCGCAGCCCAGGCACACCACCGAACGAGAGGAACGGCATGTTGTGCGGCGGTTCGCAACGCCACATCACGAACGTTAGCGCAAAAATTAGGGTTTGTTGCGCATCAACCTGTATCACAACGTACGGTTCGACGTCGTCTGCAGGAGCGGGGACTTGCCGCATGACGCCCGTTGCTCCGAATAACATTGACGTTACACCACCGGTAGGTGCGGTGGCAGTGTGGACTTGAACGCCGTAGCTGGATTACGGAATAGCACGATATTGTCTTCTCCGACGAATCCTGGTTCTGCCTGCAACACCAAGATAGTCGGATCCGCGTGTGGCGGCACCGCGGCGAGAGACTATATGACGCCTGAATTAGGCATCGTCATACCGGTCCGTCGCCTGGCGTTATGGTTTGGGGCGCAATTTGATATGAAACGCGAACCCATCTTGTACGCATCGCCGGTACACTCAACAGCCGCCGGTACATCTTCGACGTTTAGGAGCATGTAGTCCTCCTTTACCTGCAGGACCTGCCAGCGGCCACGTTTCAACAGGACAATGCGCGCCCGCAAGTGGCATGCATCATGCAACAATTCTTCCTTGCCCACCAGGTGTCACTGCTGTCATGGTCCGCCTTTCTCCCGATATGTCGCCCATCGAACACATCTGGTCGCTGATCAGCAACCGAGTGGCCCGGCAAGCACCACCCGCGGCTACGCCTGATGAAATGTGGCAACGTGTAGAAGCACCCTGGACCGACATACCCCAAGCCCACATCCAAAGCCTCTTTCGTTCGATGTCGCGACGTGTAGCGGCAGTTATTGCCAGCCATGGTGGCCACACGAACTATTGATGTCTGCGTGTTCCGCAAGTCGCACTGGCCTGCAAGCCCAATCGTTTCATCTTTGTATCTGTTGTTATGTGTCCAGTAAATTTGGCTTTGCGATATCTTGTCCTTCTTGGTGTTGCATTTTGGGTGGCCAGCAGTGTACTTTAGTTTTTCTCTTCCGACATTCAGAAAAAATATGCCAACGTTGTTGTAACATATATAATATTTGCTGAACGACAAAGTTGCGTGTATAAATGTGTCATGTTTCATTTTAAAAAGATTAAATCAGAATAACATTTGAATTTCAAATTTCTTTAGAAACTCATGTGGGTCTTTTAGAGTTAGATTTAACGTAAAAATTCGTAGGTTTTTATCACGCTCCTATGGATAATGTTTCCCATTTTATATAACAGAAACGATTAAAAATTTCTGAAAATTCAGTTTAAGGGAAGAATGGCATTGTGCAAATTAAAGGAAACGCTGCAAAACTGAATAATCTTTTACCCGACGACAAGCTAATGAGCAAGAACCACAATCGTTCTAAATGTTAAGTATGAGAATATTTCCACAAATGAATATTCGTAGTGTTCACAGCTGGGCAAATTTAACTGAAACAGGGCTGTCGATGTGTTGTTTAACATGCGCATATACCTATGTGGAATTTTTTTCTAAACGAAGTTCTTGTAAACTTTGATTAGATGTGATTACAAAGGTTATTTGGCACGATCGGTTATGTGACACACTGCAATTTTCTTGAAGTTATTTTAAAAATGTTCTCTTTACGTTACCTTCTCTTGAAGAATAATTCTCGGCATAATATTCCAAAACTAGTTTCGCATCCTTGAATAGAAACAAGTAACACTGCTGGTCGCAGAAATGTATCAATATTAAATGGTTGACATGCAGGCGGCATTTGTACATTTTTCAGAATAAATACGTTTTTTTATGTAAAAGAAATATCATTACCCTCTGCAAAAGCAGGTATGGAAAGTTATTATTATTTCATCTAACACCTGCATTTTCAAGTTATTCAAAAGTATACAATTTGTTAAACAGTGAACAACACAATTTTTTTTTCAAATTTGATTTGCTTGGCTTCTAAAGGAAGATAAGAAGATATTAAATTGTAGACGAAAAGTGTTATACTACGTTTATGAAACCATTTTTCCTACAACATATTGTCATTGTTAAATTTGTTATTCTACATTATATTGTCATTCTTTATATGCCTTTTATTGTCCGGGGAACAAATAGTTCTGCAAATTTCACTGCCCCAAGTGTAGAAACAAATTATTCCGTAACATGAACTTATAACACACAGTTATCAAGTTGTAAACCAAGTATCCAGAAAATAAAGAAGCATTTGTTTCAAGCTTAAAAAATCACACAAGGCACTTATCCCAATGTTCCAGGTAGTCCGCATTGACATTAATGACATTGTTAAACCGATCTACGACATGAAATATCCAATTACGATAGAAGTCTGGCAAGCGGGAATTCTTCCATGCAACGTTTCACGTCATTATCATAAGTAACGTTTTCTCTGAAGAAAATTCGACAAAGTCTTGAAGAGATGGAAGAGCGACGGGGAAAGCTCCGGCGAATACGGGAGCTGCGATAATATTTGATTTTCCTGCTCGTGTACTTTTTTGTTGGTTTCGTAAGGCGACACGTGGACGAGCGTCACCTTTAATAATGATCATCCATAATGTTTAATCAACGCTATAATTAAAAATCAACGCTGGGCACTTTTCTGTAACTGCAGCTTGGACACTATCCAAAATTGGATGTAAGCGTCCGCAGTAATGTTGTTGTTCCCCGGTAAGAGTTCCGAGTCAATCACACTGCGAAAATCACACTGGAAACTCAGCACTCCCTTACGTTCATGAAAGGGCGGTTTAGAGAACTTCTGGGGCTATTGTTCCTTCTTGGTCTATTGATCCTTCTTGGTCCACGCTCTTTTTCGCGAAATATTCACGTATGTGACTGATTCATAACGCCTTCCCGTCTTTTTTGTTGACGGTCAAACGACAGATCTTTAGTTCCACTGCTAGTTCCCGCACTGTAGCATCTGGCTTCGTCGACAGCACGTTTTGCAGTGTATAGCTTTCAACATTACTGGATCTGCTACTCCTGGGAGCATCAAACAGATCCAGTACACCACTGTCAATGTTCCTGTACCAGTATTATCAAGTACCCCTGTCCAATAATATTGTCTATAACGTTGATGTCTTGTCGTACTGATACGTTATTTTAAAAACCTCACCATACGATGAAATAGTTCCTAAATTAAATCTTAACGGCCAGACGAAACATTTAAAACAGATGTCAAACTTACGGAAATGATGCTTTATTCAAGGTTTTCTCCAACATATCGTAACATAACATAGCACTTCGCATTAAACGTTCCACACACCACACAGCTCCACAAGCAACTGTTTACTCGTAGTTTATATCTCTGGTTCTTATCATAACAGCCATATGTCACGTTCATTCAACCTCAATTCGGTTGCCAACAGTATTCGTTTGAGAGAAAAGATATCACGTTAAGTGTGAAGTATAACTGAGAACAAACTCAAGATTTACACAGGGAAAGAAACTTAAAAGGAAATCTAATTTAGAATACACGTCACACGTCACCAAACGCGTTTCGCAATTTTCCAAGGGTTTCCGTAACTTTCACGAAATCCAAATTCTTAAAGAGCAATACTGCACACGACTTCTTTCGATATCGCCCTCGTATGGTCGCTACGAGGAATTACACTTCACCACCACAATGTACGTTCTGTCCATAGGATCTATTCTTTGGTGCATAGCACTCTGGGATGTTTACGTCACGGCAAGCCCGCAATAGTTAGCATTACACACGGCAAATACTATTTTTTCCGGAAACTCTTTTTACAAACTGATAAACACCAAATATAAAGAATTCAGACTGACAAAAATGAAAATTCTTCCTGGTATTTTGATTCGATCTCTGACGACACATGAATGTCAAGTTCTGTATCTCAAGCTCAATTAATACACAGTCGATCCACCTTGTTGTGACCACCTCCTACTTTTGTCATCTACAGCGGGTAGCCAATGAAAGAAGGCAAGGGTCGTGAGCTGGATAGGGGCCTGTATAAGGTGTGCTGTAGGCATTTGAAAACATATCGCTCGTTGCTGCCAGGTATAAAAAATGGAGCGATTTATCACATTTGCAAAAAGGGATGATTATCGGCTTTCGGGCCAGGGTTTGCTTTATATTTGAAACAGAGCAGTTTGTGAACTGTTCGCGTGCTGCTGTTGTTAAAGTGTATCCTGGTTTGAGAAATTGAACCATTGCGAATAAGCAGTGTAGATACTGCGGAGCCCCACATGCCATTGATGTCAGAGGTGAAAGTCGGCTGCGAAGGTGCACGTGGGCCGTTTGACAGGCTACAGTAAAGTAACTCCCCGGCGAACGAACCAGGGTCTTCCCGAAGTGTGTCTAAAACGACAGATCAGCGAACCCTGCTGTGTATGGAGCTCCGATGGAGAAGGATGATCACTGCACGTATGCTAACGAAGGTGCATCGGCAGAAAAGGCTTACATTCGCACGGCAGTATCGGAATTGGACCTCCGCTGATTGGGAAAGGATTACCTTCCCCGATAAGTCACATTTCTGCTTCATCGAACGGATGGCCGTTGGTGTATAAAGCGAGAAACATCCGAGAACAAACACTCTTCAACCGTTGCTGGAAGAACACAAGCTGATGGGGGAAGCCTTATAATCTTATAATCTGGGGAGATATTTTTTTTTTGATTGGAGGTTTAACGACCACCGTGAGCAAATCAATGGGCTATAAGCAGTCGCCCGTCCCTAATTTAGGGTCACTGGTTCCAGGGAAGGGAAAGAGCCAGTGCCGTAAGACAAACACAACATCCATGCCTGACCGGGATTCGAACCCGGACCCCTTGCGGACGAATGATCAGAGGCAAGCGCCTTAGACCACTGCGCCACCGGGGCGGCGGGGAGAGTTTTCCTGGCATTCTCTGGGTCCACTCATACCTGTGAAAAGCACAACGGACCGAATGCGTAATGAATCCATCCTTTCAGACCACGTGCACCCATACATGCTGATTGTTTTCCCTGGGGCGGATGGGATCTTCCTGAACGACAATGCGACGTGTCACAGAGTTGGAAATGTCCAAGAGTATTTGGAAGAGCACGATGAAGACGACAAAGTACTTCCCTGGTTCCGTCCATGTAGTCTTTGGGTTTGCCGCAGACTGTTTGGCAATGGTGAAGTCGTCCTCATGCGCATACTGGTATCAGGAGGTCACCAATACCAGTCTTTCTGTTTGGTTACTAAAGAATTTCAGTGGCTCAATAACCACGCAATAATTCAGACATACACAAAAGATGCAGAAAAAATGTAGGCATTATTTTATATATAAATATTTTTTTAAATATTTTAGTAACACAAATGATAAATCCAAATCAGGGTTTCAAAAGAATCAAATTATGCAAAACTTTACGTCCTTTCTGCAGAAACCTGTTTAAACAAATTTATTTTTCAGTTAGATAGCTTTTTAGGAAAGACCCTTTTGCATAAATTGTTTTCTTCAGATAGTGTCCAGATTTTTTAAGTCATAGCTTATAAACATAAAAGTAATTTTTAAAGATTTATTTTCTTCTAAAATTCAAACGTGAGCAGTTTCTTTTACGACGTATCTTGGAAAACGTTTTACATATAATTTCACAAAATATGTTTTCTCTAATTTGAGAATAGCTAAATGGCAAAATTGTGTTTTCCGCTAATTTGTGTAACTCTGAAGCGCTATTTATACTCTTTTAAATTCTCCATGAAAAAATGTTATCTTTTTCCTTTGTTGAGATACCGATTATCAGGGAAGACATTTGTTTCTTCATTTGTGCTCAAAATATTGCAAAATCTAACGACAAAGATATTTATAACGTATATATGTTTCTTTTCCCGATGTCTCTGTTCTTCGAACAATAACATCGGTAAGAGTCCAGCGTATCAGAAAGGTTTAAATTTGAAAAATGTATTTCATGTTATTTTCGAAGTTATTTTATTCAAAATTTTAACACTAGTGGGAAAGCTTCTTTTTTGGTTTACAACAGAATTTGAGCCATAACGTCGTATCAAAAGATCGGAGGAATTCAGCTTTCCACGAAGACCATCTCTACGTTTTTCTTTCTCATCATAATAACCAGTTAAAGAGAAAGACCGCACCAAAGTACGATTTTGTTTATTTCATTTCTCTGCTTTGGAAAATTTATTTCAGAATGATTTTTTTACATGTGGTAAAATTAATGGCGCAGAAAATTTCGCGTACGTTTCTTCATATGTCGTAATGCATAATCCTGACAGTTAAAGGAATAATACAAGTAAGTTTTGGAGAACTGTGTTTGCGTTTGTGAAACTCCTCATGTAAAGCAAAACTGACATTTTATCTCACTCAGAGCGAGAAATAGTACGAAGCGTATCTGCTTCAATTCTATAACTTTTCAACTAGGCGGCTCGTTCGTATAAACTTCGCCTTCCTCTGATCTGTACTTAAAGAAAAGTATAATTCGGCCATACAGTTTTTTTTTACATATAACACCACTTTCGCATATTTCTACAATATTTATGAAATTATGTTTCTGTGGTATTTACTAATTTAAAATTTAACATGGAGAAACCGTTCTCGATAAATTTCTCTGATCTATTTAGAATATTTTTGCACCCTTTTAGTTTTTAAAATACAATCCTCGACACAGAAAACTATGAATTATTTTTCATAGAGCAATTCAAATCGGTGGTTATGTGTCAATATTCGGATTATATAAATCATTACAGTTGCTGACTAACAATGTAATAGATGACGGGGAAAAGGGAAAGCCGCTCAGTTTAGCTAAGTTTGTCGGTTCCCTCCTGTGCGTGTGGACTACTGCATAGGTGCTATCCCAATGGCCAAATCACGGCAAAAGAGCGAGAATGTGTAAACAGTGCCATAAGGAATCCTACGTTCACACAGAAACTTTTACTTTATGCTGCATCTTAGGGCAACATTCTGCAGGTTGCTCCTAATGTTCTCAGTACATCAGGGGTTATCGCGACGACAACGTATTGGAATGAAAAAACTATTCGCCGGATTAGGCGACAGACTTTAGAGGAAGCTAACGTTTGTCGCCATAATAGGGCTGATTCACGTAGCTGGATCAATGAACTTCTTGATCACTGGATTACATGGAAAACATTAGGATCCCCGTTGTTCACAGTGTAAGACTTTTGACAAAGTGTAAATGCAGTACAAACAACCCGGATTGAGCGACAAGTTTTTCTTTTTTTCAGCACCGATAATCGTCCATTGAGATCCAGGGGAGACAATACTGACTGATCTGGTTTTGTTGCCATCTGTGATCATAATGTAGCTCCAGAGGATTGGAGCGCAACCAGTTTCACTACACGTTCACCCCATCATACGGATATTGGGTAAACTGAGAGCATGATGATATGTCCATTACGAGCTGCATTCTGTTTTGTTGCCTTATAATTGTGGTATCGCTCATGCTCACTCTCATTGAGATGATGTCAGCAGAGGAGGACGAGAGGTTTCGTTGTGTTGCCCTGGCCATCGAATTTCCCCGAGTTCTACCAAGGCCGTCTAGGAAACAAAAAAATGTCGTGACATTAGAAATATGAGTTATATATTTTAATGACGTCACGTGGAAACGAAGGCTCCAGTTGGTTTGCAACGTATGTGGCGTCAGAAAAGAAACCGACGTATCAGCCCGTGTAACATGAGAGTTTAGTCATAAACGGACAGCACTCATTTCTCTAATACAGTGGCATTAAGTTTTCAAGACGGCCTTGGTTGTACCCAACACTTAACGTGTCTGATGAGATTTGGCACATAAATTAATCACTCTGCCCGACCCTCTCGCAAAGTCGATGAATTGTGGACTGAGGTCAACGACACATGACCAACGGTATCTCATGACACAACCAGATGGATTTTCATTCGATGCCTTACCGTGTTCCCCCGCATGACGTCATACGTCCTCTAACGTAGATTCGTTATCCCCTGATAAAAAATGTCAGAAAAAAAGAAGAAAGGACAATCAATATTAAACGGCTAATATCAGTTATTTTACGTTTAATCAAACCGCCGAATTTGGAAATTAATAACGCGGCCGTCTATTTTTTGATAATGGGTCACCCCAATCCTCACGGAATCACCTCACAACACTTTTGCCTGAGGCACAACATCGCGACGTATCACTTTTAAGATATTGATATATGTTTTGAGAAGTACGATTATTATACAATCCACAAATAATAATAGTCAATTATTTTTAATGAAAGCATGCTGCTGTTCCATTTCACTTCAAAATGTTTGTGTCTTCGATGCAGAGCAACAGAGCAAACGTAAACGGTTTTAAAAGATCTGAACATCTTATTTATTGAAGGTTTAACGACCACCGTGAGCAATTCAATGGGATATAAGCAGTCTCCCGTCTCTAATTTAGGGCTGCTGGTTCCAGGGAAAGATGAGCGCTCCAGAAAAAAACATTCATGCGTCACGGTAACACAGCACAATATTCATGCCTCACCTGGATTGGAACCAGGACCCTTCTCGGACGAATGGTCATAAGCCAGCGTTTAGACTGAACACTGGGCCACCGGGGTGGCTTTGAAATTTCCAGCGAATATATTAGTAAAGACATTCAATATTCATTATATGTTCCAGAAACACCGTTTGATCTTGGAGATAAAATTCTATTGTAAAATATTTATTAAACATTTTAAATGGCAACCTATTTTAAAATTATGTAATTAAAACGATTTGAAATGTTCCAAGATTCGACATAATTTTTTTACACGAGTGCCTGATAGTAAATGGCCGATATCTGCAAACATATTTCCTTATAGTGTTAAATGAATTAACATTTTTCTTTTTACATTAGTTCTTAAAATTATTTACCTCTTAATACGCTTAAACATTTCTTGACACAGAATACACACTTATCATACCAAAAACTGGGGAAATTATTGCATTTTCAAGACAGACACATTATTTAGTACTTGTATTTTCAAATAGTTTACTTTTTGACTTCTTCCAAAAATTAATTCAATTTGTGTTGAATTCGTGTCGGCTGTATGAAATGAAATATTTACTTTCATCTTTGCATTTTCCAGAATTCTGATATAATTAAAATATTTAATAATCAACTCACTAGAGTCGACACCACGTGTTTGAACAGACGGAAAACAGAATAACGAATAAACTGTTACTCCGCTTCCTGTCGTTTATTTGAAGAGACACTGACATGTGTAGATCACCGCCATAAGATTATGCGATGGTCGGTGGACCAAACGTTGGATCTACCCAACAGTCACAATTGTTAATACACCCCAAAGTACTGCAACATTTTTATCAGCCGGAAAAATCTCTACTGATTTCTAGTACATGTTCTCGTGTGCTGTACACCGGACCTACACCTTTCCGTTGAGATATGTAGTTGGAAAACCGATGTGTCGGATAAAACGGAATATGTTTCCCTATAAAATCACGTTGTTCATCCTCACACTATATTCTTACAATTAAATGCTATTAAAAAAGCTAATTCATGATGTTTTCACTTGTCATTTCAGTCGTGCAGCTGAATTATTTAAAATATAATAAACATTTGAATGACTGATCATTTAAACATACATACATACACTCTCTGATATTCAGAGGTTAGCTCCCAAAAGAAAACCATTTGACAAATAAACATTAAACAGATAATACAAACCAGCAGATAAACTTTTAACTGGTTATTTACTTACTGTTGCCGTATCAAACTTCTCCATTTCCAGCGATCTTGACACACAACACGGGGTTCAGTGACATCCATCACACGATGAACACAAGAGCTTCTCTAGCTCATACTCATTATATTTTTCTCATTTAGGCACTCCTGAATCTGATCCAGCCATGACTTCCTTGGCCTTCCTCTGCCTTTCTTTTCTGCCACTCGCGTAGAAAGATTTTTCTTAGTAAGTATCTCATCACTCGTTCTTTCAACATGGCCAAACCACCGTAGCATATTAGTCTCCACCTTGCTAACAATATTATGCTTTACATTACACAACCGCAACACATTTTCATTCCTCACATGAACTGAACATCTTTTCCCACAAACCCCCGTAAGTAACGCTTTTCTCCGGCACACAAACGACTCCTATCTTTCTTCTGTAGTACCCAGGTTTCGCTGTCATACATTACAGTAGGAATAATTGCACTTTACTACACAGCCATTAGGGACTCTTTTGAGAATCCATCATTCCTGTGAAAACCTCCTAAAGCAGCTATGACTTTCAGTGAAGAATGCACTCGCCTACTAGTTTCACCATCCAATTTATTCTCTCTGTCAAACATGCTTCCTAAATACACTAACTCACTCACCTGATCAAACACGCTTCCTAAATACACTAAATCACTCACCTGATCAAACACAGTGCCATTTAGACTTACATAACATTCAGTGCTACCAGTTCCTCTCTCAAAAGTCATGACTTTGTTGTTTCCCTTATTTATACTCAGTTTGAATTTCATGCAAACTTCGTACATCCAAGAAAGCATACTTTGAAAATTACTTTTGCTCTCTGCCAACAGGACTGTGTCATCCGCATACAGCAATCTGTACACACGGGTATTATCAAGACATAAACCAGTATTGTCCATCTTGGCATCACGCGTGCATAGATCCAGAAATATATTAAACAGCCAGGGTGACATTACACAACCTTGCCTGACTCCTGCACCAATGAAAAACCGTTTTGTTACGACACCATTGACTCGTACACAGGCTCTACTGCCAGCATACATGGCTTTTACATTATTAAGTAGATTCCCAGTAACACCATATTCATTCAACACCTTCTACAGAAGTATGCTATTTATTCGGTAGTATGCTTTCGCTAAATCTATAAAGGCAGTAAAAACGTTCTTACCAACAGCCATATACTTTTCAATCATCATGCCTAGTGCAAAAATTTGGTTAGTGCAGCCTTTAACAACAGGCATAAAACCACTCAGAGCATCCCACACTTTCTCTGATGTAAGACCTCGTACCTCTTCAATAATGACCTTACCAAACACTTTTCCTGGCACACTCAGTAAGCTAATACCACAATAGGTCTTGCAGTCAGTCTGATCAGCTCTTTCCTTATACAAGGGAACAATGATAGCATCTCAGCAGTCCCGAGGTACCATTCCTAACTTCAAGCATAACTGGCAGATTTCAGTTAACCAGTCAATTACAGAATCACCACCTTATATCAACATCTCAGCAGTTATGTCATCAAGTCCTGGAACCTTACCAATCTGAAGAGATTTTAGAGATTTACACACCTCTTCTCTCGATATCCCTCCTTTGTATCCATCTCTTACTATGGCATCATCTGCTTCTGCCTCAGAATCATCTTCGCTTCATTGACCTAATGGCTCACAGAAATATTCACCCCGCCTTTCACTTAACTCATTGCGTTCCCATATCATTTTCCCGATTCTATTCTTCACACAACTTGCAACTTTGTGTCCCCTATTTTCCCGGTGTCTCATATACTTCCATAAAGTTTTTCTACCTTTCCAAAAAGCCATTTCATGCCTCTCCACTTTTTGCTTCCTATCTTTTGCCTTACTCTGTCTAACAAGCTTCGCTGCCTCACGCTTCTCACAGCGATATTCATCCTCAGAAACTCTACCTAGTAACATCGCCAAATACGTTTTCTTCTTCTTCTTTACTGTTTCTTCAATCCCCTATTCCACCAAGCATCACCTCTAGTGCTACCCACTAGAGGTGATGCTTGGTGGAATAGTGAGACAGACGTAATAGGCGTCAGTGACAACACAGTTCTTAAAAACACTCCACTTCTCTTCTACATCCCTCTGACAGGACTTCAGTTCCTTCAGCTGTTCACTGAGTAAATTACAGTAACTCTGATGGACTTCCAGGAGCCTTTCAACCTTTATTCTTTCCATCCTAGGTATCTTCCTATTCCTTTTCCTTCCACCAACATACAGTTTCACTCGAGACACCACCAAGTAATGATCAGAGCCAACACCAGCATCTCTCATCGCACAGGTGTAAACAACTAAGTGTTTCAGACGCTGATCATAAACAACAAAATATATCACAGTCTTTCGATTTTCCCAAGTATATGTGTGGATATACTTGTGGTTGAAGAACGTATTAGATACATACAAACCATTCTCAATGCAGAGTTCAGTTAATCTTTCACCATTATCATTCACACAAGGATCATTAAATTTACCCAGGACATTTTCAGAAATCGCATTCTGCACACGTACTTTAGAACCTTTTTCGTTGATTTATTCCATGATTTTCAGATGGCGTTTATATATCTCCCACATAGACGATTATGTATGTGTAGAAGTCCCATTCTCTGAGTTTGAAGCAACATGGATCTGCTTTTCCTAGCGTGCAACCAGCCTAATATAGGGTTTTCAATGGCTTAATTCCATGATCTTGCTGATTAGATCCAACCATTGATAGATCCTTCATGTTTACACATAGTACCAAATTATCCAGCGAATTTGCGAGAATTCGGATGTAAAATCTGGAGATCCCATTTCTAGTGTATTAAATTCGCCTGTCTAGATTGTGCGGATTTGCTATTATTGCATGTGAGGATGCTACAAAACAAAGAGCTTATAAGTTTTGAAGTTCACCTTGTCAAAGGTCAAAAGTGTTTCCCCATAATATATTGCAGTCTAGATGGCACGATATGTCTTAGGAAAATGCCAAACCTCGTGAGAAAGAAAATTCGGGAGTTGTTTGAAAGGGATTTTGCACTGAACATGCCCTTTTGAGGTGGGTAGATCTTCCGTTGCTGACCAGAATTCCGTTTAACACAAAGACCCCGTCCAGTAGTCTCGTGGAATATTCCGAGCAGAAAATTTTGTTAACAAGATACACGAGAAAATTCTTGCTTTCTGCTACCTAAGAGGGGAAAATCTCAAAGAACCGAAGAATTCCTGGCGATGGAATTACTAGAAAAATGCTGAGCAACAGACAGAAAAGCCAAATATAGCAAAGACAGACCCCTGTGACCGGAACGAACAGAAAGAGTGGAAGATAAATCCTTCTGGAAGCAAACAGGGATGTTAAAGAGGATCCCGGCCTGTCTATATTGGGCATTCTAGCTACCTCGTCCGGACGCCAGCTGCGTCTGCGACATCCAGCTACTCTGCGGAAGCAAAACTCTATCCTGGTCTTGGAGAAAGTTTTATCCCTGTGTTCCTGTTTGTCTAAAAACAGCTGAACACTTCCTGAAGAGCGTGATCCAGCTGGATGATCTGTAGGGCTACAACCATACGTGTGTGTGCGCAAGTGCTATACGTGTGTGTGCGCAAGTGCTACTTGCGCACACACACGTATAGTTCTGCATTAACTTCCTCTTAAGTATTTTAGGTCTGAGTTTTTGTTGGCTGTGCCCAATAAGTTCGTAACTCACTTGCGATTTAGGATTATTTAAAAAAATTACTTAAATGAGAGTGCTATTGGCTAGTGAAAAAGACTGATGTTAGGTGAACAATTCATAAGTGCAGCTCTACTTTGAAATTTATTCTCTTTTGTGTAAATTTGTTTTATTAAAACTGTTACTCTATTATATACCACGCAACTAAGTTTTACTTGCACTTTGGACTCTCATTTCCTTTAGGTACCTGCGGATTCAGAGTGTGAATGCGTAACCAGGAAATTTTCATCTGCTGGTCAGGAGTCCTACAGAACTAAGTTTGGGACATGAACTGGAGTAAAGTTTTATGTTTTGCTGTATGAGTTGTCTAAAACTTGTCATTTATCAATGCTTTTTCTTCCGAGAAACGCCATTCGGTTGTGAATAATTTTGGATTTTGTGCTGTTATTGAAAATTAAGAACTTTCCCGATAAGGTAATGAGCTTATAAATGTGATTTTGAAGTTTCCAGAGCCTGGATGATGAAAGAATGCATTAAGATGGCCACTGTCATCTCCTATGACACATATTAAACCATAGAATGATTTCGTTTTTTAATTGAACAGGAAGCGTCACTCACGTTATCTTCACAAATATAATAAATATGAGTGACTTTATATTTCTTGAAATTGCACAAGTTTGATAACGTTTATACATCAAAATCAGAGGTAATTATGATAAACCGAGAGAAGACTATGACGCATCGTTTTAGACAAGTGCCTTCCGAAGGAGAAAACTTATCCAACTCAATTGGGCATCCAGAAGATATTTCCAAAATTGGTGATTAAATCTAGAAAATTCGCTCTCTGAATTAAATTCAAACAAATAAGATCATAATTAGATGCTATGCTGTAAGTCCTACACAGAACTTTGGCCTATATAATTTTCTAATAAGTAAAAGTTTGAACAGATATTTCCGTTTGTGTACGAAAAGCAATAACGTGCTACACTAAAAAGTGAATTCCATTTAGTATTTGTTTAGTTATTCTTTCCAAAAAATGTTTACTTATATAATGATTTTAATAGAACATTTTTAGTAATAAATATTGACAAATATGGCAATAACTTCCTGCTCAATGATGTTGCGGGAGGAATAGATTTCCAGGTATATTCGGTGTTTTCAAAAGTTATAATAAATATTACAATGTTGTAGCCAGTGATAACTGAACAACGCTTGACTGATTCTTATTATATATTATATACTTCTCATTCTGGTTTTTATATGAGAGAACTGAGTCCTCGCAATTAAGTTTCCTAATTATCTATACACTTCTCATTCTATCTTTTCGTGAGAGAACTAAGTCCCAAAAATTATCTTTTCTATCTTTTGACAGGAGATAGAGTGGAGCTCATTGTGGATTACGTTTCTTTGTAGGTTTGGCTGTCCCAATGTGGGTCATTTTATACCACCATTCCCTTCTACAGTACAAGGAAGAGCCAAGATAACCCAATAAACTATTATTACTTAATAGAGGTGAGGTATTAGCTCAGAAAGTGAACGTGGAAAAGTAATTTATTACTTTACTAGTTAAACTTTCCCGTTTAACTAATTAAAAGTAATGATTGAATTTCTAGCACATATTTAAATGTCCTTAAGCGACAGACAACGGTAAGTAAGTAACTATTCCATTTGCTTTTGTTATTAAATCTAAACTGGCGTTTATAGAAAATGCTGCGGATCTTGCGCAGATATTGAAATTCCAAACAATTCCCGTAGAAATATGATCTGCAAGTCCCAATTAAAGAAAACCTTGATTTATCTTCATGAGTTTCAAACGTGATAAAGTAATTAAATCTGATAAATTAATTTGCGATATGCTTTTACACAATCCTTAAGTAAATGATTGGTTTTAGACCGTATAAAAAGAAATTTACGAGTTTTTGGGATTCATTTTACGTTAAAATGAGATAGTGTTATTGTGCGCTCTATTTGAAAGCTGTTATTCTTATTGATTGCAAAACATGTAGATGGGCAGAATAACCCAGAACTGACCTGTTGAATGACACTCATGTACCAGTTGCGAAAAAGCTAGTTAATGAGATAGGTGTATAATATATATTATTACCCAAACTTTTTTTACCAACACCCTTGTCACACGTGTCTAAAAGCAAGATATGCCACGTTGAAGAGAAAGATTGCCAGTTTCTATCAAATCAAGGGGCCTGCTTAGGAAATCGATCGTGTTTCTCAGTTAGATCATCAGGTGAAGATGTTCTTAGAGTTCATAAAAGCAAGCACTATTCTCAGCGTCCTTGACCTATTAAAGGTAAGGCACTACACGTTGGTTTCATTTCATTTTTCATTTATTCATTTTTCAGTTGCCACGTATTACAGTTTAAAGTACAAACAATATAATCAATTACAAAAAATGTAGCAACCAGGAGGAGGAGCGAAAAGGCCGGAAGGCCTGACATAGCCCTCCCACCCCTAGTACTAAAAAAAAAGACACGAACAACAAAGAACAATACAAAAGACAAGTCCAAGGCATATTGAATATAACTGAAAGAATAAATAAATACATAAGTGTATATAGATGCAAGGTCTATCCATACGCCGTGAAATCAATCCAGCGACCAGATCAGGTCAACTCAGCACTAATTGAGAGACTTGTTAAGAAGGTGAAGCTTGAATTTTTTTAAATATGTCAAAATTGCTAATAGATTTTATGTCACAAGGCAAAGAGTTCCAAAGTTTTTGACCAGAGTAATTAAAATTCATTTTAATTGTTTCTGTTCGAGGGAAATTAGGTATGAGTATTGATCGATTCCTGGTTTCATAAGTATGAGTACGAATATTTAATGATTATAAGACATGGTATAAATCATTTTTAATTCTTCTCAACATTATTTTATCAAGATTATAGTCAAATAATTGTTTTGTTGTAAGTATATTATATTTATTGGGACTTACTTCTGACCTAAAGGTAAGATTAGGTATAGAATTATTAAGAGTTTTTAGATCTATTAATCTTATATATCTATTCTGTAATACTTGTATTTTTTTAAGTTATATTGTGTTGTTTGCCCCCATGTCATTATACAGTACTTTATATGTGTTTGTATTAGTGTGTAGTATAAAATTATCATTATTTAGGGGACAAATTTATCATAATCTTACTAACTACCCCAAAGTTTCTAATATTATATTAGTCAGGTTGTCAATATGCATATTCCATTTCAAATCACTTCAAATCAATACTTCCAAGTAAGAATGACTATTTAAAAAATCAACTTTAGATCCATTCAAGACCCCCACGTCACTCATAGATTGCAGTATTTGTAGTTTCGAAAAGATCATAGCCATGTTTTTGTTTACATTAATAATCAATTCATTGCTATTTGACCACTTTGTCACCAACACAAATTGTGCATTTATTCTGGATGTAAGATCTAAAGTATTGTTACCCTTGAATAAGATTGTTGCATCATCAGCAAATAAAATTAAATCATTATCTTTTACCATTGTAAAGAGATCATTAATATACAAATTAAATAATATAAGACCACGCCAGAAATTATATTTCCTAATGTGGATTGTGTCATATGAATCACAGTATATTGCTTCCCAACTGATAAATAACTCTTTAATAAATTATATGTATAACGCCTAACTCCAATAGAAAATTATTTGGTTAGTAGAATATCATGGTTTAGCGTATCAAAAGCCGTAAATAAATCTAAGAAAATTGCAATTGTTGATTGATTTTTTATAGTATTTTGTTATTTTAAATTATGTGTAAATGAAATTGCAAGCTCTGATGATTTATTTGGCAAAAAGCCAAACTGATTTTTGTTAAATATGTTGTATTTTTGTAAAAAAACAAGTAATCTAAAGTAAATTAATTTTTCTAGCCATTTAGCAAAAATAGTCAAATTTGCAATTGGCCGATAATTATTTGCTTCGTTTACCGAAACTTTCTTGTATTTGGGAGTAATTTTAGTTATTTTTAAAGCATCTGGGAATATGCTTGTAGTAAATATAGAATTATAGATCAACAAACGTGGCTCCACAATAATATGAGTCACATGTTTCATAACCAATGGTGAAATTTCATCATATCCAGGTCCACTATTGACATTAAATTGCAACAACAAGTTCAGATCGGGTAATTTTAAGTAAGTGAAACGTGTTTGATTGGTGTGAATTCTGAAAGTACTGATGATATTGAGAATTTGTAAGTAAAACTTGCTGTTTAAGAATTTGCGGAGCTAATATAAAGTTATTATTGATTTCATTGACTGTATCTTGTTTGGATGTAATTTTTTAGTTTAAATTAGTTAGGTATTGTGGTGTAATTGAACCTGATGATTTATCCAGTATTCTGTTTAAATGTTTCGAAGGTAATTTAGAATCGTTTCGAGAAATGATATTAGTATAATATCCTCTTTTAAATTTCCTAATATCAGAATTTAATGTATTTCTATATGTTTTAAATATTTGAAAATCGGTTTGTAGTTTACTTTTTATAAATTTCGAGTATAATCGATTATTTTTATTAATTTGGTTTAATTAATGTCTAGTGAGCCATGGTTTACGTTGCTTTTTAGATTTGTTCTTGTTAAGTAAAATTGGAAAGGCTTGGATGTATAATTCATTTCGCACTGTTGCAAAGCTGTCATATAAAATATTTGGATCAGTCATCTGTAAAACATTTTTCCATTTTATATTTTGTAATGGATTATAAAATTTATTTAAAGTATTATTGTTTATTATTCGAGTTGCTATATTAATATTTTTTATTTTATTTACAGCATGTGTATGCTTGTAAAATGTAAAAATTGGTAAATGGTCACTAATATCATAAATTATAACTCCCGAAAGAGTCAACTCTAAAGGAGCATTCGTACGAGATAATTCAATGGTAGATTCAGTTTCTCGTAATCTCGTTGGAGATGTAATTGATTGCTAAATCCTACAGCATTTAGCATTTGAATGAATTGAGTTTGTAAGTTATTTTGGGAAATATCAATATTTAGGTCTCCCAACAAAAAAAACCTTTTGCCTGTCACGTTGACATAATTAAGAATTTCAAATAGTTTATTAATAAATAAGGATGATTTAGAACTCGGAGGGCGATAACAAACCATTATTATATAATATTCGTTTTCAATTGTCAAAATTTCTATATAAGGGTCAATAACAGTTAGGTCTGTTAACAAATAATAACTTTAGTAAGTAGTATTTACATAAATTGCCACTCCACCTCCCTTTGTTTCAATTCTATCATGGCAAAATATTTTATAACCAGGCATATCAATACAATAATTTTCATTCGGAAACCATGTCTCAGTCAAGCAGAGTATGTCAATCTCCGATCCGGTAGCCTGAATCAATGCGTCAACAAGAGTAACCTTAGTCATAAGAGATCTGGCATTTATATGAATTAATTTCACGGCATAATTAAAGTCTCCAGACAACAGATTAGAAACTTGCTGTAGTGTATATTCACAGTGTGGCAAAGAATTTTTAAGACTGGGTCCGTAAAATGAAATAGAAGCAAGAAATTATAATTTGTTTGGTTTGTTATTGAAAATAAGTCCCTCCGGCTTCAATACAATTGTTACAGCGATTTAATAATGATTCGAATGCCTGTTCCAGTTCCCTTTGCGGAATTGCTTCCAAAGTACGCGTCGAAGCTGCTTGTATGGTCGAAATATCATCAAAATAGCACCCTTTTAACGTCATTTTAAGTTTTGGGAATAAAGAAATGTCGCAGGGTGCTAAATCAGGTGAATACGGTGGATGATTCAACACACAGACGTTTATTTTTCGCCAAATTTCTACGAACAAGAAGTGAGGTGTGACTGGGTGAATTATCGTGCAACAAACACCAACTGTTTTCATCCCGATATTCTGGACGAATGCGACGAATTCTGTCCATCAAATGCCTCAAAACATTTAAATAAAACTCACCAGTAATTGTTTGTCTACTTGGAACAAATTCTTTGTGGATAATAAATACCCTTACTACCGAAGAATGTAATGAGCATTGTTTTGATTTTCGATGGAACTTTTCTTGTTTTTTTTTTGGCTTGTGGTGAGTTCTTTGACTTCCATTCCGCACTTAGTTGCTTTGTTTTAGGATCATATTGAAAACACCATGTTTCATCACCTATAGCAATCGATTTTAAGAAGTTTGGATCATTTTCAGCGGCTGAAATTATGTCTCTGCAATGTGCACTTCTCCTTGATTTTTGTTCATTGGTTAACGTGTGTGGAACAAATTTAGCACATACTTTTGTTTTGCCAAATCTCTATGTAGGATGGTTCGAATCGCTTCTTTGTCGATGTTTAAAGACTCTTCCATTATTCTTAGTGACGCACATCGATTGTTTGCCGCGAAATCACGCACTTTTTCAATAATCTCATGGTGTCCTAGATGAACTTGGTCTGCCGGTATGCTTATCATCTTCTAGCGTATCTCTTCCGTCCAAAAAACGTTTGTGCCACAGGAAAACATTTGATCTACTTAAACAAAACTCACCGTAAACTTGGTTCATCATTTGGTACGTTTCCGAGGCACTTTTACCAAGTTTTGCGTTAAATTTAATAACAGCCCTTTGTTCCACCTTAATAATTCAACATGAAAAAAATTTTACTTCTCTAATGAACGGCCGTTTGGTTTTAGTTACTTTAACAATTGCGCCGTACTTTTGGCAAAAAGCAAGCAGATGGTCACGGTTTATAACGCATTCGCAATTACACTGGTGGCGTCATCGTTGGTTGAAATCTAGCGACAGTCTTAAAAATTCTTTGACGCACTGTGTATGTCACTCGTTATTATTGACAATCACAAGCCATACATGAAGACCAAACATCAATAAACAGAACCCCTAAGTACAATTTATAATATACTATGTAAAAAATTAAAAAAGGTATTTGAATTAACCTAATTCAAAAACAAAAGACAAATACCAAAAGCCACCCCTTGCTAAATTTTACTACAATTATACATGCCAGTATCTAGCCACATCCTACTACTCACCATCACATCATTATTAAAAATATAGGGAGTAAGATTATGAAATTCAAGGAAACAAGGTATCATCTCATAAAATACAAACCACTTTTTAGTGAACGGGTGTCCAAACCATTTCTTTGACGCCCATTCACTATGCCAAACAAAAAGTTAACATGTAATTACGAAATGATAAATCACCAAACAGAAATGTAATGAACAGAAGATAAACGAATCAATAACTGTCCAGTCTTCTAAAAGAAAAAAAAATTGCAATTGCATCACAATGGGCAGTACATGACATTGAACATGATAAGCCGAAAAATATAGAAGACTGAAATTGATGACTAATAAATACCTATTAGGCAAGAGATAAAAAACAAATTTGCTAAAATATAATCATCATATGAATCATGTATTATGGATAATAATGTTCTTATGGAATACCTATTCATATGAGCGTTCCCCTTTTTTCCCTCATTCCCCATTCCCTCCCCTATTTTTCCCTTCACATCATTTTGCCGCCTTTTTTCCCTACCCTCTTTTCCTATTTCTATTCTTTTTTTTTTCGTTTTTTTTTCATATAACAATAGAATAGAATCATAATTAATAAGACAGACCGAAATCCAAATTCAGGTTACAACAACCACTCCAAAACAAAAATAGATAACAACACCGCCACCAACTCATGCTGAGAAAAGAAAATTAAAAGAATATAAAGTTAAACAATCAGATCAAAAATAAAAAGGTATCATTTCTATTAAATCACAGTGGTGAGCATAATACTACGCATGATAAACAAAACTGTAAAAAATAAAACCAACAACCAAAAACCCATTAAAAAAATCAAAGTATAGTTGACACATAAATTAATCGCGACACCCTCCATCACAAGCCAAAGAAGTAAATTAACAATACATATTATTTAAGCAATCAAACCATAGGTAAGTGAAAATGTCATTGTAATACACAAATCACAAAGTAGTTACTATCAATCATTACATTTGCATACATATATTATCACTATTAAAACATGAAAAGTCAAGTCTCAACAGTGTAAATACCCCTGAATTACAATCTTCTCCCATAGTATTAAGTAAGTAAACAGACTAAGTATTTAATTCACAATGATCTTATATGATTAAAATAATACTAATACTAATAATATACCCCCTTCTCTCTCACCAATAAGAGTGAAAAACCTCAATAGATAGACAAATGAGAAAAAATTAATCTGTTATAGAAACGATTAATAGTCTTGTGTCAGTCCAGGAAGACAGTCAAAATCACAGAATCAGACCATAGTTATATAGGTCTTAAAGTATGAGTATCTTCCTTTTTGGGTCAGAATCACCCCCTTTCACAAAAACTTTTACATTACTTACAAATGCGTATTTAATTTTATCCTGATGTAATAGCCATCTAGTCTGCCAGAGCAAGTACATATAATCAGGCATTACATTTTCATTAATGTATATTTTGGATGATGCTAAAGTTCCATCCAGATCTGAATTCAAAACAGTTATTTTTTTCCTGAGTAACCATCTGTCTCAAGATGTTCTAGACTTAAATTGCACAATTACTGCTACATTTGGTTTTAAATATGAGTTCATTTTAAATGGATGAATAATTTCCATATCATCTTGATGATAATTAAGAACACCAAATGCATCTGCAATTTTATCCATATGGTTTCGAAGTTCATTCTCATTGTGAATCAATGTCAAATCTAGAAAATGTAGTTCTAAATTTTTATTGCTATGATATTGGTTAATTTCGTTAATATCACTTTTTATTTTCTGTATCTGGAGATGTCTCATATCAACCTGTTAAATAAGATAATTCTGGGTTGTTCTTAAATTTTTGTTTTCATTAAGGAGTGATTCACATTGCCTAGCAATCTCATTATATTTAGTAGATACTAGTTCAATAGTTTTTTATAGTCTTCCAATTCCTTCTTAAGCTCAGAGATTGACTCAAGCTTAGTATTTATTTCATCCAGTGATTTCCTCAATTCCTGTCTAATCTCAACATTTAATTCTTGAACTTTTAAATTAATGTCACTCAATGCTTTCAATAGCACATCCATATTATGATCAGATACACCTCCAGCGTATGGTGTACTCGTCCTAGGTACATTTGAATGAGCGCCAGTTTTCTCGGTCCCCATTCTATATAAAAAAATATCAAACTTGATACAACAAGTAAATTATAATATGACCTCTAAACCAAATTAATACTTCAGCCTTTTCAAATCGAAGATAGATGGCAGCACTCCACCAGCATGAAGGTGGAAATCTGTAAGTTCAATTCTAATGCCCTAAGGCTATCATCCCTAACAAACACAATAAAATAGATGGCAGAGTTAATTATATTCATTATGGTTTGGTCTTCAGGAATTCCAAATCACAGAATTTAATTATAATTAATTGCATATGTCAACATATGCTAATAAATAACTCACCAAATTTCGTAAGTCCAATTCTGCCACAAGAAGACCACACAGTTATCTATATCGATGTTATTATAGCACTACCAACCATTCTAAAAGTGATTTATAATCCGTGACATAATTATAGCGTAAGTATGATGTATTTTTATCATTTACTAAATACTATTTCATGACAAGCAAGGGTAGCACAACCTATTACTTCAACATGCCTGACTTGACTTATGAAGAATATCTAACTGAGATGAAGATAGCAAAGAATATCTAACTGAGAAGAAGATAGCAAAGAACATCTAACTGAGATAAAGTTAAGGCTCGTCAAGACGTAACTGGCGCTGCCATATCTTAAGAGTTAAAATGCAGTCCACAGAAGCCAACGTACAGGCTGATACCGAAGAAGGTTGCGCATCAGGTGATTATAAATAATTTATGTATGTGCATATGTAATCTAGCGAATACTTAAGCTTCTTGCTTATCGGAGCATGCTAACAAAAGCCTTACACGTGTGATCTGCAATAAATAGTTACAAAGTATGTGGTAGGTACACATGTGGAAACATTGCGACATCTGATCGTGTACTTCGTTTAAATCAGATGACTACAAAGAATTCGAAAACGATGCATTGTAGAACGTATTGCACACGAAGCAACAACTTTGGTAAAAGGGTTAGAATTTAGATCATAACTTTGATCGCCACGGGATAAGAATAAAACTATATGGAAAATGATTATGTATTGGATGGTTAGTCGTTTTTGATTTCGTCTGTGAAGTAAATCTGCTGCGTAAGAGAATTCAGAAATTTTCAGGTTTACGAAATGATGGAATCTTGCATTTCCTAAATGTTTTCTAACAGGTAACAACCACAGGAAAACAAAAGGAAGCTTTTCGAAACTGTTGATGAGAGACCAAACATGGCAATTAAATATTTTTGTGACGATTCATTAAAGAACTGAATTCGCTGTGAAGAGTTTTGATCCTTCGTTTACCGGAGTGAAAATCTTTCTCGAAACCTGGGAATACATATTTAAATTCAGAAATTCATCTGCAAAAATTTTAAGTGTTCCTTTACCAAGATATGTCTTATTAGATCCGCACTGTAATATTAGCACAGATCAATTTGTACTAACAAAATGATTAAATGATGAGTTATTTTTATTTCCTTTACATAATCACTGAAGAACGCACTGTCTCCATTACGTCTATAAACAATCATTTTTCTCATCTTTGAGAGTATCATGAAATACCTTTTCATTCAGCATTTAAAATATTGCACCACCAAAATTCGGTTCCAAAAAGATACGTCAGTTTTTCCTGCAAGCGTCAGCTAAAGACACAGTCGGGTCACATTAATGTCACCGCCTCCTGCTTTTGAGGTCAACAGCGCTTAGATAGTGAAAGAAGGCACGTGCCTGGAGCTGGCTTGGAGGGTATATAAGGTTTGCTGTAGGCATACTGAAAACATATCACTCGTTCCTGTCATGGATAAAATGACCGATTTATCAGATTTGCCAAAAATGATGAGTATCGGTTTTCGGGACAAGGATCACAGTATATCTGAAGCAGCGCCTTTTGTGAACTGTTCGCGTGCTGCTGTGGTTAAAATGTATCGTGATTGGAGGAATGGCACCATTGGAAATAAGCGACGTGAAAACTGCGGAGTACTGCGTGCTATTCGTGTGAGAGATGAACGTGGCCTTCGAAGATGCGTGAAAACCGATCGACATGCTACAGTGGAGCAATTCACTGGCCGCGTAAACCGGGGATCTACCGGAACTGTTTTTAAAACGACAGTTCAGCGAAAACTTCTGTGTATGGGGCATCGATGCAGACGGGTGGTCACTGCACCTACGATAACGAAGTTGCATCGGAAGAAAAAGCTTACATTAGCACTTCTGTATAGGAATTGGGCCTCCGCTGATTGGCAAAGGATTGCTTTGCTTTCTCGGGTGAGTCACGTTTTCTGCCTAATCGAACGGATGGACGCTGGCGTATAAAGATAGAAACATCTGATAAGAAACAGTTTTCAGTCATTGCTGGAAGAGCACAAGCTAGTGGGAGCAGCGATCTGGGCTAGGGAATTTTTTCGTGGCATCTCTGGGTTCATTTATACACGTGAAAGGCACTGGGTCCGAACTCCTTATGTATTCATTCTTGCAGACCACGTACACCCATACATGCTGATTTTCTTCCCTGGGGCAGATGTGAACTTCCAGTATGAAGCTGCGACTTGTTGAAATGCCCGAGAGTAGTTGGAAGAGCAAGATTAAGACTTACAAGTACTTCCCTGGCCCCCTAATTCCCTAGACGTCAGCCCGATTTTACACCAGTGGGACCACATCAATCGTGTTGTTCGCTCTAATTCTACCACGCACCCTGCAGTATATGTAAGATGCACTGCAGTCAGCGTGGCTCCAGATACCTGTGAACACCGTCCAGCACCCTTATTGAATCACACCCAAATCATCTAGCAGCTGTCCGTGCTGCACGCAGGTGGTCACAATAATTGGGCACAAACGTGTTTATTGTTTAAATTATTTCCGCTCATATGTATATTTTGAAAAGTGTTTAACGTCCATTGAACAACTTAGACAACCAACATTAAATTTGCGAGCCAGTGAACGTCTGTTGAGTTTAACACCCTGACCGGTCTTAACGGTCTCAGTGCATTCATCCTCCCGCCTGTCTAGATCATCTTGAACGAGCGTAAGTTTTTCTCTTTTAAGTGCTCCAAAGATGTTTGATGACATGAGGCTAGACTATCATGTCTGCTTCGAAAAACGGTTTAAATTATCTCAGTACAGCCTCCCGCCTGTCTAGAACATCTTGAATGAGCGTAAGTCTTCCTCTCCCAGGCGCTCCAAAGAGGTTTGATGACATGAGGATCGACTCTCATGGCTGCTTCGTAAAACGGTTTGAACGCTCACAGTGGATTCAACCACCCTCGTGTCTAGAACGTCTTGAAGGAAAGTAAGTCATTCTCTCACAAGTGCTCTAAAGGTGTTTGATGACATGAGTCTCGACTCTCATGTCTGCATCGTAAAACGGTTTGAACGCTCTCAGTGTATTCAGCCTCCCGCCTGTCTAGAACATCTTGAACGTCTTTCTCTACCAAGTGCTCCAAAGATGTTTGATTACATGAGGCTCGACTCTCATGTTTGCTTCGTAAAACGGGTTGAACGCTCACAGTGCATTCAGCCTCCCGCATGCCTAGAACATTTTGAACGAGCGTAAGTCTCTCTCTCCCGAGTGCTCTAAAGAGGTTTGATGACACGAGACTCGACTCTCATGTCTGCTTCGTAACACGGTTTGAACGCTCACAGTGTATTCAGCCTCCCAACTGTCCAGAACATCTTGAACGAGTGTAAGTCTTTCTCTCCCAAGTGCTCCAAAGAGGTTTGATGACATGAGGCACGACTCCCATGTCTGCTGCGTAAAACCGTTTAAACTATCTCAATGCATTCAGCCTCCCGCCTGTCTAGAACATCTTGAACGAGCGTAAGTCTTTCTCTCCCAAGTGCTCCAAAGAGGTTTGATGACATGAGGCTCAACTTCCATGCCACCTTCGTAAAACGGGTTGAACGCTCACAGTGTATTCAGCCTCCCACCTGTCTAGAACATCTTGAACGAGCGTAAGTCATACTCTCCCAAGTGCTCCAAAGGGGTTTGATGACACGAGGCTCGACTCACATGTCTGCTTCGTAGAACTGTTTATACGCGTTGTACCCATTATCAATTATCCTGGGGATTTACACCTTGACTGCGTCCAGTGCGCTTTTAACACTGAACCCGTGATTTCTAATGCCGGACTTTCCGCAATCTGTCATCCCTGTTTTGGGCACAAAAGGTTGCTTCCCAAAGCGCACTTATTTAAGTTCTTTCAAATGAAAGTCGCTTTTGCGAAATACATACTTTTCTTTTTGTTCTGAAAGCTTCTGCCTCACAGGTAAACCAAACATTCCCCAGAACAGGAAAATCATTCAGTTTTCCCTGCTCGAAGTAACACTTTTTCCCAGGTTTGGTAGGTTGAGGTAGATACATTTTCAAAAATTTTCTTGTTTATCATTTTAAAAGATATATCACAGATTTAGCATTCCATGAATACATTCAATTTTGAAAGTGGGTAACTGACATGTCACCTGCAACTATAATGTATAAGTATAACATAAATTAATTTTTGGATATGCAATACTTATTCACTCCAAGTGTGAAAACCCGTTGTAGTATACCCAAACCTTAAATAAAGTTATATGTTTTATTTTTTTCCTCTTTAGCAGCAAAACCTAAACATTAAATAAAATTATATATATATTTTTTTAGAAATGAAGATATGCAGTGGTATTTTGATATTTGCAGCTTTACGCACGTCTATTTAAACTATTTTTCAGATGCATTTCAGTTTTTTACCATACGCAGGATTAGCAAGTTAGTATGAAGTTGTATGACATTTAGTTAAAGAGCATAGACGAATAATTAAGCATTTCCAGTACGTGAAACGGACATTTTTAATTGCTTTCAGATTTTTATTCGAAATGTGTACTATATATATATAAGTACCATGAATTTTTAAGCTTTTATGTTTTGCAATACTCAATTTTCTTGCGCAGGACCTAAGGTTACCTCGTCTGTTTTCCGATCATATTAATGATCAAGGCAATGTAATCTAAACGACGAGTCAGAGTACAGTTTTTACGTACTATTAAATACTAATTGTTATATGTCGGATAATTCTTTTTGTAATTTTTATATAATTCAGGCGAATTAATAAAATTCTTTCGGAAATATATTATCCTGTGAGCTACTAGTTCCAGTAATAGAAGCAATACAAGTTCCTTCACTCACACATTGTTTCCGTGATGTGTAGATTCTAAAAGTATTACTTAAATCTAGAAACGAGAAGTAAGATATCTCTGAAAAATATGATTTTTCTAACTTTTGAAATTTTAAGGGTCAGGATATTTTTCCGTCGCATTCGCCTGTCCCTAATTTAGGGTCACTGGCTCCAGTGAAGGGAGAGAGTCAGTACCGTAAGACAAACACAACATCCATGCCTCAGCGGGTTTCAAAACCGGACCTTTCTCGGACGAATGTTAACATGCCAGCGCTTAGACCGCTGCGCCACCGGGGCCGCTTGGTTTGATTTGCTTCCAGGATGTTATCATTTTGTCAGCAAGGAGAATCTTGTATCACAAATGGCTCATCTTTATCATTGGAGTACCATGACACTGTTATTTAATGCAAATTTAAAGGCAAATAAAAGTTAAAAGCGAAGTTTATGAACGAAATACCGCTGTATGGCAACGAACGTGGTCTTTATGAAAACGTGCAGCGAAATGAAAAAATGGGTGAATGACCTTTGTTATTTCTTTACAGTCGTTTGTCTTACAAAATTATGTTTCCGACAAAATACAAGTTCTATTATCTGTTTTAATTTGTCTTTTCCAAGAGGTTTCTGACTGATAAAAAAATGAGGCCTCTTTTAAAATTTTCCATTTCATTTGAAATAGTAAATTGCGAATTTAAAATCCGTAGCACTGAGAAGGATGCAAACAGAGAAATGGGTATGTGTTGCACACAAAGAAATAAAAAAAATAAGCAAAAGTAGTATTGGTACATATTTAAATGGATTGTTTTACTTATATGTCCAACTTTCAGAATCATTTTAAATGAAAATTCTTTTTCAGCAGTACTCACATTCTTATTGTGTCAAGCATTTCTCTTTTCCTGTTGAACAGCAAACTTTCTAAGCATCTAATGATTTAGTTGCTCTAATACCCGAAGTCTTATTCTTCTGTACTTCTCTAAAGAAAGGGAAAAGTATCATACGTCAACTCCTTCAGGGTTTCATTCTCCACCTAACCTTTTGCATAATCACAGCAATGGAATTGCGAGATTCTATCGTTGAGTTCGCAAAAAAACCCACAAAGATCGAAAGCAAAGGCTTTTCTCACTGAATTAGTACTGAGTCACTGATGATGACTGGAATTTAAAATAAAAGTATTTGCCGCTTTAAGGTTGACGTGAAGTGATTATGCGCCACTATTTTTGCAATTATCAAAATAGATTTTTTTATTGGAGGTTTAACGACCACCGTGAGCAACTCAAATGGGCTATAAGCATTCGCCCGTCCCTAATTTAGGGCCACTGTGTCCAGGGAACGGAGAGAACCAGTGCTGTAAGGCAAACACAACATCCATGCCTGACCGGGAGTCGAAGACGGACCCCTTACGGACGAATGATCAGAGGCCAACCCCTTAGACCACTGCGCCACCGGGGCCGCAAAAAAAAATAGAATTACATAAGTTCCCGTAAAACAAACGTTTCGTGACTTGTGAAAATATGCACACGGATGAAGACACTGAACTACAATCACTGTCTTGCAAATTTGAGAAAAATTAGAGGCAAATTTTAAAATTAAATTTCCGCGTGTTCAAATAGTCTTTCACATTTTTAATTGGTGGCGATCTACGTACGTCAAGTACTGAAACGCGACATTTTCTTTCCTTATTTCTTGAATATTAAAAGTTTTCATATAAACAATAATAACTGAGCGGTTGTGATTTTTGTTTAGGACGTCAGTAATTATTTAAATCACTTACATTACAGTTTACTGGCTTAGCCGCAAAGTTTTGTAATAAGAAATGATGTAAATCTTTACGAGAATTTCACTCACAAAACAAAGACCTCCACAAAGAGGGGTCGCCAAAACACCGCAATTTTCAGCGTCATCTATAAGCAGAAAGCGGCCTTGTATTTGCTTTTATCGCCACTTTTGGGATGAGTTATCCGTACCTTATATACCGCAGACATCAACAAGTGATCGCAACACACGTATTTGCACTGAAAGCCTTACCTTTTTTCAGAAATGAAAGTCTTAATAAAGGAAGAATAAAGGAGTGTTATGCTTTAAAATGTGCGTAACAATGAACTTTTCCAAATAGATGAAAGCCTTATAAATTCTGAGATTTTGCAAATCTCAGACTTCAGCAACTTATTGAAAGATTACTGGTAAATTCATATATCTGTTTGGCAATCAAAATTGCGTTAAAGTGAAGTGAAAGTACGAGAATTTCACTTGAATTACGTTTCCGCGGCAAATTGCGCGCCAACACTTCTACAGAAAGCCGATACTATAAATCCTGCTGAACCGAATCAAACAAGGAACCGCAATAAAATGGTAGCGCCAACATGTGACCTAGAATCATGACTTATGTGACTACAGAATTATCTTCTGCTGTGGGTTCAAATAGTATATATATTGCCGAAATGCCTTGGGAAAATCCTGATATTGTGCATATCGCACAGATGTAAATCACGTTTAGATGTTTGAGGGTTCACGCTCAACACTGATGCATTTTGTATCTGTTCATGCATTTCTTGTTTACTTTGAAACAAAGAGAAGAATGAAGTCCTAACCTAGGTTTAGATACCTGAACCCACAGCGCTGCACCTTTTGACAGGTGAAAAATGAAAATATAAAGAATAAGAAACAGGGTGCCCGGATAGGAAAGCACCAAAAAAAGTGAGGTAGAATTATAGTTCAAGAAGTATACGGTTACCCGTTGAGAAATGAAGTTATGAGCTGCCCTACATACTTACCTGCATCAGCAAGTAACACCGAGCAACATCCCAAGCAAAAGACATCCAGCCGCAGGAAACGAGGAAAGGACAGGAGAAAGGGGAACCTGAAACGGAACAGACAGCACACACTAAAGAAAATACTCCCAGAGCAACAATCATTTTTTCACAAAACAAAGCCATTAAGATAGTCTTCAATTTTTAATGTTTGGCACCTGATAAAAAAGAAATTTCCGTTTGCTCAGTGCTCTATTAGGAGTCGACTATTTGCCTCGTTACTCAGGAGCCAATCCGGGAAAAGGTTTTTTTTATATTGGCTGGAGAGTTTGATGCTGTTTTTTGACAACTACATTTCTTCACACATGTGAAGAATACGCTCGATTCAATAATCCCAATTATTATTTGTTCTACAAGTGCAGCTGTGATTTGATTTCTTTTCTGAAATTTTATTCAAAATTGCTTTCGGGTTTTTATATCTGTCAGTATATCTAACGGTATAATTAAGAGCCTCTCTGACAAGAGCATTGGGATGAACCTCAGCTTTCTCATAGTAAATTTTAGCTAAATCATACATAGTATAATGAATGGAGTTAATATTTAACATGCTGCGGATAGCATTATATGATTACTTTGAATCATATAATGCTATCCGCAGCATGTTTCTTATATAGTAGAGTAGTAGCCTGTCGATTCCTTTTAGTTCTAATCTCAGCAAACATATGTGATTTTACTTTAAAATAAATTCAAAATTTATGGCATTTTCCTTGTGTCATCGAAATTTTGTGACGCAGTGTGCAACATTTGTTGTAAAAATGTTCAATGTAGTTTAAGTTCAGCCAGCTAATACAGTCTTTAAAGAAATCCTTACAAGGAGCTAACGCATGCAAGTGTAAGTCTTATATGAAATTAGAAATTTTACATGTCCAAAAATATATACTGAAATAATTATGATTTAGTGCACTTTCATCCAATACTATTTTATTTTAAATAAGTGCCACCCCACCCCGTTGGCGGACCGGTCTAATCTCTGGCTTATGACCGTTCGGCCAAGTGGGTCAGGGTTCAAATCCCGTGGGACATGGATGTTGTTTTTGTCTTATCGCGCACGTTTTCTCTCTTTTCTGGACTAAGTGATCCTAAATTAGGGAAGAGCTACTCCTTATAGCCCCTTAAGTTGCACACGGCAGTCCTTTAACCCACAACCGAAAAAAAAAAGAAAAAAGAAAAAAAGTATACTTCTGTGGCAAGAAACTGTCTGCTCATAATATCGGGGAGGCACTGACAATATATTTTACGAATCATGCTACAACAATCATACTAGACAAAACTTTGCACATTTGTTCTAAGTAAATAAATGTTGGAGCACAAATGTTTTTTAACTCCGATATTTCGGTAGAGGTCTTTGAAGCTGATCACAACAACTGGAACGAGGCCTCAATCTTAGTCACACCCTTAAATAAATCATCTTTGCTGTTTACGGAAAGCTTCATCATACGCAGCCCAGGACATTTATTCTGCAGTGACTACATACATCAATATGTTCCACAAGATTGGAAACAGCTACTGAATGAAACTGAAAATGAAGGGTCAAATAATTCACCACTAAATGTGTAAAATCACTCAACAAAAATACAGACTTTGATCTACGGCAAATGCGCAGAAAGTCGTTTCCTCTACACTTTGCGTTTTTTACGTCATAATGTTTGAACTCTAAGCCTTATATACATGAGCTTCGAACGATGTTCCACATTCTATTTACATCTGATGATGAACCCATAGTGGGTCTGAAAGTAGTCAGGTAATTTACAGTATTTTTTAACATGTATATGTTAAATGCTTTTAATTCGCGATACAGTTTTAATTTGTGTTAATCGTGATCGAACGGCTGAATATTCCTATGTGTGACTCATGGAACGAAATGTTTTTTATTGAACTTCTAGCCGCTGCTATAGATAACCTACAATTGGGCTCTTGGGCTCTAACTATTTTTACAATACGGAACAAAAGTTCAAGACGTTTAGTGTTCGTAGAAGAAAACTCCCCGAGGAAGAAACGCATTTGTCGTATTTAATTTATTGTAGAGGTTTAGATGCCATCCCTAAATTCTTGACTATTCCATGTACATCCTATCCACTTCGTGGCTTAAACATCCTCAGACAAGCTGAAAGGAAAAGGCTTGCTGCGGAAATTCGCCTTAAAAAGGGATTATTTGTTCAACTACAATAAAAAGCTTATTTACTCATTCTTGTACATCACTAAAAACATCAACCATATACTAGCACAAAAATATCTGAGTATTTAAGGCAATAAATATATGCAAAGTACAAAATTTCATTGTATCCATATCAACAAGTTAAAAAATCTTATCTCTCAAAAAATTAGTTCAAGAGATAACCAATGTACTAACCGCTCGCAATGGCTTTCTATGGGTGTACAGCCTAATATCACCAATTTTAGCACGTATCAGCTTAACTCTGTTCATTTACAGCCTTCAAATAGAGGTACGAAGTTTGCTTACCCTGTAAGCGATATAAACAAATTTAAACTGATCCCTCAAGTGGAAGAAGTTATGAAATCACTCCCACTAGCTGAGCAAGAACCTTCCAGGAATGATATAGTTTAAACCGACAACATGCGAAACAAGTTAGTAAAATCATGCAATGCATTGATTATGATACGCTTTCCAACATACCAGAAATTATTACTCAAGTTATGAGGATAATGTCTGTGGAATAAATCTCGCTCCTGTGGCCAGACCTTTCACCCGATTTCGATGATATTCAACAGAACCGGTTCAGTACGCCTCAAGAATAACATACAAAAGTTTTGTCGCAATAGAAGCAGTTTTACGCAAGTTATGAGAATAATGGCTGTGAAAAAAATCTTGCTTTTGTGCAAAGACCTTTGACCCCATTTTGTTGAACATCAACAGAACCAATTCACTATACCTCCGGAACAACATGATAACGTTTTGTTGCAATCGAAATATTTTTGGTAAGTTATGATACACAAGGGCAATGGAATGGATTCCACTCCAGTGTCCTGACCTTTGACCCCATTTCGCCCATTTTCAATAGGGTTCGTCCCCAGTGGCTACCTACCACATAATAAAATTTCATCGAAATCGAACCATTTTTACGCAAGTTATGACGCATAAGGGCAATGGAACAAATCACACTCTTATGACCTACCTGACCTTTGAACCCATTTCACCCATTTTCAATACGGTTCGTGCCCAGGTGGTTCCCTACCACATACAAAATGTCATCGAAATCGAACCATATTTACGCATGTCATGACGCATAAAGGCAACGGAATGGATTCAACTTTTATGCCCTGACCTTTGACCCCATTTCGTCCATTTTCAATAGGGTTCGTCCCCAGGTGGTTCCTTACCAAATACTAAAATTTCATCGAAATCGAACCATTTTTACGCAAGTTATGACGCATAAGTGCAATGGAATAAATACCACTTTTATGCCCTGCCTGACGTTCGACCCCAATTTGCCAATTTCCAATAGGGTTCGTCCTCAGGTGGTCCCCTACCACATACTAAAATTTCATCGAAATCGAACCATATTTACGCATGTTATGACCCATAAAGGCAGTGAAATGGATCCCGCTCTTATGGCGTGACCATTGACCCCATTTCGTTCATTTATAATATGGTTCCTTCCCAGGTAATCCACATACTAAAATTTATCGAAATCGAACCTTTTTACGTTAGTTATGGCGCATAACTGCAGTGGAATGGATCCCTCTCCTATGAACGACCTTTGACCCCATTTCGTTCACTTTAAATAGGGTTCCTTCCCAGTGATCCCCTACCAGATACTAAAATTTCATCGAAATCCAACGGTTGTTACGCGAATTATCGTGCTGACGGACATACGCACACGACGCGTGACGTAATAAGGCAGATGGGAATCGCGACCATCTGCTAGCAACGTGTGACGTCATAAATCTTTAATAGGATCACAAACAACGCGTGACGTAATGAGATAGATGGCATGACCGCGCGCCAACATTCTCAAACATGAGTTGTGACGTCATAAGATTTTTTTATTGGAGGTTTAACGACCACAGTGAGCAACTCAATGGGCTATAAGCAGTCGTCCGTCCCTAAATTAGGGTCACTGGTTCCAGGGAAGGGAGAGAGCCAGTGCCGTAAGACAAACACAACATCCATGCCTAACCAGGATTCGAACCCGGACCCCTTTCAGGACGAGTGATCAGAGGCCATCGCTTAGACCACTGCGCCACCGGGGCGGCTCATAAGATTTCTAAGCATTGGTAACATTAATGGAAGAACGCCATCACTAAAAACGTTATAATTCGGGGTGGTTATTTAACCCACTAAACGAATTCTTCTAAAGTCGATATCAAGCTAAATCGATTTCTAGTTCCAGAAAACGGTAGCTTAATGACTTTCATTAAAATTCTTAGAGCCGTTTTCAAAATAAAATGTACATACATACATACAAGAATTGCTACTTTAAGGTGGACGTCAAGTAACTTTGCTTCCTATACTTCCAATAGAAAAACTTTTGCACACATTTTCTTCACAATTAATGCGTTCCCAAAGATGAAAATTTCAACATCGACTAAAATATCTTAATTTTATAACTTGCAATACTTAATATTTTCTAAACCATAACTATAATTATGCAATTCAACATTTGTTTGTCTACTGACGTCATTAAAATACAGGTCGGGCCATCTTTTTTCTGGACAATTAATGTGTTCACAAGGATGAAAATTAGATCATAGATTAAGATAGCTTCATTTCATAAATTGGAATACTTAATATTTTCTAAACCATAACAGTAATTATGATATCCAACATTTTTTTGTCCACTGACGTCATCAAAGTACAGGTCGCGCCATCTTTTCTCTGGTTTTAACACCACCAAAGGAAAAGTTATTGATTTTTAATATAATTATGGGTATGTTTAGAAAATATTAAGTTTTCCAAGTTATAATATGAAGTTATTTTAATCGATGTTCAAATTCTCATCCTTGGGAACACATTAATTGTGAAGGAAATGTGTACAAAAATGTTTCCATTGGAAGTATAGGAAGCAAAATTACTTGACGTCCACCTTAATATTATGGGGTAAGGACAATGGAATAGATCGCAATCCTATGTCCTGACCTTTGACCACATTTCGTCCATTTTCAATAGGGTTCGTCCCCAGTGGTACCCTACTACATACTGAAATTTCATCGAAATCGAACCATTTTTACGCACGTTATGACGCATAAGGGCAATGGAATGCATCCCGATTTTATGTCCTGAATTTTGACCCCACTTCACCCATTTTGAATAGGGTTCGTTCCCAGGCGGTCTCCTACCACATTGTAAAATTTCATCGAAATCGACCTATTTTTACGTGAGTTATCGTGTGGACAGACGGACGGACGGACAAAGCTGGAGCTTATACGATTCTTCAAACTACGGTTGGAAAGCGTAAAAAAGGACATAGGTGCTCGGAGCTCAAGCCATATAATAACGAAAGATAACATCTAAGAATTCTGTACAACAACCCCGACTTGGCTATGATAACCGCTGATAAAACTGAACACAATTTTTAACAATACTGATTATGATGGTAAATGGCTGAAGTCTTGGAAAAACATACCACACAGTGTAGTCCGTGGTGACCTTAGGGCAGCTGCTTTATCAGCTGTAAGTAAGATAAAAAATCATGGCAACCTTCATACTTTAATCATTGAAAACACGTAACAAGTTGATGGACATCACAGCCCTGAGATGTTTGGAAAAATTAAAGTACACAAAGACCGTAACTCTCTAAGACCGTGGTTCTATGGTTAGTCGAGTCCAAAAAGAACATTAGAAAAGCTTTGAAAAAATATCTGATGCACCTGACAGAAAACTCCAACTACTCCATAAAAAATTCAACCCGTAAATTACATCGTATTAAATCATTCCAACATGTCGGTGAACTATATATTGTGACGATCCCCCCCCCCTCACATAACTAATTGGCGAGAGGCATGGTTAATTAACGGTAATTGTAACTTGATTGGGGTTTTTTAATTAACAGAGAGTTATAATTTAAACACTTACAAGGGGCGGTAGATTGAAAAAGATCTTCTAACACTTTGAATTCAAGTGGCGAGTTGCAGGTGTTTGCCACGAGAACAAAGAGCCCATAAACGGAAATGGGACGGGTCAGAGTTTAAAAGCTATTTCCCATGACTCAAAAGTGTTTGGACGGAAAAAGCGTTTGAAGCTTTTATCTGTGCCGCGCGCGAAACAATGGAAGCGCTTAGACTTGAAGAGCGGTTTATAATAAAACTATCGCGGTTTCAAGTGTTGGAATTCACCGCTTACCAATTTCTTGGAGAAGGGGAGATTGTTGTTGAGGACAGATCCCGTTTGATATCCGAGAGAGCTGGGCCTCGATTTTCCCTCGTGCGAGAAAAATGCTTGCCGTCCGTCTGCGTGCTCTTGAAGTTCTGAGCATAAGAAGTGAAGCCGCTAAAAAGCATAAGCTGATGGTAATAACCACCAGATTTACCTAAAACTTTCTGAACCTGTCTTAAGGAGCGATTTCAGGTGAAATTCGACAGAGACATGATAATTACGGAGTATCGCCTCGCTCAAGCAGAGCGGAGAAGAGAAACGCCAACATCGTAAGGGGCGCCCGCAGAGGAGCCGACCTCCCCCTCCCCCGGCAGAGTATCTTCGCAAAGACAGCGGGGAGAGAACTTTTGTGCGTGTGTCTGAGTACGTGTGTTCAGTGACTAGTGATGATGTCGTTTTGACGAAGAGACCGCGTAAGCAACTCGGTCTGACCCAAAAAGCGTAAAAGAGCTAACCGTGGTGCCGACATATTAGTGAATTTGAGTGAATGTTTGTGTTCTTTTCTGAGTGCCATCCATACGGTGGATAATCAAGTACCTGTGTAAGTACTTTTTACCTGTATTCTTTGCGGCTCATTGTGAACGAACAGACTTTTCGTTAGGACATATTTTCTGAAACACCGAAGAGGACCAAAGCTGGCCGGAAATTATAGCCTTGTAATTAGATGAAGAATCCGGTGTAATTTATGCATGTATCCATTAAATCCCTGTTTTAATTGTTATTCTGTGCCTCCATTGGTTTATTGGTGTACTGTATCGGCTAATTGGCTAACGAGGTATTGCCGGATTCAGTGATTCGAATCGCCGTCCGGAAGTAATTGGGCATCCTGACAACTAAGACGCAAAGTACGCAGCAAAAGTGGTGATCAGCATTGGGATCCGTATTGCATAACTCAGAAACGCAGTTCAACCGGAGCACAGTATTTATGCCATTTTTTGCAACTTGCATAATAAGTTATGCTCAAAGTTTCAAAAATGGAAGGGATTACAAAAATATTAGATGAACTGAAAGATGAAATCAGAAATGGACTGAAAACTGCCAAAGAAAGTTTTGAGCAAAGCTTACAACAGCAGAAAGAAAGTCTTGAGCAGCAGACGGGCAGCATAAATCAGCTGATAGCTAGAATTGGGGGTTATGAGGGAAAATGTGATAAAAGAATAGAAGATACCAACTTGCGTATCAATCAGTTGGAAATTGGGCAGGTAAAATGCGTAGACCAAATAGAACAATGTACATAAAATTTTGAGAGCGTTCGTAACTTGTGCGAGACTCAATGTAGAAATGTAAAGGAAAAACTTTCTGGAGAATTTAATGGTACTAAGTTAGAACAAACTAAATTTTATAGGGATATTGAGAAAAGGGTACAACATTGTGAGGAAAAAATAAGTTCGTCGGAATTTAAGTCACCGGGAGTGATGAACGAAGCTTTGAGTAGGCCGACCCGAATTAAACCAGGCGTGTTTGACGGAAAGACTAGCTGGAGGAGTATACAGGACCCAGTTCGAAATGGTTTCGAGTGTGAACGGCTGGAGCGAAAGGGATAATGCATGCGCGCTTGCGGCATCATTGACGGATGTAGCTGCTGATATCCTACAAACTTTGTCGGAAGAGAGCTGTTTAAAATATTCCTGTCTCGTCGCTGCCCTGGATCTCAGATTTGGGGAGGAACATTTAAAGCAACTCCGTGTTCTTCAGTTGAAAAATCGCAGGCAGGAGGTCAACGAGTCACTTCTAGAGCTCGCGACCGACATCGATCGGATGACAAGGCTTGCGTATGGGCAATGTACGTCGGATATACAGGACACGATGGCGCAGCAACATTTTGTGGAAGCGATTTCTGATCCAGACATTCAGCATTCAGTGCGAATGGCAGATTGTGACTCACTTAAGTCAGCCGTCTTGCATGCAAATGAAATTTGACTCTTCGCGTCCATTCTAGGAGTTCCAGAAAAACAGTTCGTATGGCGACTGTAGCAGAAAGTCCGATCAATGCATCAGTCGAAACTAAACTCGAAGAGCTTTTGGATCTCCTTCGCAGAGATGTTAAACATCGTTCTGTTATGTCTCCTGTCCGGGGAAGAAGTGATACGCCGTCTAGAAAAATGGAGTGCTGGTACTGTAGATTAAGAGGGCATCGCAGTATTGAATGTAGAAAACGGTTAAGAGAGGGAAAAAAGTCGAAGAAACAGGCTTAGGGAAACCCTCAGAAGTCAGTTTCGAGGGGCGAGAACTGACGCGGCAAAAGCAGCCCCGCACGGTGAAAGCGCACGTCACAGGTCTTTCTGAGGATTACAGTGGTTTAAGAGTTCTGAGGGGATGATAAATAAAACTAAATGCCAATTTGTGCTGGACACTGTGGCGGATATTACATTACTCCGTCCGGATTTTTCGAGCAAATTAAGGAACCTGCAGATTGTTTGAAGAGTGAGCAACGGGTTGAGATTCAAACAGTGAATGGTAATGGTTTAGTTGCTCTTGGAACCGCAGACGTCGATATACGAATTGGAAATGAATGCAACAGACACACGGCAGTGATTGCTGATATCGTTGAAGAATGCATCCTGGGTCTCGATTTTCTTAGTGAGAACGGATATGTTTTGGACCTTAAGAATGGAACCCTGAAGACGGAACATGAGGAAATGGTTCTCATGAGGAGTCAACATGGACACCTGAGGTCGCAAAGGGTCACAGTTCTCGCAAAAGAAAAGTGTGTTTTACCAGCAAAAAGTGAAACAATTCTGGCAGGATGTTTGCCTGAGCTTTCACTAGAATTTCCGATGGCAGTATGCGAAATGTCCGATATTTGCCCGTTACCGAAAAATGTACTTGTAGCGAGAGCGCTGGTAAAAACAGCACATTGCATCCCCGTAAGAATAGTTAACCTAGGTGACGTCGATGTGAAGACAAAGGAAGGGTTAGCACTTTGTTCCTTGAATCCAGTAATTTCGGCGCGTAGCTGTAGAGTAAGGATCCCACCCAACTCGAGCGTGGAAGCGAGTGGCGAGGTGCCGGAGCATTTGCGTGACCTCGCAAGGGAGGCCATGGCGAGCATGAGTACGTATCAGTTTGGAGAGTGGACCGAGATGATAAGAGAATTCGCCGATGTTTTTCCGCAGATCAGATATGACGTGCAAGCTGCAGAGAAAGTGTTTAAGGAGGAAGACTTAGTCTGGCTCTATAACCCACGAAGGCGAAAGGGAAAGTCACACAAATTGCAGCGCCCGTGGGAAGGTCCTTATGTAGTAAAGAAAAGAATAAACGATGTTCTTTACAAGGTTCAGTACAATAATAAACCAGTTATAGTTATACACCTCGCTAGGGCTTAGACCGTATAGGGCAGGAAATACCGAATCGTAAACATTTGAAAGGTGAGTGTCTCAGGTAATTGGTTAGTTTTCCGTTGGTTGACTTGTTGATGTGAAAGGATGAGAAGCGGAGAGTCTGAGAACAAGGAATGAGTTTATTGGTTGTAATTATTTTGTATAGTGTACTCGGTGTTGTGTTCTATTGGTGGAAATATTTTAATATTGCAATATGTCGTGTGACGTGGTAGTGGAACTGTATAATGTAAATTAATCATTTAGTTGCGTATTTGTGTACTGCCCAGGGGCGTGGTAGTGTAAATAATTATACAGTTATGCATGGAATATGGGCGTTCCCTGAGATTCGTTAGAAAAGGGGATATGCCCGGGGGAAAGTCAAAGACCAATTCAAGGCGATTGTTTTTAGTAAGAGTAGAGACGATGATAGGCACCATGGAAGAGGGGTACTGCTGAGTTTTATCAAGGGTAGGCAGTTCCGGGTGGTGGAATCGCTGCGATTCACAGGGCTTATATGCACTCGGGACGAGTTGCATTTTAAGAAGGGGCGATGTGATGATCCCCCTCGCATAATTAATTGGCGAGAGGCATGGTTAATTAACGGTAATTGTAACTTGATTGGGGTTTTTTAATTAACAGAGAGTTATAATTTAAACACTTACAAGGGGCGGTAGATTGAAAAAAGATCTTCTAACACTTTGAATTCAAGTGGCGAGTTGCAGGTGTTTGCCACGAGAACAAAGAGCCCATAAACGGAAATGGGACGGGTCAGAGTTTAAAAGCTATTTCCCATGACTCAAAAGTGTTTGGACGGAAAAAGCGTTTGAAGCTTTTATCTGTGCCGCGCGCGAAACAATGGAAGCGCTTAGACTTGAAGAGCGGTTTATAATAAAACTATCGCGGTTTCAAGTGTTGGAATTCACCGCTTACCAATTTCTTGGAGAAGGGAGATTGTTGTTGAGGACAGATCCCGTTTGATATACGAGAGAGTTGGGCCTCGATTTAACCTCGTGCGAGAAAAATGCTTGCCGTCCGTCTGCGTGCTCTTGAAGTTCTGAGCATAAGAAGTGAAGCCGCTAAAGCATAAGCTGATGGTAATAACCACCAGATTTACATAAAACTTTCTGAACCTGTCTTAAGGAGCGCTTTCAGGTGAAATTCGACAGAGACATGATAATTACGGAGTATCGCCTCGCTCAAGCAGAGCGGAGAAGAGAAACGCCAACATCGTAAGGGGCGCCGGCAGAGGAGCTGACCTCCCCTCCCCCGGCAGAGTATCTTCGCAAAGACAGCGGGGAGAGAACTTTTGTGCGTGTGTCTGAGTACGTGCGTTCAGTGACTAGTGATGATGTCGTTTTGACGAAGAGACCGCGTAAGCAACTCGGCCTCACCCAAAAAGCTTAAAAGAGCTAATCGTGGTGCCGACATATTAGTTAATGTGAGTGAGTGTTTGTGTTGTTTTCTGAGTGCCATCCATACGGTGGATATTCAAGGACCTGTGTAAGTACTTTTACCAGTATTATTTGCGGCTCATTGTGATCGAACAGACTTTTCGTTTGGACATATTTTCTAAAACACCGAAGAGGGCCAAAGCTGGCCGGAAATTTTAGCCTTGTAATTAGATGAAGAATCCGGTGTAATTTATGCATGTATCCATTAAATCCCTGTTTTAATTGTTATTCTGTGCCTCCATTGGTTTATTGGTGTACTGTGTCGGCTAATTGGCTAACGAGGTATTGCCGGATTCAGTTATTCCAATCGCCGTCCGGAAGTAACTGGGCATCCTGAGAACTAACACCCAAAGTACGCAACGATATTATGGCGTCTTTGGACGTGATATCTCTGTACCCAAATGTACCGCTCGACATTACACACGACATTAATTCTTCGAGACTCCAGTCTTAGGGTCATGCCTTCCATATCGAGATGCAAGCTGCATTAAACGCCTTACAGTTAATCCAAAGGTGCATATACTTCAAATTCAATGGAATAATATATCAACAGTGAGAGTTGGGTTCCCCACTCTTCCCTGTATTAGCGGAGCTAATCCTTCAAGACTTGGAGAATAAAGTACTTACCAACTATAGAATAGAACCATTGCTATACATTCGTTACGTAGACGATATTCTGATATTTTGGAAATATTCTCGTGAGGAATTACTAAAATGTGCCGAATACATGTCCGTAGAGTATTCTACAATAAAATTGACCGCAGAAGTTAAGAATAACTACTCACTGCCTTTTTCGGACGTATTACTTGAACGTGACCGGGAAACACACAACATCCAACCTTCTGTGAACAGGAAACCCACTACATGCACAACATTTATTCCTATGGAGTCCTTCCACCGGATGAGATATAAGATGTCACCAATTCACTTTAGGTTAAATCAAGAATTTAGGCATTGATCTTTCCACTCATCATGACAGCACATGGTTAACAACATCAAGGATATTGCAGCGAGAGGTGGAAATAATGAATACATCGAAAATAGCGTACTTGGTGAATTAAAAATTGCCCAGCAATTTACGCTCTCCCTGGACAATGACAAAAACAGGCTGGTTGGCTAACTTGATTATAACCCCGGATTATACCTGTTGTGAAAAAGATTTGCAAAAGAAACTATACTGATTTTGGTATTAAAACGAAAAATATACTGACCATGGTAAAAAAAGACAGGGATCGAAATGCCAAAGAAATTTGGTATATACACTATCTACCAACAAGTAATTGGACACCCCTGCAATCGAAGATATCTACGGTGCTGATACACGTCACGGCCGCCGCCGTTAAATATCGTGTGGGAAACAACAACGCAACCAGTCGCATGCAAGATGCCACGCAGTTCGGAGCTCTCTGATTTCGAGAAAGGTGTAATCGTCGGGTATCACAGAAATGGCCGATCCATACGTGACATATCCAGCGAGTTGAAGTACCCAAAATCGACAGTGACCTAAGTGATTGGCAAGTGGAAGATGAGAGGTGACTGTCGGAATGTGCGCCGACCCGGCAGACCCAAAAAATTGGGAGTTAGAGACTGATGGGTGCTGGCCAAAGAAATTCGGAAGAATCGCACCAGATCGATGAGCCACATCCGCGAGGAGTTGCAGCAGGCATCCGGGAGTGTTTTTTCGATAAATACCATCCGTAAGGAAGCCCATCTGCTTGGTTATCATGGACGTGCAGCCGACAACAAGCCTTCGATCACCAAGTCCAATAGCGCTGCTCGGCTAACGTGGTGCAAATAACCTCGACAGTGGACCGTTGAACAGTGGAAACAAGTTCTCTGTAGCTATTAATCAAGGTTCACCCTGTACCGTTCGGATGGCAGTGTCTGGGCTTGGCGTCTGCCTGGAGAACGCCTCCTGCCGAAAGTCTTGTGACAACTGCGAAGTTCGAGGGCGTTGGAATTATGCTATGGGGGTGTTTCTCCTGGTATGGCACGGAACCCTTCGACGCAATTCCTGGTAGACTCAACGCCGAGACCTACTGCACCATTTTGGATGGCCATGGACTTTCTACGTTGTGGCAGTTTTACGGGGTGGACCCATGTTACTTTCAGGATGATAATGCCACGTGTCATGTTGCGAGGTCCAACCTGGCTTGGTATGGTGACAATGGGGTAAATCGAATGGACTTGCCTGCGCAGATCCCGGACCTTAACCCTATTGAGCACCTCTGAGACGAATTGGATCGTCGACTTAAGGGGTGCTCCCACCGTCCGAAATCGGTGAAAGAACTGACCTTTCTTCCCCAAGCCGATTGGAAGAAAATACCGCTAGCAGTCGTACAACGCCTGGTTGAGAGTAAGCCCCGGAGGGTCGCAGCTACAATCGCCTCTCGTGGAGGCTCCACCAACTACTGAAGGTGAATAAACTTCGTTTTCCTTTGCTATCACAGGTGTCCAATTACTTGTTGGTAGATAGTGTATAAAATTTCTTTGAAGCGAGAGTTACCTACGGCAGCTGATAATGTGTACATAGGATCGACCTCGCGTTTCCTGGAAACTAGAATTAGCGAACTTCGAATAATATTGCAAACGGATTAAAGGCAGCAACTCTCTCACGATTATAGAATGGAGGTAAATATTTCCTCAGCTGAAACGAGGCCTCAAACTTAGGCACACCCATTTTTTTTTTTTTTTTTTTTTTGTGAGGTTTAACGACCACCGTGAGCAACTCAATGGGCTATAAGCAGTTCCCCGTCCCTAATTTAGGGTCACTGGTTCCAGGGAAGGGAGAGAGCCAGTGCCGTAAGACAAACACAACATCCTATGCCTGACCGGGATTCGAACCCGGACCCCTTACGGACGAATAATCAGAGGCCAGTGCCTTAGACCACTGCGCCACCGGGGCGGCACACACCCTTCAAAATATCATCCTTGCAATTTACGGAAAGCCTCATCATACACAGCCTAAGACATTTATGATGCAATGATTCCATACATTTATATATCCTACATGCTTGGAAGCGCCTACTGGATGGAACTCCAACTGAATGGACAAATATTTCACCATCAAATGTGTAAAATCAGCCAACAAAATTAATGACTTTGGTCTTTGGCAAATGCGTAGAACATCGTTTCCTCGACACTTTGCGGTTTTATGTCATAATATACGTGAGCTTATATAATGAGCTTCGAACGACGTTCCACATTGTAATTACATATAATGATAGTCCCATAGTCGGTCCGAAAGTACTCATGCAATTTAAAGTATTTTTAACCTGTATATAAGAAATGCTTTTAATTCGTGATACAATTTTAATTTGTGTTAATCGTGCTCAGACGGCTGAATTCATCATTTGTGAAATTATGTTTTTTTTTGCAACATCGTTCATAAGAACCAGTGGATGTTATCCCTTTTGCCATGTTGAAGCTTTAAATGTTTTCTGTCTTTTTTGAATTTCCTGTACAATAATTAAAAACTTTTGTCGCGCTATTTCCATTTTAGAGGATGGTTCAGGTGTTGGAGAAAACAAAACAAAACTTGCAGGGAAGCTCCTGCGGGAATATTGAGGATCGCAAGCGCATTACCACGACAATCATCAAGACTTATTAGGTTCCTTGTTTCTTCCAAAATATTAAGACCAGTGAATGTGTCGGTCACGCGCAATTTAAAAGTCTGGGAATGTGTTGTTTCTCCCAGAAACGTGGAAATCTGTAGAACAAACTATATGATGAGTCCAATGCAAATTTCGGCAAGAAATGAGAACTGACGTTCAAAATCCACTGCTGATGGAGTTGAGATTACTACTTATGTCCACTACAATAATATTTCAGTTTCTGTCATAATGTTTCGTTTTCTTTCATCTCAAGGGTTATGAAAGAGACAACTAATTAAAGTACACAGCGCATTCACTGTTTTAAACCATTTATACCCTAATGGACTCCTTTCGCGTAGCCAGTGACATAATGTGATCACTGTTTGACGCCAGTGACATAATGTGATCACTGTTTGACACTACGTCGTAACCTCTCAACATACTATACCGGCGGAATATCGATATCATTACGGAATTTGAAAATATCACTTAGCGTTTCACGAAAGCGTGGTCCTGTGCCCTTGGCCTTTCGACCACCCAGTTACAAGGGCCTTGAACAACATACATCGTCATCTATTTTTTTAATATGATATCTGGCATCAAATATATCATTCACACGTTTCTATGGTAACTAATACTCGCCCTTGACTACATGTCACGTTAAATATAGTATTACATGTAGCGCTCAGTTCAGAAGTGTTTTTTTTTTTTTTTTTTTTTGATTGGAGGTTTAACAACCACCGTGAGCAACTCAATGGGCTATAAGCAGTCGCCCGTCCCTAATTTAGGGTCACTGGTTCCAGGGAAGGGAGAGAGCCAGTGCCGTAAGACAAACACAACATCCATGCCTCACCGGGATTCGAACCCGGACCCCTTCGGACGAATGATCATAGGCCAACGTCTTAGACCACTGCGCCACCGGGGCGGCTCAGAAGTGCTTTGAAAGAGTTTACGTGATTTACTAGAAATTCTAACAGACATGTATTTTGGAAGCAAGTTGACAGAGAGATTTAGCAACGTGCTACATACAACTTGACCGAGAGATTCTTTTGGCATACACATAAAATTTAGACATTTTTTTATTTCAAGATGAGTCTCAGTACCGTTGTTCTTCAGTAGGGACATACTACGTTCTATTAAATATTTAATATTAAGTACCAAAATCAACTCTATGAATATCTTTTTCTGCCCATTAACATCCTACAGGCTGCTCTGAAGGCTTCTGGTTTAAGAAATAATTCTTGGTACGATTCTTGAAGATCAGCTTTATTTTGCTCACAACGGCTTCTCGAATCGTTCAAAGTCCTGCACAACAGGTCTCACAAACAGGAAGAACAATTAATTTGTGTAGCCTAACGTCATTTTCTTTAAAAGTCTTGCTTTAAATTTTGTATAAAACTTTGATCGGGACTGCTGAAATAGCACTTTAGTTTTTCCCAATTCATGAAAACACTTTATTGTACATTATTTGGAATAATGAGTTACGAGTGAACGAATGATTATACTGATTAAATTACGTTACCTTACCGTTGTTTTAAGGTTTTTCCATTTTGGAGCAAAATTAACTTTTTAAAAGAACGTCATTTTAAAGAGGATGACATGTAATTTCCGTGCAACTAATGCAAAACAACAGGAATTGCCAAACAAGCCAACCTAATTCTCTGACGCCAACTAAAACGAAAAAAAAGCAAATTTCCGTAATTTGGGGTCAGCCAATACGACAGCCTTATTAAAAATTCGTGATTATTCGTCGTACCGTTTGTATCATTTATCTGTGCACCAGAACTACACTGGTGTGCAAAAATTAATGACGAAGAGGAAAAATTAGCATAACAGCGGAACGAGCAGGCAGAAAGGACCGAAGGACCACTCAGGAGATAGATTAGGGTCCGGTACGGTAGGGCATGCGCATATATGCAGCATGACGTAGAAAGAAAGGGAGTGTCGGAAGGGTATAAAGCACACGGGCGGTGTACGTTCAGCAATTCGGCGGAAATAATTACTTAGAGGCGTGCTGTCTCCGTACGATATCATCAACGATATCTGTCTCCGTGCGATATCATCGTGCTGTCTCCGTACGATATCATTATGATGATATCGTACGGAGACGGCACGCCTCTAAGTAATTATCTCCTATACGTACGAATTTTTAACAAGTATAATTCGGCGGAAGCTATTGCACGGTGTACATCAGTTTGAACGACGTCGAGTTGCTACCACCGTGTGATATGGCCAACATGCAATCCAGTAGATGACATGTGGAATACCTTACCCGAGGTCGCGTCATTGGGAAGTTAGAAGAAGGTCGAAGTGTGACTAGTGTGGTCGAAGTGTTGGGGATCGCTCACAGCATCGCTTCACGAGCTTGGAGAGCATTTCAAATGACAGGAACAGCTGCCCGAGGGTTTAGTAGTGGTCGCCCACGAGCAACAACGGCGGCAGATGACCGGTATATTGTCCTACAGGCGAGAAGTGTCAGACGGCAGACAACGAGAGAAATCGCAAGGCACATGCAACAGACAACTGGAAGTCCGTTATCGCGTTTTTCCGTGGCCAGGAGGCTACACAAGGGTGGTCTATTTACACGACGACCAGTACGGTGTGTGCCATTAAAGCCTGCTAATAGGAGACGGCGGTTTCTGTGGTGCCAGGAACAAAAGAACTGGACACATCAGCAATGGGGTCGAGTTCTCTTTACGGATGAGAAGAGCCGATTTAGTCTGACGAGCGATTCTGGACGTATACACATCAGGAGAGAGCAGGGAACACGCAATCACACCTCCAACATCATCGAAAGGGGCCGGTTTGGAGGTGGCGAAGTTCTCGTTTGGTGCAGTATCATGCTTGTTAGCCGTACTGACCTCAACATCTTCCAAGGGGGTTCAGTCACTGGTGTCCACTATTGCACCGAGGTTCTGCTGCTTCACGTGCGTCTGTTTAGAGGTGCTGTGGGTCCTGACTTCCTCTTCATGGACGACAATGCTACACCTCGTCGTACAGTGGCTGTCTCAGAGCTGTTGGAGAGTGAAGATATTCAACGCATGGATTGGCCCGCAAGGTCCCCGGACCTAAATCCAATCGAACACGTGTGAGACCTTCTCGGGAGACGCTTGGTAGCACGTCACCAGCCGTCAGCAACGATTCCACAGCTGCGATTGGCGCTACAAGAGGAATGGGCAGCGATGCCTCAACAGCTCCTTGTCAAATTCTTCCTCAGCAAGGACAGACGTTGTAAATCCTACAACATAGTCAGGGTGATCACATCCACTACTAAAGACTGGATTTTTCTCGGCAGCCGCCTGTCACATGGACGTTAATGTGTTCTGTCCAGTTGTGCTCGAAGCTACCTTTTCAATAAGGTGCCTTTGTATCCTTTGGATTCCTTGTTTGGACAGTTTTGCTCAATTGTCCGATATTCTTACATTTTGGGGATCTTATGGTATGATTTGAGTCTATGTGGAGCACTTCTGCACGACGTTACATTCAAAAAACAGTCTCGTCCTTAGTACTTTCACTCCAGTGTATAAGTCATATATGTAATTGAAAGCACTTTTCATATATGGGAACACACATGATGTCCTGTAACACACGCATTCTTTTGGTGTGTTCGAATTGTTACAACTGTTATGCAAATCTAAACAGAAAGGTATACTTTTTTTCCTTCTGCAGAGTGCAACAAATATTGCAATGGTATTATTATCAGTTCATAGAAACCGTAAACAATATATTCTTGCCTCGATTAAAATTTTCGCATTAAACCACAAGATATTTGTCAAAGATAATATATGCTGTCTTCAATTGTTGAAGAACAATCGACATTCCCATTTTTATGGAGCTTAAAAACACGATATTAGATGGCGTTTTAACCATCTTCGAATTCCTACTCCTATTTTTCTACACCGTACCATGTTTTAGTAATAAATTACGTTCATCTGAATTTGACAACAAATAACGTAATAATTTGGAAAACCGTAAAATTTGTTGAATATTAATCCGTTGTGAGAAAAATGTGCAATAAATTATAAGAAACATAAGGAATATACATTTTTAAAATTCCATTTCCTTTGTTGCTTTAGGTTCAGCAAGAAATTATCCTAAAAGGAAAGAAATGTTTCTGTATAAAAGAGTGTATGTGTGCCGCATATATGAAATGAGATGTAATAAGTACAGAGGTTACCAAATATACTGTGTTTTGGTTTTAATGTAAAAAATGCGAAAGTTGCAATTTTTGTACTCATATACACGGAGTGGCCACTTTATTATGACCACCTGACAATTTTAAGCAAATGAGCTATGACTGTACGGTTTTGTCACCAGAGGGCGAGGCTAGTATAAAAGAGAAAGCTTAGTACTTGCGACAGTAGTAGAAATGATTTTTGGGTGACGAGATGGGTAAAAAATGAGATTTGACGGACTTTCAACGTGGAATGGTTGTAGGAGCTCGGAGCTATGGAGTGGGTATCACCGAAAAGCTGCATTCGTGAAATGTTTCATAGCAGCTGTCGATAAAGTGTTTAAAGACTGGACTGTGAGCCAAAAAACTAGATCTCTACGTGCAACGTGTGGTTGTCATCGACTAGTGACTGCTCGGGCGGAACGGAGAGTGTCCAGGCTGGTAACACACAACAGAAGGGCAACAGTGCAGCAAATTACAGACCATCTTAATCAAGGATCACCTCAAATGATCTCTGCAGGCACTGTTCGTCGTACACTGCATCGGATGAGATATGGAAGCCGAAGGCCTGTTCGAACACCTTTGCTGTCTGCAGTTAACAAGACAAAACGTCTCCAGTTCGGACAGGAGCACAAGGATTAGAAAGTCGATAATTGGAAACAAATTGTGTTGTTCGATGAATCACGTTTTCAGTTGCACCAAGCCGATGGCTGAGTGAGAATTTGGCGGAAACAGCACGAAAGCATGGATTTTTTGCTACAACCGTTCAAGCTTGGTGGAGGCAACGTTATGGTTTGGGGAATATTTTCCTGGCATGCTTTGGGCCCTTTAATTCGTGTTGATCTACGTCTGACTGGCACATCATATCTAAACATCGTTGCGGACCAAGTGCATCCTGTAATGTGGATGGTTACTTGTCATGACATGTGGATGGTTGTCATGTGGATGGTTGTCATGTGGATGGTTACTTGTCATGACATGGATGGTTGTCATGTGGATGGTTACTTGTCATGACATGTGGATGGTTGTCATGTGGATGGTTGTCATGTGGATGGTTACTTGTCATGACATGTGGATGGTTGTCATGTGGATGGTTACGATGGCTACTTTCAACAAGATAATGCGTTCTGCCATAATGCTCGTATTGTACAGGATTGGTTTCAGGAACATGCCGGTGCGTTTATTTTGCTTAGGTGGCCGCCACAATCTCCAGATCTCAACTCCATTGATAATTTGTGGGATAAAGTTGAACGAGGCATCAGACAGCTGCTTCCACAACCCTGCAATCTCACATTCCTGGAAAGTGCCATTCATCAAGCATGGTCTCAGATTCCACCAACCACCTATCAACATCTCGTACAGTCCATGCCACGAAGAATCGACGCAGTATTAAAGGCAAAAGGTGGCCCAACGAAGTAATGAGGGATGGTTATCATAAAGTGGCCAGTCGGTGTATGATGACCCTGTTTTTCCTTATACCAAAGTATTCCTGAATTCTAATAATCCCGGCAAAATGTCTCTTATAAGTACTTCACTTGAATGGTTTTAAGATACAAAACAATGCATTCACTGAAAAATATCCACGATGTCTCTTGCAGAAATGAAATATAAAAGTCCATAGCAGTAGAGCTTTAAAGGCATGAATAATGTGCGGGAACCAAATCGGTGTAAACAGAAAAACCGCTGAGGAGGTTGGTGAATTTTGATTGGTAAAAATAATTCACAATTCTGGGGAAGCTGCCTGAAATACACAGCATGATTCTGATAAGTATTTCTTATTGAAAACCCTAAGTACTAAACCTTATATCTGTATATAATTTATTATAAATTATGTAACAATTAACTTAAATTTAAAGGGAGAGCTGTGTTACATACAATATGGAAACATCCGCCACGAATACCAATAATAGATTTCCGCATTTTTCCAAACCCTAATTCAAAACCTCTCCGAAATGATAATTTTAGGCGTTTCCCTTGTAAATCCAACAATGTGAATCTAGTGTTTAGTAAAAAAGGAGAGAAGCGTATTGCAAATAAAATATTTTTGATCAATCTGGAAATTGAAAGCCGTAAGAAATAACGCTTACTTAAAAATCAGTTTTAAGTTCTAAGTTAATTCTGCTAAGTATGCCAATTTTTAAAAAGAAATGTATTGTAATCTCGCTAAAAACTCTATTGCACGGGGATCTGTATAACTGATCCGTCATTTAGAGACGGACTGTTATACAAATTTCTATTCCGGGTGTAGTGCGAGTCAGGGGTATAAATTGTAAATTGCCGTTTCATATATGTTTCATGGAAATTCCCATAGAATACCTAATTACTTGTTATTTTACATGTAAGTATTTTTTTACTCTAAGAACTGTACTTCCAAATCTAAAAAAAACGTTACTCTGAAAGTCTGGTCTTCTGCGCCATCCCACAAGCATAATAACTGAATGATCACGTCAAGCTTTCAAGTGCAGTTGTGTAAAGTTCTGTTACGGTTGATTCTGGAGCAAAGAAAACGTCAGTAAGATCTGATGAATCACGACTGCTACCATCTGGAAGTCCTACGAACAATTCATAGTGTGTGGATGGTGCCAGGTGAACTCCAAATACCTGGTTGCGGAGTGCACAGTTGTAAAAGCAGTGGTGGAAGCATGATGATCCAGGAAAGTGTCTCGTGATTTTGACAGGTAATCACTCATCCCATCTCAACGGTTTCTTAACGCTGAGGACTGTAATTACATTGTCGACATATTCTGTGATCCCAACATTATGGCAGAAATTCGGAGAAGGCTTTTTTTCTCTACCACATAGCACATTTTCCCTTCCAAAAAATCATAGGTACTTGCAGGAATCGGTTTTAGATGATGGGCGTGTGTAATAAGTGAATGGCCTGCACAGTGACTTGGAACACAACCCCATGGAACACTGTTGGAGGCGAATTAGAACTGCTCTATGCACCTAGGGAATCGAAAGACATTTAAGGCAGACCTGATTATTGCTCTTGTGGAAAAATTGGAGGCAAATTCCTTCAACCAACGTAGAAAAAATTAAAGGGAAAATTTCCTAGCAGACTGGAGGCAGTCAGAGTATAAACGAGTGTACCCGAAGTGATATTATTACAAGGGAGCTCGTGCACCACCAAGTGCCCAGATCATATCAATCAGATAGTCTAGCTTTCATATTAATAAGATGCAATCCTATGCTGTGCAACTCCAGTGAACGTCCGGTAATATCTGAAAACAGCTTTACTTAAAGTATGAAAAACATCAAATTTTAATAATATGTATTTATTTATTTGGTTAAGATACTGAAAGAAAATTCCCGAATTCTATTGACTTTTTCCTTACAGCCGGAGAATTGTATGTAAATTGAATCGCGTTAATTTCAGGCAATATATATTAGCTTCTAAATTATTTTTAATTTTCGCTCCATCAAAAACACCGCTGGAATGTTTAGAAAATGATTTGTGGTAGTATCATTGCAATGCTCTCTTTTTCGGCAAAAAAGTGTGCATGCCATACTTTCGAACTGAGGAAACGACAAAAAAATAAACTGAGTATGTCGGGTGTAAGTGTTGTCTTTTCCGATACTGCAAAAATATTTGAAATATCAAAATTTTGAGCCTTATAACAGAGAGAAAAAATACGTTTACGGAGCCCTTGATAAAATGTACATAATTGAAAACACGCAAATAGTGCAGAGATATTAAGAACGATCCCAACCAAAAGAGACGAAATTTTTCTATTAAGGACATATAAAACTGCGAAATATTATTTGGCCAAACCAGAAAAAGATATGAGTAGATCATCCTGCTTGGTAGTTAATATTAAACCTTATTTCATTTTTTTTAAATTCGAAAAAAGAAAAGGGGTGATGCGGAGAATACGCTGTAGTGTAATTTTTGAACAACTGAAGAGGAAACTGTGAGTTATGAAACATGAAAATAGGGTGATATGGTGTTATGTTCCCAAATATATCTGCTAGGTATAAGATATTTTA